>CM053593.1:30707840-30723806 GCA_028646575.1 Pseudocheirus occidentalis
AATGTCTCTGTGCCCCAGGTTCCTCATCTGTACAATGGGCACAATAGCAAAGTGCCTACTTCACTGGGTTGTTAGGTGGCTTAAATGAGATACTCTAAAGCACTTAGTGAGCCTTACAGGGTAATTCAGATGCCAGCTAGTGTTACTGCTCTTTGTGCTTTTCCTACTCGTGCTTTCAAGGTTTAGCTTGGACTGCTTTAATGAATTAGCTCAATCTACTCTTTGACTCTTGGATCACTGTCTTGTAGTGGTGGTGACCAGTGGCTAGCAATAGATGATCCAATGGAGTAGGAAATGGTAAACCAGTCTAGTGCCTTTGCCAAGGAAACCCCATGGACAACTAGTCTCTGGGGTCATGAATAGTCAGACATGAATGTATGGCTCAACAACAATGCTTTCTTTTTTTCTTTAACTTTTATTTATTTTTAGTTTACATCATTCATTTCCACAAGATTGTGAGTTACAAATTTTCTCCCCATTCTTTGCCTACCCACAACACCAAAACAGCGATTACACTGTATACCCCTCCTCCAATCTGCTCTCTCCTTTATCCTCCCCCATCACTCCTCTGACTTTCTGGTAGAGCAATATGGATTTCCGTACCCTAGTGCCTGTATATCTTATTTCCCAGTTGCATGTAAATAATTATAATTATTATTTTTACAATTACACATGTATTTTAAACATTTGATTTGAAAACTTTAAATTCTATATTCTTTCCCTTCCTTCCTCATCACCGAGCCCCACTGGAAAGACAAGCAACTCAATACAGGCCATATATGTGTAGCTACAGAAAACATCTCCACAATGGACATATTGTAAAAAACTGACTCTATTTCCCTTCATCCTATCCCGCCCCCACTTGTTCTATTCTCTACTTTTCCCCTGTCTCTTTACACAAATGTGTGCTTCTAACAACCCTCCCCCCAAAACTGCCCTCCCCTCCATTTTCCTCCCTCTCATCCCCTTCTTCCCTACTCTCCTGTAGGGCAAGATACCCAATTGGGAGGGTATGTCATTCCCTCCCCAAGCCAAATTCAATGAGAGTAAGGTTGTCCTACTCCCTTTGCCTTCCTGTGCTTCTGCTTCATTGTAACAGCTATCCCTTGCCTCTTCCATAGGAGACAATTAACCCTATTCCATATCTCCCTGTCTCTTCTCATTAAATTCCTCTCCCAACTCTCAATTTCACCTTTTAAAATATCATCCCTTCCTGCTCAGTTGATCCTGTGCCCTCTGTCCATGCATATCTGTACAGATATATACACACACTCACATATGTATTCATACACATATATACCCTCCTATATAGATGAATGTGTATGTATACATGTATACATATTTATATTCCCTTCAACTATCCTCATACTGAGAAATGTTTCATAAGTTACAATTATCGTTTTTCCATGTAGGCACATAAATAATTCAACTTTCATAAGTTCCTTATGATTTCTTTTCCCTGTTTACTTTCTCATGCTTCTTGTATTTGCATGTCAAACTTTTTATTTATCTCTGGTTTTTTCATCAAGAATGCTTGAAAGTCCTCCTCCTCATTGAATGACCATATGTTCCCCCTGAAATATTATGCTCAATTTTGCTGGGTAGGTAATTCTTGGTTTTAATCCTAGCTCTTTGGATCTTTGGAATATCATGTTCCATGCCCTTTGATCCCTTAATATAGAAGCTTTGAAATCCTGGGTTATCCTGATTGTGTTTCCACAGTATTGAAATTGTTTCTTCTTGGCAGCTTGTAATATTTTTCTCCTTGATCTGGGGCTCCAGAACCTGGCTATCACATTCCTAGGAGTTTTCTTTTTGGGATTTTTTTCAAAAGATGATTGGTGAATTCTTTTAATTTCTCTTTTGCCTTCTGGTTCTAAAATATCAGGGCAGCTCAACTCAAGAGTCCTTGTCCCTGATCAATTGCCTTGGCCCCCCTGCAGTCTGCAGACTGGGAGCTCTGAAGCAAACTCATGGCCTCTGTTTCTGCACCTACTGCCCCTTCTGCTGCTTCCTTGCCCTGGGGGCAGTTTGACCACACCACTTTTCTCCCCCAAATTAAGCTGAATTCCACTGATCTTTCTCTTAGCCTTATGTCTTCTGGCTTGATAAGTCTGCAGACTGCCCCAGATGCCACAGATCCGCCCTCCTGTAGACTCCAGCTGCAGCTCCTCCTGACCCCCCTGGGGCCAGGCCTCAGTTTCAGGATGGGTGGGTTTTGGCTCCCAGCCTGCTGCGCTGAGCCACACCTGCCGAGCTTCCTTCAGCAAGAGATGTGTTTTCTGTATTTTTGTGAGTTTTGCAGCCCTATCATTTATTTAGAGTCATATTTTCTGGGTATTTAAGGTGGCTGTGTGGGAGCTGAGAAACTTTGTTGCTTCTGCAACTTATGAAACTTTTCTTAGTATGAGGATAGGTGAAGGGAATACAAATGTGTATATATATATATATATATATATATATATACACATACGTCTAAATAGGAGAGTATATATGTGTATGAATACATATCTGAGCACATGTGTATATGTGTACATAGAGGGTACAGGATCAATTGAACATGAACGGATACTACTTTAAAAGGTGAAATTCTGAGGTGGGAGAGGACTAGAGTGAGAGGAAACAGGGAGAGACAAAATGGGGTTAATCATCCCATATAGAAGAGGCAATGGATAACTGTTACAACTTTATTTTAATTTATTCTCACAATATGTCCACTGTGGAGCTGTCCTGCATAATTACACATGTACAACCTGTATTGAATTGCTTGTCCTTCCAGGGGGATAGGTGATGAGGGAAGAACCAAAACAATCTAGAATTTGAAGTTCTACAAACAAATGTTAAAAAATATATATGTATACATATATATAATACATGTATACAATAATGATAATAATAATAATTATTATTATTATTTACTACATGAAACTTGGAATTAAGATTTACAGGCACTGGGGTAGGGAGACCCATGCTGCCCTATCAGAAAGTTAAAGGGGTGTTGTAGGTGGACATAGAAGAGAGCAGATTGGGGGAGGGGCTTTGCAGTGGGATCACTGTTCTGAGGTTGGGAGCAGGGGAAAGGAGGGGAGAAAATTTGTAACTCAGGAAATGAATGATGTAAACAAGACAATAAATAAAATAAATATTTTAAAAAATAAAATAGTGCAGTTTTCCTTGAGAATTTCTTGAAGGACACTTTCTAGGTTCTTTTTTTGATCATGGCTTTCTGGTAGTCCAGTAATTTTTATATTGTCTCTCCTGGATCTATTTTCCAGGTCAGCGGTTTTTTTTTTCAATGAGATATTTCACATTGCCTTCTATTTTTCCATTTGTTTGGATCTGTTTAATAGTATCTTAATTTCTTATAAAGTAATTTGCTTCCATTTGTTCCACTCTAATTCTAAAGTATTATTCTCTTCAGTGAGCTTTTGAGATTGTTTTTCCATCTGGCAAATTCAGCTTTTTAAGGCATCCTTCTCCTCATTGACTTTTTGGGCCTCTTTTGCCATTTGAGTAGGTCTATTTTTAAGGTGTTATTTTCTTCAGTCATATTGTTGACTCTCTTTTCATGATTTTCTTGCATCATTCTCATTTCTCTTCCCAATTTTTCCTCCACTTCTCTTATTTGGTTTTCACTATCCTTCTTAAGCTCTTCTATGGCCTGTCACCAGTTTACATTTTTCTTGGAAGCTCTTGATACAGGAGATTTGACTGTTCCATGCTTTGATCCTTTTTGTCTCCAAAAAAGAAACCTAAGGTTGGATTGCTGAGCTTGGTTTGCTTCCTTTTCCTGATCATTTTGCCAGTCAGTTAACTTGACTTTTTGTTTTTTTGCTTGTTTGTTTTGCTTTTTGAAGGACACTTGGGGTTAAGTGACTTGCCCAAAGTCACATGGCTAGTAAATGTGTCAAATGTCTGAGGCCAGATTTGAACTCAGATCCTCCTGACTCTGGGTCCAATGCTCTAGTCACTGTGCCACCTAGCCGCCCCAGTTAACTTGACTTTTGATCCACAGTAGAACTCTGCTTCCAGAGGGGAGAACTTTGTCCCAAATCACTGGGGTTTTTGCAGTTGTCAGAGCTATTAGGAGGCCAACTTCTCTGCAGCCCCCACCAGCTTTGGTTCACTGGTCACATACCTCAGGATCACTGCCCAAGACTGAGATCCCAATCCAGGCAGGTTAAGGCAACGGCACTTAGCCTCTAAATGGTTGCTTGGCCACCCCCTGCAGTCTGCAGGCCTGGAGTTCTGAAGTAGCTCCAGGGCCACTGCTTCTGCTGCTATCTCACCCTGGGTGCAGATGGCCAGACCAGTCCTTTCCCCGAAATTTACCCAAGTTCTGCTGACCTTTCTCTTTGTCCTTGACTCTAATGGGTTGATAATTCTGGAAACTGCCACAGCTCCTGATTATCCACTCTCCCAAATGCTCCAGCCACAGCTTGTCTTGCCCACCCTGGAGCTAGAGTCATAGTGTCAGGCCTGGCTGATTTTGACTTTCAGAATGTTTCAATGAACCCTTCCTGTCCTCCTGCCAGGCTGCTGTCAGTGGGAGATGTGCTTCTCTGTCACTTTATTAGTTCTGCAGCTCCAAAATTTGTTTAGAGCAGTGATTCTCAACCTTCCTAATGCTACCACCCTTTAATACATTTCCTCATGTTGTGGTGACCCCCAACCATAAAATTATATTGTCTGCCTAAGTAAATTATGGCACCAAACCTGTCACATGCACCTGTATTTGTACGGAGTGTATGTGATGGGGATGGCGTGATGATGTCTTTATGCCAGCTACTCCTATGTGGGTGTATCTACATGTGGACAAACCAACCTGGAGATGGATAGAGGAGTGGAGTCTTGGTTCCTAAGACCATTGGAAATATGTGCTTTCTGATGGTCTTAGGCAACCCCTGCGAAAAGGTCATTAGACCCACAAAGGCGCCATGACCCACAGGTTGAGAATTGCTAGTTTAGAGTCATATGTCATAGTTATTTGAGGTGGTTATGGGGGAAGCTGCGGAGTTTTCCTGCTTCTATGCTGCCATCTTGACTCTGCCCCCCAACAACAACACTTTGTCAACCAGCAATTCCCCCATGTAGAATCCAACCTTTGTTGAATCCAAGTCCTGGCAGTTCTCCAACCTTCTCCTAGCAGCCTGCTGAACAGCAGTGAGCCCACAGAGCCCAAGGGAACCCAGAGCAAGGGCTTTTTCTGCTGCCCATGCCCCAGTCTTCACTTAGTAGGGAGCAGGGTGATCCTCCGAGAGGTCCATGCAGCACCATCCAGTAAACAGGTTGTGCTGTACTCCCCTTGTACCTGTCTCCAGGCTAACAGCTATGGCACACACACACACACACACACACACACACAAACACACAAACTGAGAATTCTGGTAACTCACACTACCCTGCTACTGAGCAGTACAAGTCCACTCTGATGATTCTGATGTCTCAGGGCCCTCTGAAAACTGTATGTATTGTCTTCTTCCAGCAAGAACAAATGCCCCTGCCTCTGAGACTGCCTAAGTGACAGAGAACCAGGCCCTACATGGTTGAAATCCAGTTCAGGTGTGGCTTAGATTCCACTAGGCTAAGAATCATTGATTCCACATCTATTTGGGACCCCAAGAAATCATGTGGTTGCATCCTTTGCCTGTACACACATGTCATTTCATCTCCACTTTTGCTGATGAGAGAACTGTGGCTCATGGAGTTTAAAGGACTTAGCTTAGATCATACAATTAGGAGAAATAGGGTTAGGACTGGAAATCACGGAAACAATACCCTCATCCAAGAGAATGACAATAATGAGACAACATACTAAAATTCCTGAGATGCAGCCAAAGTTGTTCTTAGGGGAAATTTTTTTTATCTACTAGCTATGTTGTTGATATGATCAATTATGCTTATAGTTTTCCTAACACTGAACTATCCTTGCATTCCTGGAATAAATCCTACCTGATCAAAGTGTATTATTTTCATGTTAAGTTGCTATAATCTTTTTGCTAATATTTTATTTAAAATTTTTACATCTATTTTCATTAGAGAAATTTGTCTATAATTTTCTTTCTCTCTTTTGGCTTTTCCTGATTTAGGTATCGGCAGCATATTTGTATCATAAAGAGAATCTGGCAGGAATTCTTTGCTTATTTTCCCAAATAGTATATATAGTATTGGAATTAATGGTTCTTTAAATGTTTGGTACAATTCACTTGTCAACCCATTTGACCTAGGAAAATTTTTCTTTGGGAGTTCATTGATGACTTGTTCAATTTCTTTTTCTGAAATGGCTTTAAATATTTCATTTACTCTTTTGTTATTATGGGCAATTAATATTGTTCCAAATATTCATCCATTTCACTAGGATTATTGTATTTTTTGGCATACACTTTGGTGAAATAGCTTCTAATTATTATTTTAATTTCCTTTTCACTGGTGGTGATACATCCATCTTTTTCATTTTTGAGATTGGTAATTTGATTTTCTCTGTTCTTTTTAAAAATCAAAATAGCCAGAGATTTTATCTATTTCTTTTTTCTCCAAAACCAGCTTTTAGATTTATTTATTAGATCAATAGTTTTCTTAAATTCAATTTTATTAATTTCACTTTTGGTTTTCAGAATTTCTAATGTGATATTTAATTGGAGATTTTTAATTTGTTCTTTTTCTAGGTTTTTCATTTGCATGCCCAATTCATTGATCTCCTCTTTTTCTATTTTATTCACACAAAGTTTTAGAGATATAAAATTCATCCTAAAAACAGCTTTGGCTGTATCCCATAACTTTTGGTATCTTGTGTCATTATTGTCATTCTCTAAGATGGAGTTTTTGATTGTTTCTATGATCTGTTGTTTGACCCACTCACTCTTTGGGATTAAATTGTTTAGTTTCCAGTTAATTTTTAGTCTATCATTCTAGCCTTTATATTCTAGCCTTTTATTACATGAAATTTTATTACATCATGATCTGAAAAGGATGTTCTTAATAGTTCTTCCTTTTTGCATCAGGTTGTGAAGCTTTTATGTCCTAGCACATGGTCATTTTTTTCTGTAGGTGCTACACATCAACGACAAAAATATATGTTCCTTTCTATTCCCATTTAGTGTTCTCCAGATGTCTGCCATATCTAACTTTTGTAAGATTCTAGTCAGCTCCTTAACTTCTTTTTTGTTTATTTTGTGGTTAGATTTCTCTAGTTCTGAGAGGAGGAGGTTGAGGTACCCCACTAGCATTGTTTTGCTGTCTATTTCTTTGTGTAACTAATTTAATTTCTCTAAAAATTTTGATGCTACATCTCTTGGTATCTGTACATTTAATATTGATATGGGCACACATCTTTCACCTCCTCACAGAGTCAGCTGTTCAGCATCTCCATTGCTCCGAGGCACTTAAACTACAGTCCTTGTGTGACAACGTAAATGCAAATGCAGGTATAATACTCTATAGCAGCAGTACTGATTCATTGATATTCCTCAAAGTGAGGGAGGAGAGCATTTACATAGTTCCTTATAATCGGAAAGAAGAGATAATTAAAGGGATGCAACATGAGAAAGCATGACACCACCAAATGTGCTGTTGACTGTGTTCTAACATAGCAGATGTCTATTTGCTCCTCTTTTTTTCTTGTCTCCTTTTCCAGTTTCTGTTACATGATATTTGTTTTCTTTTCGTGGTCTTTATTAATTTGTTTTTTACTTTTTGTTTACAAGATTCAGTTCCACAACCCTTTGAGTTTCAGATTTTCTCTTCCTCCTTCTCTTCCCCCCTCCAATGGCAACATACAGTCAAGTATAGGATCTTCAAATACTTTCACATTAGACATTAGTCAGGTTGTAAAGAAGAATTGTAACCGATGAAATGGACAATAGGAAAGAGAAAAGAAAACCAAACAAGAAAAAGAAAGAGAAGAGGTAGTTTGCTTCAGTGTGATATTTGTTTTCAAATAGGTAAAAGGTTGTCATAGGAAAGAGAGGATTAGACAAGAGGAGGTCATTCACAGGGAGCAGAGGTATAGGACCTTTGCAGGGAAGGCTCCTGGGAAAGACCTCTGAACAAAGTGAGCTGACCAAAAATGGAAAGGGATACCTTACCTATGAAGGAAGTGAATTCTCCACCCTTGGGGGGCTTTGGGCTGATGCCGAATGACACTTACTTCCATTGTATATTGTCAAAAAAGGCACCTCCTTTAGGCTCGGGTTTGACATGCTTTCTGAGATACATTTAATCATCCAACTGAATAATTCTCTTATTTCAGTAAGTTGAGTCATTTGTTCATTGATCCAAGGATAAACATTTCTCATTTAATGACACTGTAGCTTTGATTGAGTGAGAGGGTGAAGCTCTTATCCCCATGATATAATACAGCCATGACTTGAGTGATGGTGATGAAATTAGGCCTGCAAATACTGGATCTGTAGTTGTTGTTTAGCAATTGCCTTCCTTTGCTGTTCCTGGAGTAATTGTGTTGGTTCCTGCAGAGAAATGAGAACCAAAAGGCATCCAACAGGCCAAGTATAGGTGAAATCAGAGGGGCACCTCTTGTTCTGGCAACACAATTTAATGCAAACAAGAACTACCCCTAGGTCCTTGGCCATGGGATACAAAGATAAAAACAGGAAAAGACCCTGCCTTCAGGCAGGTCACGTTCGACTTGGTTTCTTAGTGATTTGTAACCTTAAGTTCTAGCTACTTAATAACTTTCTTCATTGGATATATGAACATAGAAGATACTTTGCTGAGCTTTGTGGCAAATACCAAGAAATATAAAATACCATTTTTACCTTGGGGGAGTTTACAATCTAGTTATTGGAACAACAGAAACACATAAAGAAAAGTAACAGTACAAGTCAATATATCTAATTGTTCAAAGAGTGGTACAGAGAGGCATGCTAGAAGTTCAGAAACATAGAATAACTCTTTGAATGCTCTGAATTTTTCCTTCCCTTCCTCCCTAACTCCTTTTTTCCTCCTTCCCTCCTTTCTTTCCTCTTCTTTCCCCCTTCCTCCCTCCCTTCATTTCTTCCCTTCCCTCTTTCTTTTCTTCCTAGTTTCCTGCCTTTTCTCTTTCTTACTTTTCCCCTCCTTCCCTCCCTCCTTTCTTGATTCCTCTTTCCATCCTACTTCCTCCTTCCTGCACTTCCATTCTTCTTTTTCTTCTTCTTTCCTCTCCTCTTTCCCTACTTACTTCCTTTCTTCCTTCCTTCTCTTCCTCCTTCCTTTCCTTCATGTCTTTTCCCCTTTATGTTCAGAGCCTGACATCGTGTCTGTACAGAGTAGGTGCTTAATAAATGTTTGCAAAATGAACTAATAAAAAGAGATAGAAAAAATTGTCCTGAACTCTATTACTCTTCCTTCAGGGACAAAAGTTTTCACTATTCAAAGCCTGTAATTGCATGGTCTCCATCCATTTAAGTCATTAAGGTGAATCAGGGACAGAATAGATGTTGAAGGGCAGCAACATAATACCTGTAGTCTCCTAGCCTGCTCTCTCTCTTGCTCTGCCAACATTTGCCTCCTCTGGGCTTCCATATTTGCTTCCATTTGTCTTATTTGCTTTTGCTGTTACCTTTCATTATCCAGCCTTATCTGCTCCTGCCCCCTTTGCTGTATTTTCACCTCTCTTGCCACAGCTGCTGCAGCTTGTGCTCTCCTCTGTTGCTCTGTGAAGGAAGAAGAATTATAAAAAATTAACTAGATGTAGAATGGGCTTTTGAGTGGTGTAGTGGATAGAGAGTCAGGCCTGCAGTCAGGAAGCCTTAGTTCAAATCCAACTTTAGACACTTCCTAGCCGTGTGACCATGGCCAACCTTCTTACCTCTTTTTGCCTCAGTTTCCTCATCTGGAGAGAGCTGAAGAAGGAAATGGAAAACCACTGTAATATCTTTGCCTTGAAAATCCCAAATGGAGTCTCCAAGAGTGGGACATGACTAAAATGACTGAACAAAGACAACTAGAGGCATAGGCTGCTCAGTCCTCCAACCTTTTACTCACCTGCTTACTGTTGATTTTACTTCATAGAACAAATTTATTGGATCTCTTCACTAGAGTAACTGGTACTTGTTTAGAGATAGAGAAATTTTTAGGAAGCAAAAAAGGTGTCTTTGTTGAATTTTGTTTGCTTTTCTGCATTTAGCTTTAAGGTTTTTATGCTCTAACATATGGTCTTTTTTGGTAAAGGTACCATGTACTCATGAGAAAGAAATTTCTCTCTATTCCCTTTCAGTCCTCTCCAGATTTCTATCATATCTTGCTTACCTGAGATTCTATTCAGCTCCTTCACTTATTTCTCATTTATTTCTGGTTAAATTTATCTAGTTCAGAGAGAGGAAGACTGAAGTTTCCCACTGTTATAATTTTGCTATCCATTTTGGATGCTATAGCATTTGATGCATTTAGATTTAGTATTGATATTACTTCATTAACTATGGTACCATTTACCATAATGTAGTTTCCCTGACTATGTTTTTTAGCTTTAACTTTGTCTGAGATTATGATCACTATATCTAATTTTTGCATCAGCTAAAGCATAACAAATTCTACTCCAATTCTTCATTTTTATTCTATCCATATCTCTCATTTTTAAATGTGTTCTTTTATAATTAATTAATTAATTTACTTTTAGTTTACAGCATTAAGTTCCACAATCCCCTGACTTTCAAATTTTCTCCCCCTTGCTTTCCTCTCTCCCAAATCCCCATGGCAGCACATAATCAAATATAGGATCTACAAATACCTTCACATTAAATGTTAGTCAGGTTATAAGGAAGGATTATAACCAATGAAATGAACAATGTGAAATAGGAAACAAAGCAAGAAAAAGAAAGAGAGCAAGTAGTTTGCTTTAGTCTGCATTCAGACTCTGTAGTTTTTCTCTAGATGTGGATGACTCTTTCCACCATGAGTCATTTGGAGTTTTCTTACATTGCTCAGATGAGTCCAGTCTATGAAAGTTACTTGTCAAACATACATTGTGTTTGTAATTGTTTACAAATTTCTCCTGCTTCTGTTCTTCTCACTCAACATCAGCTTATACCTCCAGGTTATTATGAAGTCCATCTTCTCCTCATTACTAATAGCAGACTAGTATTCCATTGCATTCATATACCACAACTTGTTCAGCCATTCCCCCATTGATGGGCATCTCCTTCATTTCTGGTACTTTGCCACTACAAAAAGAGCTGGTATAAATATTTTTGTACATACGGGTCCTCTTCTCACTTCTATTTTCTCTTCAGGATACAACCCTAAAAATGGTATAGCTGGATCAAAGAGTATGCACTTATTCATACCTCTTTGGTCATAGTTCCAGTTTGCTCTCCAGAATGGTTGAATCAGTTCACAACTCTATCAGCAATGCATTAGTGTTCCAATATTTCCACATCCTCTCTAACATTTATCATTTTCCTGTTTTGTCATCTTTACTAATCTGACCAGTGAGATGTGGCACCTCGGACTTGTTTTGATTTATTTTTCTCTAATCAATAGTGATTTAGAGCATTTTTTCCTATGCTTATGGATATCCTTCATTTCTTCTTCTGAAAACTGTCTGTTCATATCCTTTGACCACTCACCAAATGGGAAATGACTTGTACCCTTATAGATTTCACTCAATTCTCTATACATTTTAGAAATGAGACTTTTACCAGAGACACTGGTTGTAAAAATTCTTTCCTTATTTTCCACTTCCTTCTTAATCTTGGTTACATTGGCTTTATTTATACAGAAACCTTTCAATTTAATGCAATCAAAATTATCCATTTTGCATTTTATAATGCCAACTCTTGTTTGGTTATAAAATCTTCCCTTCAGGTGGAGACAAAATGGAGGCATAGAAGCAGCAAAGTTTTCAGCTCCCACACAGCCACCCTAAATGCCCATAAAATATGACTCTAAACAAATTTTAGGGCTCCAAAACTCACAAAAATACAGAAAACACATCTCTCGCTGAAGGCAGCTTGGGAGGAGGGTCTCATTGCGGCAGGCTGGGAGCTGAGGCCAGCCCATCCCCAAACCAAAACTGCAGCCAGGCTCCAGGGTGTCCAGGGGGAGCAAAGCCACAATTTGAGTCTACCAGAGAGGCAGACCTGCAGCATCTGGAGCAATCTCCACATCTATCAAGCCAGGAAATGTAAGGATTACAAAAAAGTCAGTGGAATTCAAGCTTTCAAGCAAAATTTGGGGAAGGAAAAGCACTTTAACCAATCTTCCCCCAGGGCAAGGAAGAAGCAGGAAGTGGCAGGATCTGCTGCAACCAGCAACTGTCTCCACTGGGCTGCTTCAGAGCTCCTAGCCTGCCAATTGCAAGGGGGCTGAGACGATTGATCATGGCCAAGGGTTCTTGCGTTGAGCAGCCTGGATCCAGATCATGGTCTTGGGTGGTGTTCCTGAGGAGCACTTTCAGCAAGCTAAAACTCGTGGGGGGTTGCAGCACCCCCCTAATAGCTCCAGCAGCTGTGAAAACCCCAGCAATTTGGAACAGAACTTTCCCCCCTGGAAGCAGAGTTCCACAGAGCTAAAAAAAATCAACAATTAATTGACTGGTCAAAATGAGGAAAAGGGAGGAAAATGAGAACAGCAATAAAACTCTAGAATCCTTTTTTTGTGGACAAAAAGGACCAACCATGAAATGGAAGGAAGACAAAAAAGTCAGAATTCCCATACCAAATGTTTCCAAGAAACGTGAAGATTGCCTACAAGCTATAGATCAGCTTAAAAAGGATTTTGAAAAACATGTAAGAGAAGTGGAGGAAAAATTGGGAAGAGAAATGAGAATGATGCGAGAAAATCATGAAAAGAGAGTCAACAACCTGACTGAAGAAAAAAACACTTTAAAAAATAGATTAACTCAAATGGTAAAAGAGGCCCAGAAAGCCAATGAGGAGAAGAATGCCTTCAAAAGTCAAATGTCCCAGATGGAAAAAGAATCTCAAAAGCATTCTGAAGAGAACAATTCCTTCAGAATTAGAGTGGAGCAAGTAGAAGCTGAGTTTATGAGAAACCAAGATACTATTAAACAGTTACAAAAAAAATTAAAAAAAAATAAAGCAATGTGAAATATCTCCTTGAAAAAAGCGCTGACCTGAAAATAGATCCAGGAGAGATGATCTGAAAATAGATCCAGGAGAGATGATGTGAAAATTATTGTTCTACCTGAAACCCACGACTAGAAAAAGAACTTGGAAAGCATCCTTCAAGAAATACTCAAGGAAAATTGCCCCCATATTTTAGAGTCAGAAGACAAAATACAACTTTAATGAATTCACCAATCACCTTTTAAAAAAGATCTCCAAAAGAAAACTCCTTGAAATGTTATTGCCAGGTTCCAGAATCCCCAGACAAAGGAAAAAATATTACAGGCTGCAAAGAGAAAACAATTTTAATACTGTGGAAACACAATTAGGATAGCCCAAGATCTGGCAGCTTCTACACTGAGGGATCGAAGGGCCTGGAATATGATATTTCAAAGATTAAGGGAGCTGGGATTAAAACCAAGAATCACTTACCCAGGAAAATTGAGTACAATGTTCCAGGGGAAAATATGGTCATTCAATAAGGTGGAGGACTTTCAAGAATTCTTGCTGAAAATAACCAGAAGTGAACAGAAAATTTGTCAATCAAACACAAGAAGCATGAAAAGGTAAACATGGAAAAGAAACCATAAGGAACTTATCAAAGTTGAACTATTTACATGCCAATATGGAAAAATGATAATAGTAACTTATGAAGCTTTTCTTAGTATGAGGATAGGTGAAGGGAATATATATATATGTATGTATGTATTCTTACACATATGACTATATAGGAGGCTATATATGCATCTGAATACATATCTGAGCATATGTGTATCTGTGTACATAGAGAGTATAGGATCAATTGAATATGAATGGATGATACTTTAAAATGTGAAATTCTGAAGTGGGAGAGGACTAGAATGAGAGCAGACAGGGAGAGACAAAACAGGGTTAATCTTCCCATATAGAAGAGGCACGGGGTAACTGTTACAATTTTACTTTCATTTACTCTCATTGAATTTGGCTTAGGGAAGGAACAACATAAACTCTAAACTGGGTATCATGCTGCAGAGGAGAGTGGGGGATGGATGAGGATGAGAAGTGGGATGATGGAGAGGAGGGCAGAGTCTGAGGGAGGATGGCTGGAACAACACACAACAAAATAATTAATTTTAGAAAAGTGTGCATACCCTTTGACCCAGCGATACCACTTCTAGGTCTATAACTTAAGGGATCATAAAAAATAGGGAAAGGACCCATATGTATAAAAATATTTATAGCAGCTCTTTCTGTGGTGACCAAGAACTGGAAATTGAGGGGATGCCCATCAACTGGGGAATGGCAGAACAAGTTATGGTATATGAATGGTATATGATTCATACTGTATATGAATACTATTGTGCTATGAGAAATGATGTACAGGTAAACATCAGAAAACCCTGGAAATACTTACATGAACTGATGCTGAATGAAGTGAATAGAACTAGGAGAACATTCTACACAGTAACAGCCACAGTGTTTGGAGACTGCTTTTAATAGACTTAACCCTTCTCAGAAAGAACCTAAAATAATTACGAATGACTCATAATGTTAAAGGCCATCCACATGCAGAAAAACACAAAAAACAAACCATGGAGTCAGAATGCAGAGTCAAGCAGCCTATTTTCTTTTTAATTGTTGTTGTTTTGTTATTTCTTTCTCACGACCTCTCTCATTCATTATAATTCTTCTATGCAACAAGACTAATGAAATGTGAAAATGTGCTCAGTAGGAATGTATGTGCAGTCATATTATATTGCATGCTATCTTGGGGAGGGAGAAAGGAAGGGAAGGGGAGAAATTTAAAAGCTATGGAAGTTAATGTTGAAAATTAAAATGAATAAATTAATGAATTAACAAAGCGTTTACCAATTAATCAGTTAAAAAGCAAAGTGAATGATCTTCAACTCTTTTTAAAAAATCAAAATTAATATACCTTCCAAATTGCCTAGGTGTCTATGTTGCCTCAGACATCTAGATAGCCCTTACCTACTCATTAGGTGATCCCCATTCTCAGGAGTTCCAGAAGTAGTACAGTTTAGATGCTAAGATCCAGACGTGAATTTAAAAAAAAAAGTCTAGCTGTAAACTTTCAAGAAATTGTCAAACTGCCCAGATATCTTAGAACAAGAGGGCAATATAGAAATTGGAAGACTACACCAATAACACAAGATTTATTAGCTTCCACATTAAAGAATGAGAAGATTTGGAATGTGATATTCCAGAGGGCAAGGGAGGTAGGATTACAGCTAAGACCAATCTAGCCAGTAAAACAGAATATAACTATTCAGGTGGGAGGGAATTGAATATTCAATGAAATAGAAGACTTCAAATGTTCCTGATAGAAAGAACAGACGTAAATAAAAATTTGACTTTCAAATATAAGATTCAAAAGAAGAATAAAAAATAAATGGGAAAGACAAATCATAAGTGATTCAAAAAGGTTAAACTGTTTACATTTCTGTGTGTGAAGGTGATATTTGTAAGTCTTTTACCATTATTAAGGCAGTTAGGAGAATACATAGACAGGGCATGGATGTGAGTTGAGTATTATGGGAGCATATGCAAAAAAAATAAAATTAAATTAAGGGGTAAGGAAAGAGAATGCACTGGGAGAAAAGGGAAAGGGGAGGAAGATTTGTATAAATTATCTCACAAGGAAGAGGCACAAAAAATGCTTTTGCTGTGGAGGGCTAGTTGGGGGTGAGGAATAGGTTGGTTGTTAATACTTGAACTTTACTCTTATCTATATTGGTGTAACAGGAATCAGTTTAGAATATACTTAGCACTTAGTAACTTAGGGCTAAGTATAGAAGGTGTGAGCCCTGTCCACTGTTGAGAAGGTGTGAACTCCCCTGTTGACATGGAAGAAGGGGATTAGATGAGACAGGAGGCCAGTGTGTGTATATAAGCAAGAATTCCA
>CM053593.1:30724306-30774681 GCA_028646575.1 Pseudocheirus occidentalis
AAAGGATTCTAGAGTTTGATTACTGTTCTTACTTTGCTACCTTCTCCTCATGTTGGCCATTCAATTAATTACTTGATTTTTTAGCTCTGTGGAACTCTGCTTCCAGGGGACAAAGCTCTGTCCCAAATTGCTGGGGTTTTCACAGCTGCCAGAGCTATTAGTTGGGTGCTGCAGCTTTGACTTGCTGAAAGTACACCCCAGGACCACCACCCAAGACCACGATCCAGATCCAGGCCACTCAACACAAGGGCCCTTGGCCTTTGATCAATCTCTTTTGCCCCCCTGCTATGCACAGGCCAGGAGCTCTGAGGCAGCCAGGTTGAGCTGCTTCTTTGCCTTGGGGCAGTTTGTCTGGACTGCTATTTTTTCCTCCCCAAATTTAGCTTGAATTCCACTGACCTTTCTCTTAGCCTTATTACTCCTGGCTTGATAAATGTGGAGATTGCACCAGGTGCTGCCGATCCACTCTCTTATAGACTCCAGCTGCAGCTTTTCCCCTCCCCCTCGAGAAAGCATGAAAATGGTAAGAAACCTAGAAAGTGAGCACCCTGGAGAGCAGAGGTAACAACCAGTTAACAGGAAACAAGCAGAGAGCAACCAGTGACCATAGCAGTGCCAACCAATGTAATGCCACAGCATTCATACAGGGACAGCCCAGGGAACCAAGACTCCAAAGTCCTTACCTTTCTGCCCAGAGACACCAGAGAGGGCCCTGAAGCTATGTACTCTCAACACTGAAGATCCAAGGGCAGGGGAGTGAGGCTGAGCCCCAGGAGAGGAATTTCAGCACAAGAATCCAAGGATCTAAGGCAAGCCCAGATCCAAACAGAGAGTAAGGACTCCTTCAAATATTGAAGTATCATAATTTCAGTTAGCATATATTAGGACCAATAATTAGAGAGCTGGGAACCAGCTAGCTGGGGGCCCTCCAATGCCACACAAGAAGGAATATAAGAATCCCAAAAAAGTATCATGCATTTGTGAATGCAATCCCTTAATGCTACGCGAAGTATGGTACTGCCAAGAGAACACTGGATTTCAGAGTCAGAGGACTTGAGTTCAAATCCCATCTTTGTTACTAATGACCTCTTTAACTCTGAGCAAATGTTTCACCTCTCTAAACCTCAGCTTCCTCATCATTAAACAAGAAGATGGCTAAGGTCCCTCCCAGTTCTAAATCTAAGACCCTAGGCAAGAGAGGCACTAGAGTGCTTGGAGTCAAAGGACCTGGGTTTAAGACCACTCTCTGCTATGTATTGGCTGTGTGACTTTGGGCAGTCACTTACACTTTCTGTGCTTTATGTTCCAGTAAACTGGATTAGATGATCTCTAATGTTACTTCCAACTCTAAACCTAAAATCCTATAAATACATAAAAAAATTTTATACTTTTGCCATCTGAAATAGTTTCAGAGCCACAGAAAAACATGGGAAGAGGTCATTGTTACTACTTTGTCTTGTAAATTGCCTTTGAAGAGATAGAGGCTGGATGCTCACAAGCAATTACATTTAGGTCCCAATTAATGCAAATAATTCCCTGACATAGCTGCATTATTAGGATTCATACTACAAACTTTCATTGGTCTAGAATAAATTATTATATTTTAACTTTGAATATTGGAATTCAAATACACATGATCACTTCCCAGGATTCATTATTCATACTAATAAGGATTTAATTATAATGATATTAATGGGAAGAGAGACAAGAGGGCCTCTGGTTCTTCCTGGAAGCAAGGTCTATGGGGAGGACCACAGGTGAGAGAAGGAGTATGGCCCTGAAAATACTGTTTCTGGGCTCAGGATTTAGAAATGACTAGTGTTTCCTGGGTTCTATTTGAGCAGCCTTTGCATTTACAGGTCACCCTCCATCTCCAGCATGGCCAGTGATCTTTTGATGCCAGCCCCAGTCTGCCTAATTGAAAACAGTAATGGGCAATTCATGGTGAACCAGGAAGCACTGAAGGTACTTAACACAGTTACCCAGCCCGTGGTGGTGGTGGCGATTGTGGGACTCTATCGCACTGGAAAATCCTACCTGATGAACAAGCTGGCAGGGCAGAAAACTGGTAAGTCCAATACACAAGGCTGTGATACATCACTCTGTATTCACATACAGAAGATTATCCATTTGGACCACATTAGGGTCTTGGTGATGAGAATAAATGGATCTTTACAGGTAAGGATTCTTTATTAGTGCTCCTGATTCCTTTCAAATACAATAATAAAGAAACATGACAGAGAAGGGAATTGAAATATTATACTCCAGAAGTTTTTCTTTCATAAGTGACATGGAGAGCATAAAAAATAAAATAAAAGTCAGAGCCCATGAATCAGGAAATTAAAAATAAGTAGGCTAGAAGGAAAAATAAGTAATAAAGAAGACAAAGAAAAGGACGATTAAAAAAAGGGGGGGGGGGAGTAGCAACAAAAGGTAAAAGATTTTAAAAAGCACTGACCAAAAAAATTAGTTACTTATGGTGATGTTTAAGCTGACATCATATTAATAAAGAAAACTAGAGATGTACATTTTTGTTTATTCTTTAACAGTTCTAATAAGATAAACTAAATTCTTTTGGCTACTTTTTCCCATGTTATTACTTAAAATAAGAGTTTGAAGGAGAGATTTTTGAACCAAGGTCTTAACTGAGCAGAGATAAAGAAGGTTTGAAAGAGAATTAAACAAATAAAAAATAAACATAAATTAACAATATAAATAATTTCAAAGAATTTAGAATGAGTCAGTTAAATGGGAATGGTATGAAAAAATATGGGGGGGGGGGGAAAATACACTGGCGTAATATCAAATTCAACAGCTCTCTCAGAAGCTATAGCTAATGTTACCATATCTCTGCCATTCTATGTATGGGAAGCCTGTGAGAAGAGTGGGAGTTTAACAGTTATTCTGGAGAGACTATTGACTGTGACAGCTGAAGAGAGGAGAGAGAAAGAAACTAAAACAATTTATCTGTAAAAAATAATCGAATATAGCATCTCATGAAGGGATATAAAAAGAATTCTTTTCCTTTTTGCTTAATAAATAAACATTTGTTTAACTGAATTGAATCAGTGATCTCATCCCAGCTAAAATCCCACTTTCTATAGGAAGCCTTTCCCAATCCCTCTTAATTCTTTTTTTAATTGTTTATTTATTTATTTTTAGTTTTCAACATTCATTTACACAAGATTTTGAGTTACAAATTCCCTCCCTGTCTTTCTCCTACCCTCACCCCAAGACAGCGAGCATACTGAATACCCCATCCCCCAATCTGCTCTCTCATATCCTCCCCCCTAACTTTCTAGTAGGGGAAGATGGATTTCTATACCCCAGTGCCTGTATATCTTATTTCCCAGTTGCATGTAAAAAAACAACAATTTTTTTAACACTGAAAAGAATTCTTAAGAAAAGATTTTAGTGCATATCCTGAAAGAATTTAATGGCATTACTAGGTTTTTAAAATTGAGAAGTTCATAGTGGTAACTCACTGAAAGTGACTTTGACTATGACTTTATCTCAGCTGATATGTTAGAAATAGTCATGCATGACTTTTGTTTCTTTGTTGGCTACAGTGACAATATATAGTATAGTCAATAACCTCAATGTTTCAGCCTAGGAGTTGAGAGAGTCAGGGCTAGGAAGGATGATTCCTATCAAGAGAGAAGTATATCTAAGCTTATAGGTAAATAAAAAAAGCCTTCGCCAGGTAGTTAAATAAGCAATATATGGACTGAGGTAGAGCACAGAGCTAATTCATCAATTAATGAGAGATATTGCAGTTTCAGTAATTAATAAGGAAATATCAGAACACGCTTTTCTTAAAACTCAGGACAGGAATAAGAAAACTGCACTGGAAAAGATAGGATGGAGATTGTATAATATAGGCTACACATAAGGACTCTCTAACTCACAATGACACCAGCATAAAAGTAGTTTAAACTGAAAAAACAAACCAAAAAAGCCCTCACGTACAAAATATTGATTTTAAGAGATAATGTATAAAATAAATAAAAGGAGAAAGACAGATGCCAGGTGTAGACCAGGGACATAATCCAACAAAATGAAACAATGTGACAGAGCACGTAAGAAACTAGATCCCAACAATATAAGAAACACAACTAAAAATATTCATCTAGAATGAAAATAAGAGGAACTCAACTTACTGTACATCACAGTGATTCCATAAAAGTGGAGGCTGAATGAAGTTACAAAACAAAACAAAAACAAAAACCCACATTACCAAGAGAGATAGACAGGATGAGTAAAGTATAGACAATGAAGCAATACTACACTGACTATACACGCACCATATGGAATGAATACTAACTGAATTAGAAAAGAAAGACATAGATAGATGCACAATAATGATAGATGACTTTAATGTTCCCTTCTCAGAGCTAGTGGTGCCCTATTGCTTCTAGTTCAAATACAAGTCCCTCTGTGGGTCATTTAAAGCTTTTTACCCTCAATCTACATCTAGCACTTTTCCCACTACAACTCTGATTCCTAAATTCCTAGGATTCCTGATACAACTCGAAATTCCTACTTTGCTACCATTTGGGCTCATCTCTCCAAACTCTTGTACAGGATTCTCCCTTGGCTCCACAGTGCAATCTCACACCAAGGGCATCTGGATGTGGTGTGTTCCTCATCCCAAGAAACCAAATCACACCCTTGTTCTCCTGGACACTGAGGGCCTGGGTGATGTGGAGAAGGTAAGAAGAGGTGGATGCCACCCTACTCAACCAAATGTTATTAAACATTGTTGTTCTAGGCCTCAAGTATAACAACGGCCAAACAAGTTGGTTTTTCCCCCACTGCATAGTCATGGTAATCTAGGGCATCCCACAGAAATGGCAAAAAGGCATGCATTTGGTCCAGATAATATGATCTAACTTCTAGGGAGACAACAAGAATGACACATGGATCTTTGCCCTGGCTGTGCTGCTGAGCAGCACCTTTGTCTATAACAGCATGGGCACCATCAACCAGCAGGCCATGGACCAGCTGCAGTATCCTTTCTGGACAAAATGACATGATGTTAAGACATCACTTCACAAACTTCAAAGGTCTATACCGGGGTGGGGAACCTGTGGCATAGAGGCCACATGTGGCCCTCTAGGTCCTTGAGTGTGGCCTTTTGACCGAGTCCAAGTTTTACAGAACAAATACTTTTATTAAGAGGATTTGTTCTGTCAAGTTTGGATTCAGTCAAAGGGGCTATACATCCCTGGTCTATATCAATGCTAGCTATAACTGCTCAAAGGAAGAGCAAAGCAGGACTGGGACAGCTCTGCTCTTCCCTAAGGAGGCCTCTACACAGTCCATATTTGATTGTCTTGGGGGCCATCTCCAGTCATCCTGATCTATATCTGGCCACTGGACCCAGATGGCTCCAGAGGAGAGAATGAGGCTGGTGACTGCACAGCCCTCCCTCACTTGAATCCAACTCACTTGCAAGTCATGGTTCTCTCCTTCCTGATGTTATGGTCCTCGTTAAGAACAAAGGATAAACAACAACAATAACAATTTTATTATATCACTGATAAAAAAAAGAGAAGAGAGAGAGACAGAGAGACAATCAGAAAGAGAGACAGAGAAGGACAAAGTCAAAGAGACAGAGACTGGAAGCATAGCCTAGTGTAGGGGTGGGGAACCTGTGACCTTGAGGCCACAAGTGGCCCTCTAGGTCCTTAAGTGTGGCCCTTATGCTGAATCCAAACTTCACAGAACAAATTCCCTTAATAAAAGGATTTGTTCTGTAAAACTTTGATTCAGTAAAAAAAAAAAAAAAAGCCACACCCAAGACCTTAGAAGGCCACAGGTTCCTCATCCCTAGAGTAGACAGAGAGCCCCCAGTGTAGTCAGGAAGATCTAAGTTATAATTTTACTTCTGGCAAGGCAAAACACCTAATGTCTCAGTGCTCCTAGACAACTCTAAAGCTGTATATATAATCAGCAAACATCAATCTATATTTCTAAGGGAAAATTCCTCACTGGGGATTCCCTATACTAATGAAAACAAGGATACAGTCACACACACGTGCGCACACACACACACACACACACACACACTCAGAAATTGTCAGGAAAATCTCTTATGTTCCTACTAAAAATGCCAGTAAGTTGATTCAAGGAAAAGAGAAGTGCAAGACTTTAAGGAATTGGTAGACTTAAGAAATGGTGGCTACTGGACTCTTTTTCTGCCACTTTTCCTTAATTAGCACCCCCAGCTATGTGACAGAACTGACAGATAAAATCAAGACAAAATCCTCCCCCAGCAGTGAGCAGATGAATGACTCCATGGAATTTGCAAGCCTCTTTCCAGACTTTGTGTGGACTGTGCGTGATTTCATCTTGGAGTTGGAAATCGATGGGCAGCCTATCACCTCTGATCAGTACCTGGAGAATTCCCTGAAATTGAAGAAAGGTCTCAGGAGTGGAGGGTTGGGCAATGGGGGAAAAGCCAGAAACTGCTTTATATATATAGCCATAGTCCCCAGCCTCCTCAAAAAAAAGAGGAATATGGTACAAAGCTTAGAAGAACACTAGATGATTAATGTTATTCAACTAATAATTGTTTTGTGCCATTCATGGGACAAGCTCTTCATCATTGTCCTTTTTTCTCTCTGTGCTCAACCTCATGCCTACAGACATCAGAGTTAGAGTGAGTCAAATGTTCTAAACAGGACATGATTTGATGGGACTGAACTCTAGGTCAACCTTCACTCTATGATATATTCTTCCTCCTTCCCTTTCCTTAGGTTCCAGTGAAGAAGCCAGAATGTGTATCCAGAAGTTCTTTCTAAAGAGGAAATGCTTCACCTTTGTCCCACCTGCTTATGGAAAGAAGCTCAAACAGCTTGAGGAACTTCATGATGATGAACTTGATATTGACTTTGTGGAAAATACTAAAAACTTCTGCAATTACATCTTCAATGATGCTAAGGCCAAGACTCTCCCAGGAGGCGGCATGGTCAATGGGCCCCGTGAGTCTTCTTCTCACCAGTACTTCCCGTGACTTCCTTATGGCATTTGTAGGGAACACTGCAGTGAGGCAGAGAAGGGTCTTCCTCTGGTAACCATGGACAAAGGTTGGCTTTCAATGACTGTCTTCTTGCACTAAGCCAGTCATATACACCACATCTATAAGAATTTTGGTTACCAAAAACATCTTTCTTATTTCTTGTTTCCTAAACATCCTTGATGCCTCCTGATTCCATTGGAAAGCTCACTTTCTGAGAAAGAAAATGTAATCCCCACACCCCACCCAGGCAAATAATAAAGATACAGCCTCATTCCTAAACAGGGCAGCTCTGGCCATTCTCCTGATTGCCCCATTTGTCTTCCCTCTATAGGTCTAGGAAAGCTGACCCTGAACTATGTTGAGGCCATCACCAGTGGAGATATTCCCTGTATGGAGAATGCAGTCTTGGCACTGGCTCAGCTAGAGAACTTGGCTGCAGTTCAAAGGGCTCTTACATACTATGAAGAGGCAATGAGACAGAAGATCCAGTTCCCCACAGAAACCATTCAAGAACTGTTGGATGTGCACATCATCTGTAAGAAGGGAGCCACTCAAATCTTCATCAAGGACTCTTTCAAGGATGAGAACCAGAAATTCCAAATGATACTGGAGGTACCTTTGTTATTTTAGGACTTTGCCTATGAACTATAGCTCTCATTAAATTTGAAAGTCTCAGACCTCAGTATTGTGACCCTGACACTTCATCTTCTATATTATCAGTAACTGAAAGACCCATGACTCTTGTGTGCTCTGTAGATCTAGTGTGATATGATCATCTAATAATATTGAAAGTCTTGAAAAGTTAAAAGGTTACACATGAAAGGTTCACTTGAAGTTTTTGGTCTGCAATGTAGGTTATATACCATAATCCAAAACAAAGAGAGTAGTGGGAAGGGATTTCCAGAAATTTCAGATCAAGACACTATCTTCATATATTGAAGTACCTAACAGGAGTTGATCTCAGGCTACTGGATTGGAGGACAGATTTGGTTCTTTTGACTGCCTCTAAAAGTTCACAGAGACAACAGATTTTGGTTTTATAAGAATGTATAGGAAGAAGTGCCTAATATTTTATTTTTGAAATTTTATTTTATTTTTAATTTGTGGAATAAAACAAGCATTTTATAACATATTATTTAAAAAGATGATCACACATGAAACTGCAAATCTATTATATAAAATTTGCTATTCCTTTTAAATATACATTAAAATTATCGTGTAACTTTCTTATTTTTCCTTTTTTTCTTCTTACCCCTACCTGGCCATAGAGAACTACAAATGGGTAATATAGATATGTAAAATTGTTCAATAAAGAATTCTATTTATGAGTTCTTTCTCTGGATGCAGATAGCATCTTTCTTCATATGCCCTTTATTTTAAATTTCTGTATTTATAATAGTCAAAATGACTTATTTGTTCAAAGTTATTTTTAAAACAATATTGCTGTTGCTGTATACAGTGTTCTCTTGGTTCTGCTCCTTTCTCTATTATTTCATGCAAGTTTTTCCATGTTTTTCTAAGATCATTGAGTGCATCATTTTTTACAGCACGGTAGTAATCCATCACAATCATATACCACGAACCTAACATTTTCTTATGGAGAATCTTCTGAAGGAAAACATCCTAAGAATTAAAATTACTTAAAAGTGAAAGGTTCTCCTTCTTCAGGACTCTTCAAGCAAAGGTTGGACAATCACTTGGGTGGCATAGAGCATGGGGTAGATTTAATGACTATTGAGGTCCTTTAAAATTCCGAAATTACGTGAGTCTTTTGCACTCCTTATGTCTTATTCTTTTTTTAATTTAATCACTCTAAAGGTTCATATAGAAGCCAAGCTAGATGACTTCCAAAAACAAAATGAAAGAAAGTCCCTAGACCGGTGCACTGCTTTGCTTCAGGAGATTTTCAGTCCTCTGGAGGAAGAAGTGAAGCAGAAAGTCTACTCCAAACCAGGGGGCTATGGAATCTTTCTTCAGAAGAAGAAAGAACTCATATATAAGTACTACCAGCAGCCCAAGAAGGGGATACAGGTAAACCTTCCCTTGGGGCACAGGTTCAGGGTTCCAGATTAAGGGGAGCCAGGAAACATTGAGGGTCTTTTCCAAGCCTTAAGGTGAATGGTTAACAGTGTGACCCACAGGAAAGCTCTGCTCAGATGAATGAACAAGCCTTGGCTTTACCCTCACATTACTATTTCCTGTTTCAAATTATTTGTCTTCCTATCCTCCAGGCAGACAAGACTTTGGAAGAATACTTAAAGTCAAAGGAAACCATAGCTGATGCAATTAACCAGACAGACAAAATGCTTACTGCCAAAAAAAAAGAGATGGAAGGTGAGATATACATGAAAGAGACTCTAATCTGAGTAGTGCTGAGAATTGTGCTCTCTGCCTTCAGAAATGTTATTTAAGACGGCTTGATATCCTTGTGAGCATTTGAATTCAACAAAGACTCCTTTTTTGCTTGCTAAATATTTTTCTCTCTCTAAACAAGTACCACTTACTCTAGTGAAGAGATCCAATACATTTGTCCTATGAAGTAAAGCCAATAGCAAACAGGTGAGTAAAAGGCAGGAGGACTGAGAGGCCTATTAACCTCTAGTCTTTGTTCAGTCATTTTAGTCACATCCTACTCTTTGTGACTCCATTTGGTATTTTCAAGGCAAAGATATTGGAGTGGCTTTCTATTTCCTTCTCCAGCTCATTCTACAGATGAGGAAATTGAGGCAAATAGAGTTAAGCAACTTGCCCATGGTCACACAGCTAGTAAGTGTCTGAAGTTGGATTCAAACTCCTGACTGCAGGCCTGGCTCTCTATCCACTACACCACCCAGACGCCCTTTCTACCTCTAGTTAATTTTTATAATTCTTCGTTCTTCTCAGAGCAACAGAGGAGAGCACAAGCTGCAGCTGCTGCTGCAAGAGAATTGGAAATACAGAGAAGAAGGCTGGAGCAGATAAGGCTGGAAAATGAAAGGAGACAGCAAGAGCAAATAAGACAAATGGAAGCATATATGGAAGCCCAGATGAGGCAAATGTTGGCAGAGCAAGAGAGAGAGCAGGCTAGAAGACTACAGGTATTACATTGTTCCAGTTCAACATCTGTCCTCTCCCCCATTCCCCTTAATGACTTAAATGAATGGAGACCATGCATTTACATCCTTTGAATAGTTAAAAATTTTGACCCTAGGGAAGAGTAATATAGTCCAGGACAACATTTCCTATCTCTTTTTATTAATCCATTGTGTAAACATTTATTAAGCACCTACTTAATAACATAAAGGAAAGAAGGAAGAAGGGAAATAAGCAGAAAGGGAAAGAAGAAGAGAAAGAAGAATGGAAATGCAGGAAGGAGGAAGGGGGAGGAAAAGAGGAATTAAGGAAGAAGGGAGGGTAGGAGGGTGATAGGAAGGAAAGGAGAAAGTCAGGACAATAGGGAGAAAAGAATGAGGGAAGAGAAGGAATAAAGGATGGGAGGGAAGGAGGGAGGAAAAGAAGGAGGACAGAAGGGTGGGAAGGAGAAAAGGACGAGTAGTCAAGGAAAAGGGGTAGAGAGAGGAAAGAGAAGAGAAAATACAGGGCATTCAAAGAGTTATTCTATCTTTCTGAACTTCCAGCATGCCTCTCTGCACCACTCCTTCTAGAACAATTAGATACATTGCCTTGTATTGTTAGTTTTCTTTACATGTGTTCATGCTGTTTCCACAACTAGATTACAAACTCCCCCAAGGTAAGGATGGTATTTATGTTTCTTGGTATCCTCCATAGAGCTTATCAAAGTATCTCATGTGTTCATATAGTCAATGAGGAAAGTAATTAAGTAGCTACAACTTAAGGCTACCAATCACTAAGAAAACCAATAAGTACAATGTGCCTTCCCTGAAAGCAGGGTCTTGTCCTGTTTTTATCTTTGTATCCCATGGCCTAGGACCTAGAAGTAGTGCTCCTTTTCATTCAATTATGTTGCAAAAAAGAGAGGTATGCCTCTGATTTCACCTACCCTTGCCCTATTGGATGCATTTTGGTTCTCATTTCTCTGCAGGAACAAGCACAATTACTCCAGGAACAGCAAAGGAGGGCAATAGCTGAACGACTACTACAGATCCAGAATTTGCAGTCTCAATTTCATCACCATCACTCAGATGATGACTGTATTATATTATGAAGATAAGAACTTCACCATCTCACCCACCCCCAGCTAGAGTGTCATTTAAATGAGGAATGTTTATCCTTGGGTCAATGCACAAGCAACTCAGTTTGCTGAAATAATAAAAGAATTATACGGTTATATGATTAAATGTATCTCAGAAAGCATCTGTCCAACCCTGGTCCAAAGGATGTCTCTTTTGATGATATCCAAAGTGAATGTCATTCAGCCTCAGCTCAAAGCCTGCCAAGGATGGAGAATTCACTCCCTTCATAGGTCAGGTATCCCATTCCATTTCTGGTCAGCCTTCTTTGGTCAGAGGTCTTTCCTTAGCAGGAGCCAGGAGCCTTCCCTGCAAGTGCCTTCTAGTTCTATTTCCTGTGAATGACCTCACTTTGCCTCATCCTCTTTCCCATGACAACCTTTCAACTATTTGAAGACAAATATTATGATACAGAAACTGGAAAAGGAGATAAGAGAAAGGAGGAGGAAAGAGACATTTGGTGGGTTAAAGCATGGCCAACAAGATGTTTGCTGCTGCCAAGCTTTAACATATGGGGTCTCTTTAGTTCTCTTTTCATTATGTTCATAAGGAACTGTGCGAGTGCTCTCCTCCCTTACTCTGAGGAATGAAAATAAATCAGTACTGGTTGGTATAGATTATTATAATTGCATCTACAGTTGGGCTGTCACCCCAAGTCTTGAACTTAACTGCCTCTGAGCAGTGGAGACAGGCTGTGCAGCTGATTATGTGAGGAGGTGAAGGATGTGTGCTAATCAATGGATAAACCTGGAGAGTCACACCCCAGGGTCAATAGGCTGGGCAAAGGTGAGAATTGGGAAATAGTTCTCTTCTTGCTGGGGCCTCTGAAAGCAGAGGAGGTTGGATTCTAGCAGTAGACCTGAAAGGGAAGGTTGAACTGGGCTTCATTAAGGTGGGAACAGCAGCTGAACTTCCTGCCCCATATATCCTAGGAAACCTGCCAACTGCTCTTCCAGGGCTGCCCCTATGGGTGCTAGCAGTTGTCATTGGGGTCACACCTACAGTTCTTAGAGATCTGAGGATGTGAAAGGGAGGGATATTGTAGGAGGGGGGTCTCCCAAGCCTTTGTCCTCTCCTTGTCCTTCCCCTCCTCCTCTCTTCATATTATTTGTCCTCTTCCTCCTCCCCTTCTTCCCTCCTCTTTTTGTCCCTTTTCTTCTTTGTCTGTCTCTGTCTCTCTGTCTCTGTCTCTCTGTCTCAGTCTCTGTCTCTCTGTCTCTCTGTCTGTCTCTCGGTATCTCGGTCTCTCTCGGTCTCTCTGTCTCTCTCTCTGTCTCTCTTTCTCTGTCTCTCTCTCTCTCACTCTGTCTGTCTGTCTCTCTCTCTCTCTCTCTCTTCTCATCCTCCTCCTCTCTCTCCTCTTCCTCCTCAAAATTCATCTTTGTGGGTAGGGCAAAAGCTACTCCAGATTTTCCCATTTCTGTGTGTAGAAGGTATAGGTTAAGATCACAATACTGTATTTATGACTAAGTAGCTATTGGGGCAGTTAAATGTTACCTTGAGCTCCTGAGTAAATGAACCAATTTTACAAAACCTCTAGGCCCAAAATTGTGAAAGGAGGTGGGAAGGTGGATAAACTAATCCAGACCCTATCCTAACTTTGTATCTTTCTTTAATGCCAAAGGATTAGAATGTAAACTCTGAGAGCAAAGATCATCATTTTTCCCCACCATTGTATTCCCAGGGTTTATGGTTGCCTTGTACATACCAGATGTTTATGAACTTTTTTAATTAAATGAAAAAGAATCCTGATATCCAGTGCTATACCTTTCTGCTCTAGTAAGATGTCCTCCCCTGGACCACTAGATTTTTTCAATGGAATGTCACAATTTTCTCCTCCCTCACCTTTGTATTAAAACTAATTTCTGAAGAAACTTTGGAATTTCCTTTAGATTCAAATGTACAAAGTAAGACAGTGGCCTCTAAGGTCCTTTCTAGTTCTACATTTATGGTCCTACAAAGAAGCAACTTTCTTCCATTACGCACATGCACACCATGTTCAAATTCCCCAATTTCTAGTTGACTGTCCTGTTTTTCCTTCATGCAACACTCAATGGGTAAGAAGATTAGTGTGACTCCAGGCTCAGGCCTCACATTTGCATAAGACTCTACTCAGTGGTGAAGAGAATGATTAGTTATTCTGGGAATGGACAAGTCACACATCATACACCAAAAATTGGAGGAAGGAACCATGATATGAAGGGCTTTAAAGGACATGAAGAAAATTTTATATTTGATGCTGGAGGACATAGGGAGTCACTGGAGTTTATTGAATGGAGGAGTGGGGAGAGTTGTGTGACATGGTCAGACCTAAACTTTAGGAAGATAAAAATAAATGAGAGAAAACTCTTGTTTTCAAAGGTCTTACAATCAGAAATATATTACTTTTCCTATACATGTGAACTACAGGAAATTATAGTTAATCCACAGAGAGAAAGTACTAGAATTATAAAGGATCAAGGAAGGCTTACTATAGAAGGCAAGATTTAGCTGGGGCTTAGAAGATACCAAGGAAGTATGTTCTATGTCACATGACCAATACAATGGAGGACTAGCTATTTTCTTCAATTCTCATAACTTTTCAAATTTCCCCAAATTAGGAATTATTCACTAGATATAAAATAATTTTAGCTCGCTTCATGAAATAGAAGAATAAGAACTCAAACAATGTTAAAACTCAATGAACTAATAGCAAAGAAGGCCAATATTCCCTAACCTCTAAAGAACACCCACACTGCCCATCAAGGCTGCAGAAGCCAACCAACACTTGCCCCAGAACCCATCTCCACAATCCAGCTGACACTGACTCCAAGTGCCCAAAGATCCTAATTCTAAAGAGCAGATATTTGATCAGGTTCTGATAGTAGCAGGGCAGCACTCTGAGTCATGGACCAGAGAACTGAGGAACTTATTGAATGAACTCCACATGGAACTTTGTGTCATCTGGACAAGCCTGAGGGAAGAGCCAGGAGAAGTTCTTATGGTCCCCCTCCCCAAGACACTTACTGCAGTGACCTAGAATGGTGACCTGTGAATTGCCCAGTGTGGGAGGCTGCTGAAACACTTTGAAATCCATCCCCAAGGGAAACTGGAGGAGAGACTGTAATTAACAAAGACCTCAGGAGAAAGAAAACTCAAATACCTGGAACATAAGCAGATAAACCAACAAGGATGATGTTAATAGCACAAAGAAATATTACTTCCACATCTAGCAAAAAGTAAAGGTGCCATGTATTCCAAGCCTTGTGTAGGTCTAGAAGTTGAGAACTGGCCCCTCTGGCACAATCTCTCCCCTTACTTGTAGACTTACAATCATTCTTAGCACTAAAAGAGAGAGGCTTGTTTAGCTGATTACTACCTTTTTCATCACACTCAAGTCTAGCTCCGCAACCAATCAAAAAGGCCTCTCTTCTTCATACATTAAGTGGAGAGGAAGCAATCTTCTCTGATCTTCTATCACCAAATGATTATTAGTGGCTTCCTCAAACAGGATGTCCCATAGACATCTTAAACTCAATCTACCTAAAACTGAACTCAATATCTTTCCCACTAAATCCTGACCTTTTCCAAACTTCACTATTATTACTGAGGACAACAGCATTCTGCCAGTCACCCAAGATCACAATGTAGGTCTCATTGTGGACTCCTTACTCTCACTAACCCTCATATCTAATTTGTTTTCAAGGCAACAACTCATATATACGTCCTACCTTCCCCACGGTCACTGCCTGGCATAAGGCTTCACCAACTCGCATCTGTACGATTCAATAGCCTAGTGGTTGGTATCTCTGCTTCAAGTCTTTCTCCACTCCAGTTTCTCTTCCCATAGCTACCAAACTGATCTTCCAGAATTACAGTCTGACCACGCCATTTTCCTACTCGATAAGCTCCAGAGGCTATCTATTGCCTCTAGTATCAAATATAAAATCCTCTGTTCGGTTTTTAAAGACTTTTATAATCTGGTCCCTTTCTGCTTTTTTAGTCATCTCTCCTCTGTATAGTCTTATAATGCAATGTCTTGTTCTTCCTCATGTATGACATTCCATCTCCTAACTGCACACCCTTTTCACAGGCTTCTCTTCCCCAGGCCCAGAATACTCTCCTTTCTTGTTTCTGCCTCCTGAGTATGAACTGCCTTTCTTCAAAACTCAAAGAAAAGCCCACCTTCTTCAGAAGTCTTTTCCTCCCCTGTCCAGCTCTCCACACCTCTCCACACTCCATGCCAGGGTCTTCTCTCTGAGGTTAGCTCACCTTTTCTCCTTATGTATTTTTATCTGTTATTACATTCTCATGGGATTGTGAGCAGGAGTGTGATTTTGCTTTTCTTTGAATCCCCATCACTTGGCACAGTTCCTGGCATGTAGTAGGTGCTTAATAAGTGCTTATTGAATAACTAAATGACAAACATCCTCCAAGGTGGAGAGAAGGACCACAGTTGTGTCCTCCAAACATCTTTGGGGTAGGATAGAAAAGTACACCCCATTGGACAATCGCCTGCTACAATAATAAAACTACTACCATGTTGTCCACAGTGTCTGTTCTCTTTAGTTCCACACTTTTTATTTTTATGCATATAAGGAAATTACTTTGCTTGCTTTTCCATGGCTATAAGTGTTATCCCTCCTTTGGGCAATGCAAATGAATCAATATTGTTCGCTATAAAATATACACAAACTTGTGCCTAACAATGATGGGGTGCTTGGGGGCCTATGCTTGAACCACAGTCTGTAAAATCACATCAGTTTGCAAAATCACATTTCTCCCTAGCCTCAAATCTCCCCTGCCTCAGAGCATTGTCTCTGCCCCTTCTCCCTGCTAGTACTCTGCCTAGCAACCATTCATGAAATGTTTATCTCCCCTTAGTATAATGGCCAGCTGTACCTATGAATCCTTCAATGCATTACCTATAAGTTAACTTCTCAGGCAGTTAGGCACATCCTGTATCCCCCATTAGTCTAGGCTCTCAACATCCATCTTGTCAAACAGGACATTGATGGGTAGCAGACTGGGTACTTCTCAGTCAACCTTGACCGCTAGTTTACTTAAGTGACTTTTAAAGCCTAAAACCACATATGCAGAGCCCCCCCCCTTGTGCTATTTCCCAGTGAATTATGGGTAATACACTAGTGCAGTAGATATTAAAAGTGCATGTTCCTTTAAGCACTGCCCACTCCTTAATTCCTCCCTAATCCCACCCTTACTCACCTAGTTAGCATAATAGCCACAGGTTATTCTTCATAAACTTTATAAACTGTGATCTTTTAAGGTTGCAGGTTCTCTTAGTCCTCCTGCCCTCTGTATAGCATACCAATAAACTTTTACCAACTGGACTCAGAAGGCCTGAGCCTGTGAATTCATTCCAGACTGCCCACCAAGGGACTCTGCTCATTGGGGTCCCTGAAAACACCTATCATCCCTCTTCAACAATATTAACAAGTAAGCCCTTGTTAGGATCTTTGTATACTGAAAGTTGGTTCTTCCCTTGGCTTCAGAATCTGAGACAGCATTTCACATAGAGAATCCCAAAGGGAGCAGGGAGGGGAAGGGGAAGGAGAATGTCATGAGCACCATTTTTAAGGTTTGATTCTTCCTTTGAAAAGATAACTTACCCAGGGCCTATATGAACACAACTACAAAACAGTTTTCAAACAAATAAAATCAGATCTAATTAATTTGAAAAACATCAATGCTTGTGGCTGGGCCTAGCTAATATAATAAAAATGACAATTTTACCTAAATTAAATTACATATTTAGTGCCATACCAAGCGATCTACCAAAAACTTATTTTATAGAGCTAGGAAAAACAGTAACAAATGAATTTGGAAGAACAAAAGGTCCAGAATATCAAAGCAATTAATGAAAAAGAAATGCTAGGGAAGGTAGCCTGGCCATACCAGATTTTAATCTGTATTGTAAAGCAGCAGTCATCAACACTACTTGGTACTGGCTGAGGAAAAGAGTAGTGGATCGATGGAACAGACTGGGTACAAGAGACTCAGTAGTCAGCGGTTATAGTAATTTACTGTTTGATAAACCCAAAGAGCCCAGTTTTGGGGACAAGAACTCACTATTTGACAAAAACTGCTGGGAAAACTGGAATATGGTATGGCAGAAACTGGGCATAGACCATTATTTAACTCCACATAGCAAAATTAAGTCTAAATGGGTGCACAACCTAGGTATAAAGGCTGATACTGTAAGCAATCTGGGGAAGCAAGGAATGGTGTGCCTGTCAGATTTATGGAGTGGGGAAGACTTTATGACCAAAGAACAGGTCACATAAAATGCAACATGGGTAATCTTGATTACATTAAATTGAAAAGTTTCCGTACAAACAAACATGAGTTTAAATGGAGACAGAAGCAAACTACATGCTCTTGTTCTTTTCCATGTTTGATTTTGTTTCCTCTTTCCCATTATTCATTCCAGCAGTTACAACCCTTCTATACAACCAGATTAATGTCCAATGTGAAAGTATTTGCAGATCCTATACCTGATTGCATGCTACCATGGGGGATGGGGAGAGAGAAGAGAATATTTGAAACTCAAGGGATTGTGGAACTGAATCTTGTAAACTATAAGTAAATAAACAAATCAATTTAAAATAAAAGATAACTCAAGGTCATTCTCCTGGCACATGCTAGATGATTGGAATGATTTATTTAGCGTTCATTGTCCTTTGATTTTTTTTTTCATTTTGCCCCTTAAACAAGCCAAGAAGTTCTTCCTCTTCTCCCAATAATAACCTCATAGTTAAAATGTCCATTTTGACCTTGAAAGATTCATTGAACCTGACATCACATATGGGACTCTCTACATCTCTCTTCCTACAATATGTCAGTGGTGGGACTTTTCCCATACAAAAAAAGGAAAGCTGGAAAGACATCTTTGGAGCTTCCACATTATCACCCAAATCTGGATGCAAATATGGAAGACTGTAGTATCCCACTGCTACCTCCAATCACCTATAAAGAATCCACTTTAATAATTGTCCTTTGGACATGTAAAGCCCTGTGTATGTTTCCTTTCCCTTGCTAGAATCGACCTAAGATCATCACATAATCATATATTTGGAGAAGCATTTGCTACAATATAAATGCAATGAATGAGTAGAGAAACTGATCAAATCTCACCCTTATTACCAAATCCCTGGAATCCAGAAGCATACCCTCACTATACATTCAGAAGCATAAAATATAGTTGGAAGAGATCTCAAACTTGGATCATGGAATCCAATACTTGGATCTCCAGAGATTATTTAGTCCCCAACCCTTAACCTCATGGAGCTCCAGGTGTATGTCTCCTAAGCCCTTCACAGAAAGATCCCTTGAAGGAAGGGAACAGAAAGTCTGTTCTCAAATGCCACCTTCTCCATGAAGCTTCAATTCACCTAGAACTAAGAAATGTTTTTCTACCTTGGGACCTCAGCTCATATTCTGATTCCTCTTCCCTCATGTCATACTGTGGCTGTTTGTAGATATGACCTTGTGGAATGAGTGCTGGATGAAGAGCAAGAGGACCAGGGCTTGGATCCTGGCTCGGCCATACAAGCACTATGACATACAAGCACTCTATCTCTCATCCAATAAAAACAATGCCAGTTCTGCCCCTCAGTGCCCCTCCCTGCCATGCCTTTCTCTTCTCTCACAAGACTAACACCCTAGTGTTCACTGTCTTCTCTTCTCCCCTGGACAGTTTCATTAGCCACTTCCTTGGGCTCCCCGCCTCCGGTCTCCCTGCTCTCCAAGCCATTGTACACAAAGCTTTGAAGCTGGTATTCCTAGAAGCCACTGTCCAGCTCAAGAATCTTCAGCATCCACATCCCATATTCACTTACCTAGATTTCTGCTGTATTTCCCCACAGATCATCACACCTTGAGAACAGCCACTGCCTCCCTATTGTCTTTATAATCTCAGCATCGAGTACACATGGTCCCTGGCCCCTCTTTGGTGTATGATCGATGCTTGTTGAATTGAATTACCTTTCTAACTTTATACTGCACATACTCTATGGTGGAACCAAGCTAGATAAAACCTGAATATGCCCTAAGCTTTACTCTATGAATGCTTTTGGTCACCCTGTTTCCTATGACTAGAACATATATGAACAAACTAATAACAATGAATCAATCAGAAAGCATTTTTAAGTGCTGGGCACTGTGCTAAATCTAAAGAAAGACAATTGTCCCCAACCTCCAGGGCTCTACATCTTTGATTTTTAATAGAAAAATAACATTAAATAGAGATATCACAACTTATTCAACTTTTCCCCAACTTATGGATATGTAATATTTGTTTCTATTTCTTGATTTCATTTGATTTGTTTAATTTCTTCTGTTACAAATTACTACAGGCAAGAGAGATAGATTTTGATTCATCATAAAGGAACAACTGGTGCTAACCAAAAGTAGAATGGGATGCCACAGCGAGGAATGAGCCTTCCAGTCAGACTGCATAAGCACTTGTCATACAGTTTGGGTAGAGCTCAGAATATGTGTGGCCTATGAAGCCCCTTCCAACGCAGACACTGAGAAGTGCTGCGACCCATCAATGACTATTTTTTGGATGTGTCCTTCAGTTTAACTTAGCCAGTAGCAGGGAAGATAAAGACAGATCTAGCCTAAGAAAGTGGAGTAAAGACAAAGGTTACATGTCTGGTGACCAGCCTAGGAAGAGCCTGTTGGCCTACTTCCTATAACCTAGGACTTTCTTACTGTAGATGAAAGGAATTTCTTTCAGGTAAGGTTTATTTACAGAATTAGTCACAAAAAGGCAAGAGACAACAGGGAAAGCAGTTTCCAGCAGCCAAATATGAAGACCTCCAAGGCAGAGGGAGGGAGAAACCAATTTCTGAAGGCAGGGCAAGTGGGATTTGAGGGAGGGGAAAAAAGTCCAGCAATCCAGAGAAAGAAAAGATCTACATTAGACTGAAACCTTTCCTGGGTTGGAGGATTTACTTTGGGAAAGACCTCATACTTTTCTCTCAGAGTCAGATATTCTATGATATTCATTTCCCTTTCTAGTCAGATAATATCTTTTAAAATAATGTCCTCTCTATAGGGTTTAAAGCTCACCAAGCACTTCACAAATATTATTTCCTTGGAGCCTCACAACAACCCAAGGATGCAGTTAAGTGTCATTTCCCCCATTTTACACTTGAGGAAACTGGGGCAGATGCTAGCACTTAGCACAGAGCCTGGCACGTTGTAGATGCTTAATAAATGTCCATTGACTCACTGACTGGCTGGCAGAGGTTAAGTGACTTGCCCAGGGCCACACAGCTAATTAATTACTCTAGTCTTCCTGACTCCTGGCCCGACATTCCATCCCCTGGGCCATTTGGCTGCCCCTATAATATAGAGGGGAAAAAGGTCATCTCCAGCCCAAAGATAGTGGCTTGGATAAATTTATTCTAAATTAGTCTAGTAATTCAAGTTCAAGGGTTAAAAATTCATGAAGAGGTATTTGGGGATCATAAAATACAAGTAACAACTTTACTTACAAAATCAAAATAAACCACTTCCTTTCTCCTTCAAAATGGACAAAGAAAAATCAGGCAGGACTTTCCAGGAGGGCTACAAACATCCTGCCCTTAGTTCTCATTTAGCTCACAGAAACAGGAAATCCAGTGATTCAAATAAAAAAGAGGACATTCAAAGCCCACCCATTCCACTCCTAGTCACTAGTCAGTGACTTATGAGATAACAAAAGCAACCAGAGAGAGGGCACTTTGAGGCTGCAGAGTGCATTCCTGGGAGGTGAGCTGTACAGATGGACATTCGTATTTGAAGGGGTGGGAGTAAAGGTGCAGGAACAGGTCAGAGAGTCTGTGACTTTATCCAGGTATGTCCATATAACTTATAAACATCTGAAGTAGGATGCGAACTCAGGTCTCCTGCCTAAAACAGCAGGATGCATGAGTCCTGGAAAGTGCAGGAGTATTACAAAAGAGGAGTGAAAAATGAGCATGGGTTGACTGGGATTTGACCTAGGAGCATCCACATCCAGAAGGCGATAGGCTTCCTCCTCCTTAGGAGATAATAGGTAGATCCAAAGACAATAATTAAATAGAGCACACCCTCAAGGAGCTTACATTCAACTAAAGCAGTGGTTCTCAACCTTCCTAATGCTGCAACCCTTTAATACAGTTCTTCATGTTGAGGTTACTCCCAACCATAAAATTATTTTCCTTGCTACTTCATAACTGTAATTTTGCTACTGTTATGAATCATAATGTCAATATGTGATATGCAGGATGTATTTTCATTGTTACAAACTGAACATAACCCACAGGTTGAGAACAACTAAACTAAAGGGATATAACATATACAAAGTAATTTCAAAAGGTAGGGAGTACTAACAACTGGGGAATTAAGAGCAGCTGTATGTAGCAGCAGGCAACAGTTGAGCTGTGTTCTGCAAGAAGCTATGGGTTCGAAGAGATGGAAGTAGAGGGAATGTTTTGCAGACATAAGTGAATGTACACATGTGGGAGATGTAATGCCACTTACGGAGAGCACCTACCAGCAAGCCCAACTGGAATAAACAATGCATGAAAGGGAGTAATAATAAATTAAGACTGGAAAGATAGGTGGGTGCCATATTGTAGAAGACTGGAAATGGCAAATGGAGTTTTTTTTTATATTTTATCCTTAGTGGCTCTAGACATCTGTGGCGAGTCAATTGGACCTGATCCAGGACTCAGATAAGAGACCTTAATTAGGTACCCTAATTCCTTAAAGGACTTCTGTCTGATATCCTGATATCAAAACCTTTACCCCAAACTTCAGGCACCAAAAAGGACAAGTTCCTTATCATATTATGCTAAAGACTATTGTAAGTCAAAATACCTGATTCTTGGGGATCTGGCTTCTATACAGATATCTTTAAGACTGGTTTCTATGCAAATTATTTGAGATTGTGGCTTACTCTCAGGGAGCATCCTTTGTTCTGTAAGATACATTTTGATAAAAGACAACTGACCTTCCCCATGACTTCCTGGGTCCTTGACATAAGCCTTGTCTTATCCAAGCTACTTCCTGGGTATGGCAGACTATTCTACTAGTAATAATATTCCAGGATATGATTGAGATAAGGATACTTGAATATTTGTCATTTGGATCTTTTAAAACTTTGTTCTAAGCATCAATAAATGGAGTTCATGTTTCTTCCCTGAACTACCCACATGGTCCAGTCTTTTTCTTATTTACATCTCTGACCTTGCTTAATGCTAAACATTAAACATGCTCTCAACAGACATACGCTGAAAATGTTTTGACAAGGGGAGTGGCCCAGTGAGATTTATGTTTTTATAATATCAGTTTGTCAGCTGTGTACAAGATGGATTAGAAAGTCAAGATAAGGAGATAGGGAGCACAACAGCAATGTTTACTAGAGGTTATGACAATCTTGTGTGGGTCAGAAAACCACTTACCCAAAAATTAAAAATCAGAAGGTGTCCAAGGGATGAACAGGAAGCTTTTATTCAGTTCTCACGAGAAGAGGGCATTCTCCAACAAGATGGATCAGTGGAAGGAGGCATGTTACAGAAGACAGAGCAAAGTTTTATACCCTAACCCAGACAATTCCTCTCCCAACATTGTCCCTTATTCCCATTGTCTGGGAGGCAAGTTTACAATCTAAGTGCAAAATTCTTCCCAATGACAAAGAGCAAAGAAGCCTGCCACTATCCCCTATTGGCTGGGAGGCAGGTTTACAGTCTCTGCACAGAAAAAAGGCCAAGAACAGGGAAATGGAATTGTTCGTGTCCTTATTTACCTCCTAAAGGGCTTAATGGTGGTAAGGCTAGTGTGGCAAGAAAGGATGGGGAAAGGGTCTGGAGTTGGGTAATTCCTTAGGAAAATAGAACTCAAGCCTGTCTGATCTCATAAACGTCTGTCTCTGGTTTCGAGATAGTTTCTCTCTCTCTTTCCTCAATCTGAGGAGCCTTCACAAAGGGTGTATCCCACTCAATCTGAAGTAGGAAAGAGGCTTTCTGAGGAGAGAAAAAATAAAATAATGTGAGAGAAGTAAAGATAGAATCAGAAGGACTTGGAGATTTATAAGATATGGCATGGTAAAGGATAAGGAAAAGTCAGAGATCACTCCCAGTTTGTGAACCTGGGGAACTAGAAAGAAGGTGGCACTCTCAAGAAAAATGAGGAAATCTGGAGACACATGAGTTTAAAGAGGAATATAATGAGTTCCATTTCAGATAGACTGAATGTGAGATACCTTGTGAAGATTTCCAGAAGGTAGTTAGTAAATTTGGAGTTCAGAACATAGATTGAGGCTAGATATTTAAACTTGGATGCTATATTCATAGATATGACCCTTGGATCTATGGAAGGTGAGGAGATCATGAAAGAAAGAGAAAGGGAAGAGCAGAAAACTCAGGACAGTTCCTTGGAGATGATCATACTTAGTGAGTGGCAGAAGAATTCCACAAAGCAGACAGGGGAGTGGTCAGACAACTACAAAGAAAACTAAGATAAAGTAATGTACTGTAAGCAATGGCAAGAGAGAACATCCTAGAGGAAGAGTTGTTTGGCAGTTTCAAAAGTGCAGAGAAGTCAAGAAGATGTTCTCAGAAAAGGCCAATGAAGTTAGCCATTGAGATCTCTTGGTAACCTTGAGATCGTGACTTCAATCAAGTGATGGAGTCAGAGGTCAGATTGCAAGGATTTGAAAAGAAGAATTAGAAGAAAGGGGATATGAGGAGCGGCTAGGTGGCACAGTGAATAGAGCACTGGCCCTGGAGTCAAGAGTACCTGAGTTCAAATCCGGCCTCAGACACTTAACACAAAAAAAACTAGCCGTGTGACCTTGGGCAAGTCCCTTAACCCCAATTGCCCTCCAAAAAGCAAAAAAAAAACCTGGGGGGAATATGGAACATGTCTACCCCTTTCTTAGGTGCAGCCTATAAAAGGGAGAATAGTTTGAGGAAATTTCAAGGTCAAATGAAGGAATTTTAAAGATAAAAGAGAAATCTGGGCATACTTGCAGTGAATGAGAAATTGAAGATCAGAGAAATAGAGGGAACATCTGAGTGGACTAAGTTCATAGGGGAAGGAAGAATGAAAAAGATCAAAAGCACAAGGTGAGGGTTAACCTTAGTAAGGAAGACAACCTTTTCATTAGATACAATGGAGGGAAAATGATAAGGAAATGTTTTGAGGTACAGAATGGGGTAGAAGAGGAACTTAAGACAGGTGGACTCCATTATTTCAGCACAGTAGCAGACTACTGCCCTTTGCTAAAGAGAAGATAAGAGGTGGTGCAAAAACTTTGAAAAAAAGTTTGGCATTTTTAAAAAGGATTTCCTTAGAACAGTGAGAACCTAACTAAAATGAAAGGAAATAAATTTGTAATATTGTGTGACTTCTTCCTGCAGTATGGCAAGATATGATCAACAACAAGACAAAGGGCAGAAGAGCTAATGGTCACTGATTCATGGATTTCAACTTGGGTGATAAAGGTGGACAAAGCAGATATCAAAAAATCACCAGGTGGTAAGAGTTAGAGCCGAGAAGGAACTGGAGGCAATCAAGTCCAGCTCTAAATTTTAGACGAGGAAGCAGATGCAAAATGGTAAGCTGACTTGCTCAGGGTCATACAGCTAGTTCAGTATCCAAGATGAAATTTAAGCCAAGTCTTGACACCAGCATCAGTTCCCTAGCCCTTACAATGAACTGTAGTGAGAGGGCTGGAAAATATACCATACAAAGATTGGTTAGAGTCTGAGATGTTTAGCCTGGAAAGAAGAAGGGATAGAGGGACCGTGTTGGCTGTGTTTGAGTTCTTGGTGGCTTGTAGGTTACTGTTACTGTGACCCAGGATTTCAATTCAAATCTTCCTGACTCTAATTCTAATACTATGTCACCTCTAAGTGAAGTTGCTAAATGATGGAGGCAAAGAGACAGACAGTCTGGGAGTGAGTTAGCATCACGCAATGTGCCTGCTCCTCCTGCTGATCCAGTGCATCAGGGCACATAAGAAAAGGAATGGCCAGTAATAGGGAATATCCAGATCTATAGTACCTTTTGAGAGAATTAAGTTAATGAAAGTATCTGAAAAGAGCACAAAATGAAAGGGCTAGCATACAGACAAATTTGTTAACAACAGAGCAGGAGGTTCAGAGGGCACAAAGAAATGAGAGGGCAGAGGAAGATGTGGACCACAGAGAGGTAGGACTGAGGCGAATAACAATGAGAGGCTAGGGGAAACAGACAGGGAAATATTGCCATTACTGAGGCTTTGAGTGAATGAGTGAAGCAATCAACTAATAAACATTAATTAATTGTCTATTATGTACCAGGCACCATTCTAAGCACTAAGAAAACAAAAAGGGGAAAAAGACGACCCCTTTCTGCCCTCAAAGAGCTTACAATCAATGGAAAGAAAGATGTAAATGGAACAGAATCAACAGAGTATGACCAGTTGGTATGCGCCACCCATCCTCTAGCACACTTCACTGACTGGGCACAGGATCACAACCTCTGTCTTTCAAAGACCCACCATCTCTTACAGATCTCTTACAAACCCTGGCAGCAAAATAACAATGGAAAGAATGCTGCATTTGGAGTTATGGAGGACCTGGGCTCCATTCCTAGCTCTGCCACTTAATATCTGCATAACTCTAGGTAAGTCATTTAACCTTTATGAGACATCAAGTTTTTTATCAGTAAAGTCTGGAAGTGGGAGGCATAGAAAAAGAAGGAGGTTGGAGTAGAGATCTTGATAATCATTTAAGACAATATGAATCCCAATAAAGGCCAAAGCCTGAACTAATCAACCAGAAGAGGCACCTCAGTCTAACAGACATCCCTTCTTTGTTCACTAAGTAAACTCACAGTATGCCTCTTCCAGTGTCAACAAAGCCAGATGAAGTCGACTAAGCATTTTTCCTCTGTTTATGGCCATTATGGATGAAGCCCTTAACCTAAAACACTAACTTGAATAGTGGGACTTTTCTTATCTTAATATTTTATTAACATTTAATATGTTACAGCATGTTAATGGCAAAGGAAATACAGGTATCCTGGGTTGTATTTTCAATTGACACTTTGTCAATTCTCTTATCTCATGTTTACAACCTATTCAATTAAGAAAATCCTTTCTCATGGTATGGTTAAACCCATATGGAGACCATAAATCTGAGGGACATAGACTTCCTGAGTTGGGATTGTGCTAAAACATATGAAAAGGCTTGTCATTCTTTTATCAGCCAGTCAAAAGATTTTTTTCTGTCTCCATGATCATTAATCTGCTACCCTTAAGGGAATAAACAATATGAATTTATATATCACATAGCCTATTTGCCTCTTTTAACCAAACTTTCAAGTCAACAACCACTAAGGTCTATTCCAGTTTTAAGTCTATGACACTATGATTATGGAAGCTACCTTTAAGTATTCTATACTTAAGCATTCTAATATACACATTGAACATTGTATTAATGAAAGACAGATCTTTAAGATTTCTCAAAGATCACAGGGAATCAATCAAACTCACTGCCATCGTCAATGAGACACTTTTCATAAACTAAAATCAGGGGACATTATCTATTTTCACTACATTCAAGTCACTAACTCTGGTTAGGTGGGTAGATACATATTTAATTCTAATTTAACCAGCATGGAGAAGGTCCATATTACAGAAATAAAGGCTGCAAGTTCTCTACAAACATCCTTCTCTAATGCCAAAAGCAGGATGGGAAAGGGTCCCAAGAATCTTCTAGATGACTCAGCTCCCCTCAGGTACTGTAAATTACTGAGAATCAGCTTAATGCTCTCCCCAAAGCAATCCTCTTTCAGCATTGTCATCAGACAATTCCTCTTGTGGCTTCTCTGAGTTAGTCACTGAGTTATGCAATAAAGAACTTTCCTTTTACTTTCAGTTTGCCCTACTTCCTTGAAGAAGTTGTTTGGTTCATAATGATGGCTAGGGTTTTTGGGTGGGGCGGCTTTTTAAATCATCAGATCTCTTATGGAAGCCTGGAAACACCCAGTTCTTAGGAGCAGAGTCAGGAATATCAGAGCTGCCTGAGCAGTGAAGAGTAAAATAATTAAGGAAGGATAACCAAAAACCAAGGGAAGACCAAATCATTGGGAACACAGGAGCATTCACTTTGAAGTGAGCAAGAGCTGATAAGAATTTTTCTCTATTTTCTCTTTCAAAGCTGTTTTCTTATCTTCTGTATAGTCTCTTTTCCTTGTTTAAGAGTCAGGTCAGAAAGGAGAAGGTGGATGAGAGCCAAGCTTGTCCCTGGAGAAAGTTGGCATAGGCAGGGAGGAGAGATGCTTTCAAGTATGTGTGACTGCTTTCTTCCACTCTCTTCATGAAAGTGTAGCCTCACCCTCCCAGAACAAGGCCAGCTGTATCTACCCCTCAGGATTCTAGCATGTTCCTGAGCCATTCTGATGTGGTCCCTCTACTGCTAGCCACCAATGACTAGCAATCCATTCCATCTAACCCATTTTTTAAAAACTGGCTTTGACAAACAGACCCTTACATTTAAGGTATGGCAGAAATGATGATATAAACATTTCCCATTTACTCCCAACATTTCGGTGTCACAATCTCCCCTTTATCAGATTGATCTTTGAAGAGTGGGCTCAGACTTCACACTTTTTCTACATAGCATTGGTCCTATCAAATTCAGGCCTAACTATGGCATGGCTATGAGATGAGCCTGGTCTCAGCTACTGCTAGACTGTGTCCTGAAGACCACTCCTCACTCCTAGGGTTCTCAAAGCTGGACAAGTCGGCTCCAAACCCCAGGATGGAGTATCTATTCCTGGATATCCTGGTGGCTCAATCTCCTGTCCTTTTGAAAGTCACATCATAAGCTACAATCTGAGACAAAAGCACACCTGGGGAAGCAAAGGGCCTGAGTTTTTCTCCTGATAGCATTATTTCTCTCCTCTTAAGGGATCACCACCAAGCAGAAGGAAGCTCTATCCCACAGCACCCCCAACTAGAGCTGACTCTGGTAGATTAGTTCCTTGCCTTCTGAAGGTCCCCAGTCCTGGCTACCCTTCCTTCTCTCTCCTTCTCCAGGGCAGCTTAGCGCGCATGAGATTATCTTGAATCCAGGGTAGGAGGAGGCATGACCACACAAGAACAGGGCCAGTGTGAGAACTTGTCTTGTTTGACTATGCATATTTGTTACAAGAGTGCAGGGTTTTTTTACCTGCAGGGGGAAGACAAGAAAAAAGGAAATAAACATTCATTAAGTGCCTACTCTGTGCCAGGCCCTCTGCTAAGTACTTTACAAATACTATCTCCTTTGATCTTCACAACAATCCTGGGAGGTGGGTGCTATTGTCATCCCTATTTTACAGATGAGAAGACTGAGGCAAGTAGAAGTTAAATGACTTACCCAGGGTCTCACAGCTGCTGAAGCCAAATTTGAACTCAGGCCTACCTGGCTCTGGGCCCAGTGCTCTAACCACTGTACTACCTAGCTGCCTAAGGTGTTAGGAAGGGAAGAAAACAGATTTTTGGTCACGAAATAAATAATAATTTCAAAACAAAAGGCAAAAAAGAACTGTAGCCAGATGATATTATTTTACCCATCAGCATGTCATCCATCCAGTGCATTTTATCCATCTATCTATTCTCCAGTTCCCCCCAGCTCCTCAATTCAGTGTGTATTATCCTGTATCCCATGTAAAGCAGAAGAGGGCCAGGCACTTTATACGGAAGGGCAGGACATTGCACCTCATTGGTGCGTCAAGGAAAGAAGTTGGAAATCTCTATCAAGGAAGATTCTAGATATAGTGAAGTTCCAGAGGAATGGATAGGGTAGGGATGTCATTCATTCATTCATTCAATCTGCATTTACTAAACACATACCAAGCACCAGACACTAGGGATACAGAGACAAAAACAAGAATCCTTGCCCGCAAGGAGCTTACATTTTATGGGAACCAGGAAGGAGGCAAAAGGGTATCTATAGCAGAGAGAGCCCATCCAAGAAATGTAAAATCCAGTAAACCCAAGGCTTCTTATACTTGCATGGAAACAACAACAACAACATGAATGATAATGTAAATATCAAGTCACTAAAACAAACAAATTATTGACACTCTTACTTCACATTTGTGTAAGATGTTACCATAAATGTTAGTTCATTGGTCCACAAAAATGTTCTGTCAAGAAGGAAAATAAATGTTATTCCCATTTTAGGGCCAGGAAAACTGAGAACTGGAGAGATAAAGCCAGTTGCCCAAGGTCACCCAGCTCAGAGTGGCCAGCGCCCAGGCTGAAGGGCAGGCCTTTCCACTCTTACTCCAGGGCTCTTTCCTCTACAATCAACAAGCATACATACATACATACATACACACACATACATGCATGTATATATATATGTATGTATGTATGCATATATACACACACATATATATGTACACAAACAAAACCCAAACCACTCCTGCCCTCAAGGAGCTTACTGCTTATCTGCGAGACAACACGTATATACTTAAGTACCTACAAAATTAGTACAAGGAATATTTGGATGGGGGGGCAGTATAGCAGCTGGCAGGGGAGAGGAAAAGTGTTCACATACAAAGTGTTACTTGAGCAACATTTTGAAAGAAACAAAGGATTCTAGTCAGCAGAGATTAGATTTAAAAAAAAAAGATTCCAAGAACAAGGGAACAGCCACTGCAAAGGCACAGAGATGGGAGATGGAATTCTGGGAAGGAAGAATGGCAAGAAGACCAGGCTGGCTGAACCAGAGAGTGTGGGGAAGGGCTTTACACAGACTGATGCTGGAAAGGTGGGCTGTGTAAGTATGAAAGGCTTAGATACTCTAGTACAGGGATCCAAGACAATTTGAATGGACCCATGATGAAAAGTGCTGTCCACCTCCAGAGGGAGAACTGATGAACTCCAAGTGCACATGGAAGCAGTCTCTTCACTTTATTTGTCTTTCTTTGCTTCGCAACATGATTAATATGGAAATATGTTTTGCATGCTTTCATGTGAATAATTGCTCTTGTGTTATTTGTCTACTTAATAAATTGAGGAGAAACACAAGGGAGGGAGATAATTTGGAACTCATTTTTTTAAAACGAGTGCTAAATATATGTACATATATATCCTTTAATCCTCTGAACATACATGCAGTTTTCAGAATAGCTTTGTGAACTGTAAAGAAACAAGGGTGGAAGCTTTTTGGAGCGGGGAAGGTAGGGCAAGTGGGGTTAAGTGACTTGCCCAAGGTCACACAGCTGGTTTTGTGTTGAGTGTCTGAGGCCAGATTCAAACTCAGGTCCTCTTGACTCCAGGGCCAGTGCTCTATTCACTGTGCCACCTAGCTGCCCCTGCAGAAGCTTTTTAATAATAAAAATAGCATTTACAAATGATATGTATTAAAGATAGCCTTATATCCTTTGTGCTATTGTTTTGGCAATTATTTGAAATATATTAATCAGTTACTATGTGCTAGGAACCCATAAGGCAGTTCACAGAGTCTTCTCCGCAGATTTGGACAGTCAGAGAAAGGGAAGTGCAGTAAGACTGTGAAGAAATTCAGTTTATATCAACAACTTACACTTTATTATACAATAAACTAAAAATGCATATAAGTAAGAAAAAAATTGGAAGTCAACATGGTGGGGAACTTTCACAGCTATGTCTATGGAAAAATTCTTAGCCAAATAAGGTATACAGTGATTATAAAGAGTGAAATAAATTTGATTATCTGAAATTAAGATGCTTTTGCACTTAAAAAATCAATACTAATAGTACAACAAGAGAAACAATCAATTGGGGGAGAAATACTTGCTTCAAATATCTCTGATTTTCCTTGCAGTTTCTTGTTTGTCAGTTGTTTCAGTCACGTCTGGCTTTGTGACTCCATTTGGGATTTTCTGGCAAAGATACTGAAGTAGTTTGCCATTTCATTTTTCAGCTCATTTTACAGATGAGGAAACTGAGGCAAGTGGGGCTGGGAGACTTGTCCTGGGTCACACAACTGTTAAACTTCCCTGCCCAGATTTAAACTGATGAAGATGAGTTTTCCTGACTCCAAGCCTGATACCCTATCCACTGTGCCACATAGCTGTCCTTTAATGCCCTACATGGCATTAAAATAAATGCCATCAGATAAAAAGGTTTTGATATCTAAATACTTCTTTAATGCCAGCAGTCAGGGACCTACACATCATCTATCTAAAAAACAAAATATTTGCACTGAGAGGCCCTGGAATCTCTGTTTATCCTGGAAGGGCAAAGGGCTTGTAGGCTGTTATTGAGGTTCGCATTAGAAAATGCTTTTGTTGAAGGTCTCATATGTGGGCATTTATTATAAATTATTATATACATTACATTATGTACAAATATTATAAATTATTATAAATTAGGCATTTACTACATTTCCCAAACACTACATCCATATGTACATGGTTGTCTCTCATTCTAGACTTACGAAGTCAGGAATACAAAGATTTGCTTTTGGTTTCAATTTCCTTTGTCCCTCCCACTCTTTTCTTCTTACTATAAAAAATAGAAGCCTTCTGAGAAGCAAAAAAGGGAAGAGAGGAGAAGGAAGAGCAAAGAAGGGAAGAGCTGAGAGAAAGAGAAAACTTGTGAGTGCATTTGTGAATTATTTGGCCAGAAACCTCCTGAAAAGGTAAGGGTCATTTTCAAATTTTCTGTTATCTTACTTGCATCTTCTCATTGGAATGTGAAAGTCTTGTCTCAGGATTAAAACCCAGTAAGAAGGGACATGGGGGCAGCTTGAATAATACATGTTTGGTTAGCACTGATTTATCCAAACAGCTTCCTCTGGCCTTAGCTTCTTATTCAGAACTCTGACACTGGCCCCTGGCTTTGTGTTCTGGAGATGCTACACTTCATTCCCCTTAAGGCAGTCGGAAGTGCTGAGGTGGACAGCCCATTCTACAGGGGCCATTCCTCAGAAGACAGAACAGGACAAGCTTAAAGGAAAATGGACAAAGCCATGACATGGGAGAGCTTGCTTCCTGCCCCGTCTCTCCTAGTTGTGCGATCCAGGCTAAATTCTTTAACCTCTGGGAGCCACAGTTTTCTCATCAGCAAAAGCACAGATGAAATGATATGTGTGTACAGGCAGGGGATGGAAACACATTATTTCTTGGGTCTCCTATAGATGTGAAATCAATGATTCTCAGCCTAGTGGAGTAGAAGTCACACCAGAAATGGATTTCAAGTACGTAGGGCCTAGTCCTGTCACTTAGGCAGTCTCAATGGCAGGGGCATTTGTTCTTGCTGAGGGAAGACAGAATCTATAAAGTTTGCTAAGGTCCCTGAATCTTCCTCAGCCTGGACTTGTACTGCTCAGGAGCAGGGCAGTGTGAGTTCCCTGAATACTCTGGAGTGGCTGTAGTTGTCAGCCTGGAGACAGGTGCAAGGGAAGTACAACACATCCTCTTTACCCCCAGTGCTAGATGGACCTCTCTGAGGTCCATGGACCTCTGTGCCTTCCTAGGTGGAGCCTAGGGTATGGGTGGCAGGGACAGGCCTTGCTCTGGGTCCCCTTCAGCTCTGTGGGCTCACTGCTGTTCAGCAGGCTGCTAGGAGAAGGCGGGAGGACTGCCAGGACTTGATCTAACAAAGATCATGGAGGGGATGACTGATTGAACAAGAATTGTTGCTATTGAGTCATTCGTTCATGTCTGACTCTTCATGACTCCATAGACCAGGTGTCCATAGGGTTTCCTTAGCAAAGGCACTAGACTGGTTTACCATTTCCTTCTCCAGCGGATCATCTATTGTCAGCCAGCGCTCACTCCCACCACAAGACAGTGATCTGTGAGGCAAAGAGTAGACTGAGCTCATTCACTACGAGCGATCCAAGCTGAAGCTTAAGAGAGAGAGTAGTGAAAGCACAAAGAGCAGTAACACTAGCTGGCTTCTGCATTACCCTGTAAGGCGCACTAAGTGCTTTAGAGAAAGTACCTCATTTAAGCCACACAACAACCCAGGGAAGTAGGCACTTTGCGGTTGTGCCCATTGCACAGATGAGGAACCTGAGATACAGAGACACTAAGTCCACGGTGACCCAGCTGGGATGTGACTGACAGGATGGGAGCCCAGCTCCTCCTGACCCAAGACCAGCCCTATAGCCCACTGGCCACATGGCCTCAACAAGTCCCATGTCAGGGGATGGCACATCTTGTCACTTTTCCTTGTCCTTCCCTGACCCAGAATACCCAGGTGCTGGCTTCTTCCAATCCAAGAGAAATGGGGAAACTCTCCTTGCACTACTCCACATAATCAAATAAGAACTATATATCTAATGAGGTCAGGCTTGATATCAGCCTGCCCTCCAGGTTTGGCATAGTGAAGACTGATTTGGTCCAAACTCTGGGATATTCCTAGGAGGAGAGATCTCCAGGCTATCTATATTGGACGGGCTATCTACAGGGAAATCATCTATACACCAGGAAGAAAGAATTCCTGATGACCCTGGGCAGCAGAGAGTGAGACTATCCACACTCCTGGCCTTATTTCTTGGCTCCCAGAAAGTATTATAAAGTTCTTTACAATTCTACTACTTCTGTAAGGGCTGGGTTCAACTGACTCTCTGAGCCTAGGGGGGCGGAAACATCTTCCCAGAGCCCTCACCTGGAGGGGCTGAGGGTGGCCAAAGTCCCAGGTATTTTCTGAACAGTCACTGAGGAGCTGTTCTGGATTACTGTCATGAGGTCAGAATTTGGGGTCCTTGTTCCCTACCTAGAAAGGGGGTGACTACCACCAATGATTTCTTTTTGTCTGGACCTAATATTTCTTTAGTATGATAATCTCCTAGGAATGAAACTCCCTCTACCATTGTAGGCCTACAACTGTACTGCAATTTAAAACTTTAGAGAGATTCATGGACCATTGGTAGATTGTTTGAAGTACTTAGTGTTTCAAATTCAGGTTGCATCAGAGAGTTTTTAATCCATGTCTCCCTGACTCCCCAAACAACTTTTTATCCATTCTGCCATGCAGTGAGTAAGGAGAGTGCTCTGCCACACTAAAATCAAAGAATTTCTTGGTGTCTACACATTCAGAGAAAAAACAAGAGTTAGGAAATAAAGATTGAAATAGTAATCAGAAAACTGAGTGCAGAAAGAGAAGGGAGGGATGGATAGAAATCACCCTAAAGTCACTCGGGCACCCCTAGCGCCAGACACTAATAAAAAACTACGTATCTCAAAGTATTTGCCCCAGACACTGTCCCATATTATCCCACCCTCATACAAACATGGCCACTGTGGACCTAGAACAACATAATGAAAAGGGACATGATTATTGCATCAGGTAGAAACTTTCAGGGTGGGATGTCCAAACACTGGGAATATTTTTCCTATGTGACAGCCCTAGAGATCAAAAATCAAGTGACAGGACATTGGGTCAAGGCAGCTCAGTGGTGCAGAGGATAGAGAGCTCGGCCAGGAGTCAGGAAGACCTGTGTTTAAACCCTGGAACCTACCCCAGTTTCTTATCTGTAAGAATGGAGATAATTATACTTACCTCTCAGATTTGTCATGAAAATCAGATAATACATGTAAAGTGTTTTATAACTATTAAGGTACTATATAAAAGTAATTGTTATCATGGCCACTATTTTCATCATCATTATAAATCTGCCATTGCCACTTCTGTGTTCCTAAAAACAGAATTCCTCAAGTACAGAACATCTCTTTTGCTGTTACCAATATCTGAATCACCAGGATGTCTCCATTAATGATTATATGAATTATTCATCTTGATTTCTATCTAAAGGGTTCCTCTGCATTTACAGGTGATCATGGCATCAGCAGTGCCCATGGAGGAGCCCATGTGTCTGGTAGAAAACAGAGATGAAGAGCTGACGGTAAACCAGCAAGCCTTACAGATTCTAACTTCTATTACCAAGCCAGTGGTGGTGGTAGCTATTGTTGGCCTATACCGTACTGGAAAATCTTACCTGATGAACAGGCTGGCAGGAAAGAACACAGGTAAGTGGAGTCCTGGCCTCCAGGAGTCTAGTTTTGGAGGATATCAACCTGCAGGGTTAGAGTTGCTATAAGGCATTTCTGAGACCTAATGAAAGTTTAAAAGTTGGACCCTGGATTACTATTACCTTCCAGTCAGCAAACAAATATCTAATAAGTCCTACTATATGCTAGAAATGATGCTAAAGGCTGAGAAGACAAAGAAAGGAAAATTCAACCCCTGCTCTCAAGGAGCTCACAGTCCAATGAGGGAGACAACATGCAAACAACTGAGTACAAATGAGATCTATACGAGATACACTGGAGATGATCATTAGAGGAGAGGCATTAGCACTAAACAGATCCAGAGAAGTTTCTCACTTGAGTTTAGCTGAGAATTGAAGGAAAACAGAGAAGACAAAATGCAGAGATGAACAAGGGAGCATGACAGGCAGGAGAGACTGGTCAGGTGCTAGAGTGTCCACCAAAGGCTTAGATCTCACACTGTAAAACTCATGAATTAAATTACCCCAGAATAAGTATCTTTCATGACATAGAGATCCAAATACTCCAGCATTGAAAGTGCTTGTATTTCCTTAAAAATAGAAAAATGTCCTGTCCCTGACTTTTGTCTAGCTGCCTGCCTCCTTGTGGCTCTCTCTTACGTACTGCGAGCCTGCGTCTGCTCAAGATTATCATCGCTGTTCCATATTACGTTGGTCTGAGAATGTGGTTGTCACTCACTCCTGTGACTGATCAGAGAAGCCAGATCACAAAAGTGAAACATTTTCATCATTGGGATTGTTGTCACAGGATCATCAACTGAGAGTTGGAAGGACCATAGAGGAATCTAATTCAACCCCCCTCTTTTTAAAATTGAGGAAACTGAGCCCCAGAGAGTCATCTGCCCTGTGTCACAAAGGTAGTAGTCCCAGAGAGGCAAGACTTGAAGCCAGGTCCTGTTACCCTGAAGTCAGGGCTTTCTGCACTAAAACATTGTGGCTTATGTTTTTAAATGTATTTAGAATGGATTTATATGTTGCTATATTCGAACTGAGCCCTGACGAGTATTAACAAATTTACCTTTTGAATCTTCCCATCTCCTTTTTTACCCCAATGAAGGTAAGCATTATGTGCCAACTACTGCGCTAAGCACTAACAACACCAGTACAGAATCAAGATAGCCCCTACTCTCAACAAGCTCATATAATGAAGAGATAACATACACACAATGTTCAGCTTCAAGTCATGGAAAAGTCCACTAGAAATTATAGCAGGATGTCATCAGTCACATCAGCCTGCTTGCTCCTTCTTGGACCTCTCTGGGAGTCTGACAAAGTTCCCTGCTGTCAGGAAGCCATCATAGAGCCCCAGATGCATTGTTTTCTTTCCAGGAAACTCTCCCAGTTCCTCTTACCCCTCTAAAAATGGCTCATGGTGTGTGTGTAAAGACCTCTCAGGGGTGCCTCCATATAGCGACTACACATTCCCACACAGAGTTCAAACCTACCATAGCCAGGTACCTCTGGTGTTCACACTCAAATCTGACAAATAATTATACAAGGCTCCTCTAGGCTCAACCCTGCTTTGCTACTGGCAAGGGTCAGGGTAAATTTGGCTACCCAGTGAGGAGAGAAAATACAGACCTCAAACAACAACAATATTTTAAAACAATAAAAATAATAGTAATAAAATAAATACCAGCAGACCAATACCTACCAAAATTTATATGACAGAGAACAGTAAAAAGAATATTTCCCTGGACCTTGAGTCAAGCCTAAGTCCATTTGGGGACACAGACTGAGAGTGATTCTGGGCAAGTCACTTCATCTTGGTTTGTCTCATTTTCCTCAACTGTACAGTGGCTATAACAAGAGCATTTAGGCTGTAGGGTTGTTGTCAGAATCAAATGAGGTATTTGTGAATTGCTCAGCACAGTGCCTGGTACACTGCAGGCATTGAAGAAATTCCTGTTTTCTTTGCTTCCATCTCCTCATCAGAAAAGATATTATGAATTCATGTAAGGACAAGCTATTAGGTAACAACTTACTGAGTCAGAACAAAACTGAAACTGGGTTGATTCTAGGAAATCATCTCAGTTCTGTGCTGTGCTGTGTGTGTGTGTGTGTGTGTGTGTGACTGGTCTGTGGCTCCTGCTGAGTAGAGACTTTGGCTTCTCACATAGATCAGCTCCTCTCCTGTCACTTCAGGTCTTAGAAAGTTTCCTGGGGGCTGGGTAGGGAAGAAGCCCAGAGATTCAGTGACTTGCACAGGGTCCCACAGTTCGCCTGTGCCCTTCCTTGTTCTCTGCCAACACTCCCATGATTCTCTCCTCTGGACTGCTCTTCCTTCTCTAAGCTCCGGTATCTGGAGTTGGTCTAAACTTTCTGCAGCCTTGTGTGTGGCTGATAGTGGGGAGAAAGGTGATGTCTCCAGGCACACCTGAAGCTCTCACTGATATTGTTTGCCACCTTTACCATAAATCTTACCCCATCAGACTAATCTCACAGTGCTCTGGGAGAACTGAATGCATGCATCCCTCTGTCCCCAGCTGCTGTTGTGGGATAATGTGGGACTGAGAACCAGAGAGACCTGAGTGTGAAAGCTGCTTCAGTTGCTCACTGGCTGTGTGACCCAAGCCTAGTCATTTACCTCCCCCAGCCTCAGTTTCCTTCTCTGTGAAATGGAAATAAGAGAAACACCTAGTTCCCAGCATTACTGTGAAGACAGCAAGAGAGGACACTCATAAAATGTGACAGATAGATGCTGGTTATGATCCTTGTTCTAATTCTTTCCCCACTGAGGAGCTTCCCATCTTCTCCCTTTAGGACCTAGGAGTTTAGTTCTGGGCGTCCTGTCCCCACTGGGCCCTCATGTCTGCCCCTTCCTTTACAGGCTTCTCCCTTGGCTCCACTGTGCAGTCTCACACAAAGGGCATCTGGATGTGGTGTGTCCCTCACCCCAACAAACCTGACCATACCTTAGTTCTGCTTGATACTGAGGGCCTTGGAGACGTGGAAAAGGTAAATTAATCAGTGACATTTTGCTGACTCAGTTCCCCTCCCTGGGTCTGCCTGATCTAAAAAGGAATGATCTCTTACACCTGGCAGGCCTGTGTGTGGGGATGACAAACTATTGCCAAGGGAGGCTTGTGTGATGTATCCCTTGGCTAATCAAGCTGGGTGCGTGCTGGGCTGCATCCTGGGCTCTGAGATGCTGCCATCACGTTAAGGATGAAGGCCATGTCAGGTAACATAAAGGACCCTTCACAGAGTCCTTCTGCTCTCATTGTATCACAGACTTCCCAAAAGCTCCAACTGCAGAAAAAGAGGAAGGTGACCAAAACCCCAAGATGAGACTGACACTGGACATAAGGTCAGACTGATTGTCTGGGAATCCTGTTTCTTGCAAACAATTGCTGTTTCTTGTTTTTTTAGGGGGGGAAGGCAAGTCAGTTGGGGTTAAGTGACTTGCCCAAGGTCACACAGGTAGTAAAGTGTTAGGTGTCTGAGGCGGGATTTAAACTCAGGTCTGCCTCACTCCAAGCCGGTGCTCTATTCACTGCACCACCTAGCTACACCTCCCATTTCTTTAAAAGGCTTCTGAAACCCCACTTCTGAAGTTGTTCCTCCAGGCTATAAATTCACCAGTGAATTAAAAAAAAAAACCAGTCTGCCTAGTAGTAAGCATTTACTGAGAGCCTATTCCTTGTTGGGCTCAGGGGACAAAAATAGCAAAGTCACCCAATTTTTGCCTTCAAGGAGCAGCCAGGGGACATGGTGGCTAGAGGGCTAGGCTTGAGCTTGGAAATATCTGAATGACTTCTACCTCAGACAGTCATGTGCTGCATGACCCTGGGAAAGTCACTTGAACCCTCTCTAACCCAGTTAGCAGGTAATAACATCATCCACATCCTAGAATTATTGTTGGGCTCAAATGAAATAATCTGTGTAAAATCCTTTGCAAAGCTTATAAACAAAAGCAAAGCAATACACACCCATGAGCTATTGGCAAGGTATATATAAAAGCCAGGAAACTGATGACCCCGTAACGCCTGATTCATGGTTGCTTTATTTCATGTGGATATTGTTATTCTTCAGGGTTTTTGCAACTGTTAGGGCCCCACGCTTACTCTATGAGTGTGAGAGAGCTGAAATTGCTGACTAGAGTGTGGGCACCTGAATAGAACCATCTCTCTGTAGCTATGCTGGCCTGACGAGGTCCCATACTCTGTAGCATTAGATTCCTTCCCAAGTTTGCCTTGTCCCCATTAAGGTCCACATTCATGGGTGTAATCTCAAGAGGAAAGTATGAATTCTTAAGAGCAAAGGTCCTATTTTCCTCCCCAAGAGGACTATGACCATTCCAAGCCAATGAAAATAATTTATTAAGCAACTCGTATTGCTAGGCCCTGTGCTAAGTGCTGAGGATACAAAGCAGAAAAGAAAAGAGAAAAAGAAGCTCACAAGCTGAAGGGGGAAGCCAAAAGGAAGCTGAAAATGGGGGAGGAGGAAGGGAGATCTTGTGCAAGGGCATGACATTACATGGAGGCAAAACCAAGCAGAGCTGCTGATAGAAGATGGAGAGTCACCGGGAAAGTTCTGATCTAAGCCCCTAAGGAAGGCTTTGGAAGGCATTTACTGCTGCACCCTCCAGCTCTCCAATCAGAACAGAGAGGAAACTGAAGGAGCTGAGAAGGTGCTGAGAATGAAAACCTCAGATGACCAGCATGTTGATGAGATTTCAGGGGATCAGCTGACCCTGGGGGAGGCATAATGGGCATGATGGTCCCTGGAGTCCAAACCATTGATGGAAAATAGAGAGATGAATGACCAAGGTCTTTTCCTTGGCAATGAAAAAAAGGTTTTTAGATTAAAAGCAAAAATCCCCTCAGCACCCTAAGGCTGCTTTCATGTCAGTTGCCCTGGGCAATTTTTTGCCCATCACTGTTGCTCCTTATACCCCAAAACTGCCAAGAAGATTTCTCCATATTTCCAAAGTTCAACAATGACTAAATGAATTTGTACCATCCCATGTTCTTTATCTAATAGAATTCACACCCTAATAACAGATAGAACAATGAGCCTCCCCACCTTATATCCATTATCTCATCTTGCCTGTCATGGCTCTAGAATACACTTAACATTACAGATATGTATCAACATGGGACCTTTACCATACAAAAAGAGAAACCAAGCAGACTCCTTTTGGTGGTGGGACGTATCTTGAGTGCTGCCGGGCAACCTTTGTTGCTATCATTCTTATTGGCCATTTGAGAGCCGCAAACCCCAAAACAAACACACACACATACACACACACACACACACACACACACACACACACACACGCACACAGAAATCTAGAACCCAAGCAACTGTTGGGGTCCCTCTCAGGTGCTTCACATCACCTTCACCTCTCCTCAATAGCTGATCCGGACTTTGTGGCTACAATGCCACACAGATAGAAGAGACCTAATATATTCACAGACACATAGATAGTGGGCAGTAAATTTAAAAACTACAAAGCGATTTAGCTGGCAAGCTTGGAAAGACACAAAAAGCCCCCTTGAAGGAACTGGGACATAGGATGTTCATTGAAGGAAGCTGAGAGTTCAGAGTGGCCCAAGTGGGAGAGATGGGAGCAGGGGGAGAGAGAGACAACAAGGGTATTCAAGGCATGGCAAACAGTCTGTGAAAAAGCATGAAATACAGAGCATATAAATAGCATCTGAACATTAAATAGAGCCATGCTAGGAAAGAGGAATTTGTATTTTATCCTAGAGACAATGGGCAACCACCAGAGTTTCTTGAGCACAAGAGTGACATGGTTCAACCTATACTTTAACATAAAATCTGTCTCCTTTCACAAACTACTATTGGGCAGAATTTAACACTGCAAAAGCCCAGCCCTTCAATTTGTCATAGAATTCTTGATCTAGATCTGGAAAGAGGACCTCAGGGGGATACAAACTAATCACTTCTTTTTACAGAAAGAGGAAGGAAAACCCAGGAGGCCTGTGAAATGCACATAGTGTTTGAACTTGTACTGAACAAAGTCTTTCACAGTCTCTGTTAATCACAGTTTCTACCAAGTGTTTTCACTTACTTGTATTTTCTCTAGGGATATCCTGTTCAGACATAGGCTTGGTCAATCCTGAACCTATAAAGAGACAATGGTAGGGATTTTAATTTCATATTCTACTGTGAAGCGCCCAACCTTTCCTTCTTTCCTCTAGTTTCCTAGAGGAAAGGCACTACTCTGGGTGTCTTCATTCTTTTACTACATAAGGGTGAGATCAATTTGTCTCTTCCGTGCCTTAAAAATTCTGTATAATTGATCAAGCAAAGATGAATGAACAAATGAAAGAGCATTTACCAAGCACTTAGTATGTACAACATACTATACTCCATCCTGGAGATATAAAAAAGCAAGAGAGTTCCTGCTCCCGAGGAGGTCTCATTCTAATGGGTGAGACAACATAGAAGAGATTTCAGTTCCAAGTCAGACAGAGAGGTCTCAGGGTCCCTCTTTAGGGTGCAGAGGCAACGCAGTTGGTAATGGTCTTCTTTAATTTAGATAATTAATAAGATCATGTCAGGTTTTGCTCTTGAGCTGTTTGAGAATGCCAGGGATTTTGGTAGCAAAAACATTCTTTCCTTAATCTTTAATAGGTATAGCTTCACTACCAAAAGAGGGATTTATAGGGAAGCGCATCTACTGAGGTTTCTACCCAGGTATGATGGGAGCTGGGGTTGGGCTGCCAGTAGGATTGGTGATCTACCCTTTCCAGTCCTCTTTGGTCTGCTTATTGGTGGAGGTTACTGTTGATGGTGGCAAAGAAAGAAAGCCCTGTATCTGAAATGATTTCACTCTTCAATGTGATCTTTCCCCAGATAATCACATTAGGGTCCAGGATGGAAAGTGCTTGATTGAGGTGGCATTATTATTCTAAGAGGCAGCGAAATATTGGGTTCAGAGCCCTGGGTTGTCTCTCTCCAAGTCTTAAGGGAGTTGGTAGTCAAATTAGTGTAGAGAGCTTTGTTGCCTGACACAGTCTACCTCCTGTCTCTCCCTTGGGTGTCTTGCTTGCTTGGTGAAACCAAATGACCAGGTGGGATTTATTCCAGCAACTCAAGGCTGGTTCAAAATGATAAAAAAAAATACTATTAACATAACTAACCATCTCAATAATGAAAACAACAGAAATCATATAATTGTCTCAACAAATGCAGAAAAAGTCATTGACAAAATAAAATACCCATTCCTATTAAAAACACTAGAAAACAATAGAAATATGTGGAGCTTACCTTAAAAAGATAAGTAGTCTCTTTATAAAACCAACAGTAAGCATTATCCCAAATGGGAATAAGGTAGAAGTCTTCCCAGAACAATCAAGGGTAAAGCAAAGATGCCCATTATTGCCACTTTTATTCAATACTGTACTTGAAATTCTAGCTATAGCAATGAAAGGAGAAAAAGAAATCAAAGGAATAAGAATAGGCAATAAGGAATCAAAAGTATCATTCTTTGCAGATGATATAATGGTATACTTAGAGAATCAATTATAAAACTAGTTGAAATAATTAACAGTTTCAGCAAAGTTGAAGGATATAAAATAAACCCATATAAATTATCAGAATTTCTATATATTACCAACAAAGTCAAGCAGCAAGAGGTAGAAAGAGAAATTCCATTTGAAAAACTGTAGACAATACAAAATACATGGGATTCTACTTGCCAAGACAATCCCAGGAATTATAGGAACACAATTACAAAACACTTTTCACACAAATAAAATCAGATCTAAACAACTGGTAAATATGCATTGTCCATGAATAAGTCAAGCCAATATAATAATTTTTAAAAGCTTACCTAAATTAATCTGTTTATTCATTGCCATACCAAGCAAACTAACAAAAAGTTATTTTATAGAGCTAGAAAAAATTATAACTAAATTCGTCTGGAAGAACAAAAGGTCAAGAATATCAAGGGAATAAATGAAAAAAAAATGTGAAAGAAGGTGGTCAAGCCTTACCAGATCTCAAACTGTATTATAAAGTGGCAATTATCAAAAACAATTTAATACTGGCTGAGAAAAAGTGTGGTGGAATAGATTAGATATGAATACAACATAGTAAATGACCATAGTAATCTAGGATATAATAAACCCCCAAAACCATCTTTTGGAACAAAAATTCATTATTAGACAAAAAGCAGGTGGGTGCCTGGGACTGGAAAACAGCATGGCAGAAATTAGGTATAGACTAATAACTCATATTGTATAACAAGGTAAGGTCAAAATGGGTACATGATTTACATATAAAGAGAAGATACCATAAGCAAATCCGGAGAGCATGGAATAGTTTACCTTTCAGATCTATGGGTAAGGGATAAATTTAGGACAAAACAAGTTATAAAAGGCCTCACAAGATGTAAAATAGATCATTTTGATTAAATAAAATTTACAAGTTTTTGCACAAACAAAACCAATGCAACCAAAATGAGAAGGAAAGCAGAAAACTGGGGACAAATTTTCTGTAGCAAGTGTCTTTAATAGAGGCCTCATGTCTCAAAGATATAGAGAACTGAGTCAAATTTATAAGAATACAAATCACTCCCCAATTGATAAATGGTCAAAGGATATGAACAGGCAGTTTTCAGACAAGGAAATCAAAGCTACTGTAGTCATATTTTTTTAAATGATCCAAATCACTATTGATAAGAGAAATACAAAATAAAACAATTCTGAGGTACCACCTCACCCTTATCAGATTGACTAATATGACCAAAAAAAAGTAAAATGATAAGTGTTAGAAAGGATGTGGGAAAATTGGGACTCTAAGGCACTGTTGGCAGAGTGGTGAACTGATCCAACTATTCAGGAAAGCAATTAGGAACAATGCCCAAAGGGCAATCAAACTGTATAATCTTTGAGCCAGCAATACCATTACCAGGTCTGTATTCCAAAGAGATCATAAAAAAGGGAAAAGAATGTACATGTACCAAAAAAAATTATAGCAGTTTGTTTTGTGCTGGCAAAAAATTGGAAATTGAGGACATGCCCATCAACTGAGGAATGGCTGAATTGTGGTATAAGATTGTGATGGAATACTATTATGCCATATAAGAAATACAGGGAGTTTTTTTTAATACCTGGAGAGTTTTTGAACTGATGCAAAGTGAAGTGAACAGAACCAGGAGAACATTGTACACATCAACAGCAATATTACATGATAAAGAACTGCAAATAACATAGCTATTCACAGCAATACAATGATCCAAGATAATCCCAAAGATACTTGTGAGAAAATATACTATCTGCCTCCAGAGAAAGAACTGATATCTGAATATAGACTAAAGCATATTGTTTTTTCTTTTCTTTCTTTTTTCCTTCCCTTCTTCCTCTTCCTTTCTTTCATTCTTTAAACAAAATTGTCCAAATTTTCTTGTACAAATTGAATAATATGGAAATATTATATATGATTGCACATAACCTATACCAGATTTGCTTGGCATCTCAGGAATGGGAAAGGGGAGGAAGCACAGGATAGGATTTGGAACTTGAAACTTAAAAAACAAAGGTCAAAATTGTTTTATCATGAGGAAAGAATAAAATATTATTTGAAAAAAAAACTGAATGCAAAAAGAGGCTCCAACTTTTCCACCCTCAATCTTTCTCTAACTAGCTAGATTAGAAAGTTAACCAGATAAAATATAGACTGACCGATAGAAAAAGAGGTAGACAGATAGGTAGATAGATGGATAGATGCATAGACAGATAGATAGATAGATAGATAGATAGATAGATAGATAGATAGATAGATAGATAGATAGATAGATAGATGATATGTATCTTTTTGGCATAGATTCCAGGAAACACCTTAGACTAGAATCTTAGGTCCAAACCCTAAGACATTAAATCTTTTAACAGATGAGTATTCCCTGACTCCAGTGGAACTGGCCACTGACTCTAAGGATCATACAGTATCATGGATGAAGGGTTGAATAATAGGTTCACTGACATAATCTGTTTTGTAGGGTGACTCCAAGAATGACTCCTGGATCTTCGCCCTGGCCATCCTGCTCAGCAGCACTTTTGTCTACAACAGCATGAACACCATCAATCACCAGGCCTTGGAACAGATGCAGTATCCTTTCAGTATTTCAGATCTCCAAAACATCTTCAAAGCTAATATTTTCTCACCAAGAGAGATGATAAACTATCCACGCTTTAGGAGTTGTCATCATGAGTTATTTTGCCCAGAAATACCCATCACTAGGTGGCCAACCTATTGGAGTCAGTGGCCCCAAACCAGACTGGCTGATCCTCACATGACAGCCTGGCACCAGACCCACAAATGAAGCCTCAGGTAGACCTTGGTTGAGCTTTCCATCATACAATAATATTCCACTTCCATCTTCAAGAACTCTGAAATGTCTCAATCATTCCATCTTTCCCTCTGCCTTATCAATGCTAAGCCTCTTCTCCCCTCTTCCTCATTTCACATCTCATTTGTCTTCCTCTACATCCTTCAGCCCTGCCTCACATGAAGAGGTGGCCCCTGTCCTTGCCAAAGCAAATGTTTTGCATCCTCCCATGATTGCATCTCACTCTGTCTTTTCTAGTAGGTTTTCCTTTCTATCATCATTGATCTTTCACTAATCTTCAATCTCCCATTATTGGCTGCTTCTCTGTCACCTACAAAAATCAGTCATATTTCCTCCATTCTTAAAAATCTTTCCCTTGATGCTATAAATTATCTCAAAAGACAACGATCCTATTTCTCTACTTTTCTTCCCAGTGAAACTCCTTGAGGTGGTTGTCTATAATCAGTGCCTCTGCTTCCCTTCCTCTCACTCTCTTCTATTGCCTGCGCAATTTGCATCCTGACCTCACCATTCAATTGAATCTCCTCTACTGAGAATTACCAATAATATCTAAATTACCATATCTACTGGTCTTTTCTCAGTCCTCATTCTTCTTGACTTCTCTGCAACCTTTACCACTATAGGTCAAGCCCTGGAGCTCCTTGAGAACAGATACCGTGTTTTTGGCTTTATTTGTATGACTACCACTTATAACACTGTCTGATACATAGTGGACATTTAATAAGTGTTTCTTGACTGGCTGGATCAGTACAAGAACTTGTGTTCAAGTACAACAGCATTCAGGAATCATAATGAGACCTGAGGTCTCACCAAGTTGACTGAAGAAACATCAGGTTGATCAGGGACTCCCCTGGAAATCTCTTCCTTTTCCCTTTCTACATCTATCATTGAACTCCCACGAGTTACAGCAGAAGGAAAGGCGGGGGAGGAATCTATGAAATTCACTGCAAGGAAGGAAAGATCCCACAAGTGAAACTGGGAACTGATGAGGCTAGTTGGTGTTTCCTTTTCCTTATCCATGATCTTAGATATGTGACAGAGCTGACTGAGCTAATCAAGGTCAAGTCCTCACCTAATGCTGTTGGAGAAGAAGACTCAGCAGAGTTTGTGGGCTTCTTCCCAGACTTTGTGTGGACTGTGCGGGATTTCACCCTGGAGCTTAAGCTAGATGGCAATCCCATCACCCCAGATGAGTACCTGGAAAATGCCTTGAAACTCAGTAAAGGTAATTTATTAGGAGTTAAGACTGGTCCATGAGTGGCTCTTGGCATTAAAGGGGGAACTGACACCATTTTTTTTGCTTTTCCTTGGAGCTTAGCCATTTATTCCTCAGGTTTATTCTTTTGAATCTCATGGCCTATAATAATGGAGGCTGAAAGCTATCAAGGTTCTCATGGCTTCGTTGAGGGTCAGTTAATCGCTTTTTCTATATTTTTTCCATAATTTAGTGGCTTCTCCCAAGGGGAAGTATTCCCTGAGATAACTGATTTTTGCCAACTTCTGTGATGGGTTTGTATCTTATGAACTTACAAAAGGAGGTCAATGTTTCTATGTATTCTGCAGGTGGTTGGTGAATATGGACTTTCAATGAAAGGGAATGATGTGATTTTAAGGGTTATTTCATTCAGTCCAGGGCATATCCCAAGGAATTTTTCCTCTCTAGTAACATCATAGATCTTGTTCATAATGAGAGATAGATAGCGATATCCTTGAGAAGGCATGTTGTACGTCAAAACAAGAATGACATTTGGAGTTAGAGGCCCTGGGCACAAATTAAACCTCTGGTGCTTACTTCCCATGTGACTTTGGGCAGTTTGGGCATTTAATGTCTCTGAGCTTCAGTTTCCAAATCTGTAAAATGAAGAGTTTGGACCCCAAGACATCAAAAAAAAACCCTCTAGCTACAGATCCATTAGCAAGGGAGGATAGAGGGTTTCTCCCCTTGAGAATTCCAGAGAAGTACTGGCTATGTCTCTCTCAAATGTATCTTGCTTATCCTAAAGATTTCTGACTGACGATCAGATGCTCCCATTCAGCCCTGTCATTGCTCCAGTAACCTTTCTTCTAACACCTCACTAAGGGTGATAAATCTAACTGTACAAATCTCTAATCATGTACTTTTTTCATTGTGGGCTGATAACTCCTTGATGGCATACAGGCAAGGATGCTGATCTCACTGGAAATATCTTTACATCCTGTTTGGCAATGTATTCCTTCAATTCCAGTCAAAAGACATTCATTAAATATCTACTCTACCCAAGGGACTGTGCTTGGTGCTCAGCATACAGAGACAAAAATTTCAGTCCTCAGAAAGGTTACATGGTAGTGGGGGAAAACATGTGAAAGATGAGTGAATAAAAAATATACAGAATAAATGTGGGGAACAAAAGGTAGAAAGGACTAAATAACCACGAGGATCCTCAAAGGCCTCTGTAGGAGGTACTGTCAAAATAGAGAACTGCAGAGAGTTACAGGTTCCAAGAGGAAAAGGTGACAGTGAGAAAACCCAGGCATAGGAACTCTCTGGCCAGAAACACACAAATGAGTGAAGGACTATAATAAACAGAGAACCAGAAGGCCAGTATGATTGAAATAGAGAATGGAAGGAGAATAGTATGAATCCAATCTAGAATGATTAGAACCAGGTTGGGAAAGATTTAAAAGCAAAGAGGCAGGTTTGCATTTGGTTCCAGAGGCATTAGGGAAGCACAGTAGCTAGCATCTTGAGTCAGACAGTACTGTGACTTCTTTATCAGATATATCAGTTTGGTAATGTGTGGGCATTAAGTAGGAGAGAGGAGGAAGTGAAGGCTGGAAGACCAGTTGAGAGGCCACTGCAAAAGTCCAGGTAAGAGCCAATGAGGACCTGAGCTCAGGGGAATATGGGGTATAAGCAGATAGAAGGCAACAAGTGCAATAGATGTTATGGGGGTAGAATGCAACTAACTGGTTATAAAGGATATGGGTAACTTCTATACAACTGTGAAATGTGAAGGTATTTGCAGATCTTATACTTGATTGCATGCTGCCACAGAGGGGAGGGGGGAATGGAGGAGAGAAAGTTTGAAACTCAAGGGATTGTGGAACTGAATCTTGTAAACTAAAAGTAAATAAACAAGTCAATTTTAAAAAGGTGGGTGAGAAAGAAGTGTTGAAAGTGGCTTCTAAGACAGTTTTCTTTGAATGGCTAATTCTCTTTTTAGTGGTAGAATTTTTATTAACTTCACAACAAGGTGCATGTCCCTTTATTAACCTGATCTCAGCCTTCAATTCTTGGGTCTTTTACATTTTAAGGAGCCATAATTCTCTTTCTACATTATCTATAATTAGTCCAATACTTTTCCAAGTTCCATCTGTGAGATGTTCCATTCAGATTTGGGGCAAATCCATTTTCTCTACATGTTTTTAAGTGTTTCCTATCACAATATCACAATATATTATCCTTACAAGAAAATGTTTGATTTCTAATGATCTCTCCCTAAATCAGTTCAGTTTTAAAAATTCTGTGTCTATCATTCTAAGTTAGGATTGGATACATGAAGACCTGACTATGTATCTTCATGACCCTCTTGTCCAAGATCTGTGCCTTACCATGATCTCTATCTCCCTATCCCTCAGGCACACATCCCAAAGTTCAAATGGTGAACCTTCCACGAGAGTGCATCAGAAAATTCTTTCCAAAACGGAAGTGTTTTATATTTGACCGACCAACAAATGATAAGTCACTTTTAGCCCAACTTGAAGATGTCCAAGAAAGCCAGCTGGAGGCTGCATTCAAGGATCAGGCAGACAAATTCTGCTCTTACATCTTTTCCAATGCAAAACCCAAGACACTTAGTGGGGGCATCGCGGTCAATGGGAATCGTGAGTTTTCTTTGCTCTAATGCATACTTGATTGGGATTGGATACACATTCTTTGTTTCTTTGCATGTGTACAGGTATCATGAGATTTTTGTCTTAATGTCCTCATGGACTTGGTTTTCATTGTTCTTCTTTCCCTAGCTTTTAGTTTAAAAATGCCCAGGAAAACGCACTTGAAGACAATGCCAGTGACCTTTGGTGGAGATTAAAGTCTATTAAATCAAATTAGAGAGGAACCAAAGATGTAGAGAAAGGCAATTGCCTTAATTCTCCAAAGGTGAAGTGAGTGAATGTAGCAAAGTACAACTCAGGGACTTTGATTTCTATTTTTGACAATGTTCTAGAGCACATTAATAAGGGAATGGTTTATAAGCATTAAGGAAGAGAAGCAGTGTCAATAAAATCCTGCAGATTAAGCAAATTTTCCTGTTTGATACCGTAACTGGATTGATGTAAGTCAGAGGAATAGTGACTACTTAGCATAGATTTCAACAGAATATCTAACAGTATGTCCTACTATAATTATGAACAAGACAGAGATATAAAAGATATAAAAGTCAGATTCGGAACTTATTAAATGACCCAATCCCCAAAACAGACCTTAAAACTTGAGGCCTAAATGAAGGGAAGTCTATAATGCCATGCCTCAAGTTTTTAGAACATTCTCAATAATGTTGACAAAGTTAAAGATGATGCAATTGGAATGGTGATACAATGTGCAGATGGCATAGAGCTCAGAACAACTAATACAATGAATGAAAGAAATGAGATACAGTGTTATCCTGGCAGAATAAAATAATGATTCTAGATGCATGTGTAATGTTAATGAAATCAGAAGATCTTCCATGCCCCTTTCTATTGGCACCTACTGAAGGCACTTGGCACCTCAAAGGCTTAGCTCCTTACTTCCAGTTAACTCCTTAGGAGTAATCACAGCTGGAGTTGAGAGGAGAGTG
>CM053593.1:30775181-30799274 GCA_028646575.1 Pseudocheirus occidentalis
TATATATATATATATATATATATATATACTTACACATATGTCTATATAGGAGGCTATATATGCATATGAATACAAAAAAAATTATAATGGATTGGCTCAACCCCATGTCATCTGACCTTAAGAGCTTAGATTTAGAACTGGAAGGCACCTCAGAGATCACCCAGTTCTGCCCTTTCATTTTACATATTGGGAAACTGAGGCTCCAAGAAGTGTTTACTTGCCAAATGTTACACAGATACCAAGTCAATGAACGAAGCCAATATTATCTATTAGACCAGGCAGTGCTCTATGGAGAGAAGGGAGGGATCTGTCTGAGAAGCCACCAGGGTATCATGTAAAGGGCCTTCAACTGGTATATAAGAGCTCCCAATTCTGCTATTGTCCAGCCATTTTTAGCTCAGGAAAGTTGCTTCCCCTATCTGGATCTTGGTTTCGTCTTCTATAAAATGGGGTGTGGCAGGGTGGAGGATTTGCATAAATTTGCTTCCAATGTAAGTAGCATTTTTTAGCACTTACTACATGTAAGGAACTAGACATATAAAGACAAAATTGAACAATGAAAAAAATATAAAGGAAAGAATTTTTTATTTCAGTCTTAAATAGTCACAATTACTAATGAGATGTACGTGCCTATTGGGCACAGCTCAACTTCTCAAATTTGGAATCCAATTGGACACTATACCCCCTATATAGCCCTATTTCCTCTCCCAAGGGGATTTTTCCTTAGGACTTACTTTTTACCTCAACAACTGCCAAAACCCCAGCTTTACCAAGGCATGATGACGTAAACCAGAACTTACTATCCTGGCCAAAAGCATGAGTGAACATTCATCTCAAACATTCCAAAATGTCCATGAAAGGAATGTTACACAAACTAACTCTGAATCTGTGAGCTGTCTCTAGGCAGTAGTTAGCCTGATGTCTGACAGCTGTTGAATAGTCCTGTGCTTCCCTTGAAAATTAAAACATCATGTGATGCCCTTGTGAATTCTCTGTGGATCCCTGGAGGCTTCAACATACAGTTTGAGAACTGCATCCAATTAAAACTTCTAGGATCAATAAGAAAAAGTCTAATCCTGTTTCCACATGATACCCCTACAGCTAATTGGAGACACCTTCTATGCTTACCAGAGCACCTTCTATGTCCCCTTTGGGCTTCTCTGTTCCAGTTTAAACCATTCTCATAGCTGGCATCTGAATTACCCTTTAAGGTTCACTAAGTGCTTTAGAGAAATTATGTCACTGAAGTCAACACAACCACCCACTGAAGTAGGTACTTTGCTAATGTGCCCATTGCACAGATGAGAAACCTGAAGAGCAGAGACATTAAGTCCATGGTGACCCAGCTGGGATGTGTGGCTGACAGAATGGGAGCCCAGCTCCTCCTGATTACAGGTCCAGCCCTATAGCCAACTTGCCACATGGCCTCAACAAGTCTCATGTTAGGGGATGACATATCTTGTCACTTTTTCTTGTCTCCTCCTGAATCAGAATATCCAGGTGCTGGCTATTATAAATTCAAGAGAAATTAGGAAAGTCTCCTTGCATTGCTCCACATTATCTAATGAGAGCTATATCTAATGAGAGTTCACAGTTGATAGCAGTCTGCCCTCCAGGTTTGGCATAGTGAAGGCTGACTTATTCTGAGATCTGATATGTTCCCAGGCATAAAGATCCCCAGGCTAATGTACATTGGACCAGAAGCCCAGGGAAAACATCTACACACCAGGCAGAAAGAATCCCTGATGACCCTTGGAGGCAGAAAGTGAGACTATCCACACTCCCGGACTTGTGTCCCAGCTGTCAGAAAGGACTAAAAGTTCTTTATGGATCTACTACTTCTGTAAGGATTGGGTTCAACTGGGGCTCTGGGCCTGGGGTCTGTCTGTACCACTTAAGAGCCCTCACCTAGAGGGACTGAGGGTGGCCAGAGTCCCAGGCATTGTCTGAGCATCCACAGAGGGGCTGGTTCTGGATTCCTGTCATGAGGTCAAAATTTGGGGTCCTTGTTCCCTATTGAGAAATTGGGTGACTTCCACAAGTGTCTTTTTTTTGTTCTGGACCTAAGGTTTCTTTAGTGCAATAATCTCTTAGGGATGAAACTCCCTCTACCACTATAGGCCTAAAACTGTTCTGCAATTTAAAGTATTAAAGAGATCCATGGACCATTGGTAGGTTATGTGACTTACCTAGGGTCACACTCCCAGGTTATGTAAGAGACAGTATTTAATCTATATCGTCCTGACCCTCAAACCAACTCTCTACCCACTCCGCCATGATGCCAATGATGAAGAACAGTGCCATGCCACAGTCAAACAAAAGAGCTGCTGGGTGTCCACAAATTAAGAAATAAAACCAGGAGTCAGTAAATAAAAATTGAAGCAGTAATCAGAAAACTGAGTGCAGTGGGAGAAGGGAAGGATGGACAGATGGGCAGAAATCACCCCAAATTCACTCAGGTGCCAATAAGAAGGGACTAACACAAGCACTAATAAAAACTATCTCAAAGTATTTGCCCCAGACACTGTCCCACATTATTCCACCCTCACACCAACGCATGGTCATTTGGGGTCACTGTGGACCTGGAACAACATAATGAAAAGGGATATGGTTATTGTACGAGGTAGAAACTTTCAGGGTGAGTCTTTCAAAGACTGGGAATATTTTTCCTATGTGACAGCCCTAGGGATCAGGAATGAAGTGATAGGACATCAGGTAAAGGGAGCTCAGTGGTACAGTGGATAGAGAGCTGGGTCAGGAGTCAGGAAGACCTGTGTTTAAACCATGGAAACTGCCTCAGTTTCCTCATCGTTCAGAATGGGGATAATTGTACTTGCCTCCCAGATTTGTCACAAGGATCAGATAACATTTGGAAAGTGCTTTCTAATTCTTAAGGCACTACATAAAGGTAATTGTTATCATGGCCACTGTTATCATCATCATTATAAAGCTGCCATTGCCACTTCTGTGTTCCAAAAAACACAAATCGCAAGTGTGGAGCATTCTTCTCTGACTCACCAAGCAGTTTCAATTGAGGATTGTGTGAATTCTGCATCTTGATTTCTGTCCAAGGACTCCTCTGCATTAGCAAGTGACCATGGCATCAGCAGTGCCCATGGAGGTGCCCATATGTCTGGTAAAAAACAGGAATGGAGACCTGACGGTAAACCAGTAAGCTCTATAGATTCTGACTTCTGTTACCAAGCCAGTGGTGGTGGTGGCTGTTGTTGGCCTGTACTGAACTGGAAAACCCTTCCTGATGAACAGGCTGGCCAGAAGAAACATAGGTAAGTGGAGGTCTGGCCTCCAGGAGTCTAATTTTGGAGGATATCAACCCACAGGGTTAAAGTTACTATAAGGTGTATCTAAGACCTAATAAAGGTTTAAAAAATGACCCCTGGTTTACTGTTGTCTTCTAATTAACCAACAAACATTTATTAAGTGCCTGCCATGTGCTAGAAACTCTTCTGAATGCTGAGGAGACAAAGAAAGGAAAATTCAATCCCTGCTCTCAAGGAGCTCACAGTTTAAAGGGGGAAACATCATGCAAACAATGGAGTACAAACGAGATCTATAGGAGAACATTGGAGATGATCATTAGAGGAAAAACATTAGCACTAAACAGATCCAGAGAAGTTTCTCACTTAAGTTTAGCTGAGAATTGAAGGAAAACAGAGAAGACAAAATGCAGAGATGAGCAAGGGGAGCGTGAGTCAGAGACTGAGTCAGGTCCCACAGGGTAATACTCGTGAATTAAAATACCCCACAACAAATATTTTCATGTCATAGAGACCCAAATGCTCTAGCACTAAAAATGTAGGCATTTTTTTAAACCTGGAAAGTTGCCCTGGTCGCTGTCCCCTGGCGGCTTGTCTGCTAACGGCCACATATCTTACCTACTGCTAGTAGGCTTGTATCTGCTCAGCATTATCACCTCTACTCTACATTATGTTGGTCTGAGAAAAGGGCTGTTGGTTCCTCCTGTGACTAATCAAAGTGAAACATTTTCTTTATTGTGATTGTTTTCAAGTTTAAGAATTTACCATCAGTGTGTTAGCTGACCTTGATGCTGTGTTCATCCTCATCAAAAGCATTTGACAACATGGCTGAAAACATCATGCTAAAAAGCATGGGAACAAGCACAGAGTCTTGTTTCATTTCAGGGGTGACTGAGAAAGCAGGAGAGCATTGTCCATTATCTACAACCTGGGCAAGCATGTTGTCATTAAATCCCAGGGATGTACACATTGATAATGAGGTTGACACACACATTGCCTGAGCTAGCTCAGTGTTTGGGAGGCTCTGAAGGAAAGTATGGAAGAAAAGAGGTATTAAACTGACTATCAAACTGAAGTTCTACTGAACTGTTGTGCTGACCTCATTGGTGTATGTCTGTGAAACTTGGGCAGATAGGTACCAGACACTGATGTCCTTATTCGAATTAAACTACCAAGCATTCAAACTCTGCTTCAGACAGCACAACTCCACTGGGCTGGCTGCATTGCTCAAATGTTAAATATACACTTTCCAAAAAGACTATTTTATGGAGAACTCACACTAGGCAAGTGTTCGCATGTTGATCAGAAGAAGAGATACAAGTACACTCCCAAGGTCTCTCTTGAGAACTCTGGAATTGGTGGCTAGGTGGTGCAGTGAATAGAGCACAGGCCCTGAAGTCAGGAGGGCCTGAGTTCAAATCTGGCCTCAGACACTCAACACAAAACTAGCTGTGTGACCTTGGGCAAGTCACTTAACTCCAATTGCCCTCTCCCCCCCAAAAAAAGAACTCTGGAATTGCTTGCGTGACGTGGGAGACACTGGCACAGGACCACTCAACATGGTGTAGCCACATAGGAGAAAGTGGTGTGTTCCATGAGAAAAGCAAAATTGAAACAGCTCAAAGGAAATGCAAGATGCACAAATTTAAAGATTCCACCCCAAATGTTCACAGGGACTACTTGTGCCCAACCTGTGGCAGAGAATTCCAAGCTTGTATTGGTCTGATCAAATACAGTCAGACACATTCAAACTTGACCCTAGCGCAGTAACATCATTTTGGGCCTCTTTGAGAACTAAGGACAACAACCAACCAACCATGAATTGTTCTCATAGGATCATCAACATAGAGCTGGAAGGGACTATGAAAGACATTTAATTCAGCTCCCTCTTTTTACAACTGAGGAAACTGAGCCCCAGAGAGGCAGAGTGATCTTTCCCATGTCACAAAGGTAGTAAATAGCAGAGGCAAGATTTGAACCCAGATTCTGTTATACTAGAATCAGGCCTTTCTACATTATACCACATTGTGGCTTGTTCTGAAATTTATATTTATATATATTTATAATTAACTTAATTGGTTGCTAAATGCAAAGAAAGCCCAACATCAAGAAGCTTACTTTAGGGTCAGACATCAAGGGTGCTCCTGTTCCTAAGGGTTTGGAGAGAAGGGATTTGAAATATCTCTACCAAGGTCTAACAGGGGATGATAATCAAGACGGAGGTGTTGACTTCTGCACAGGATGCCTAATGGATTCACTGAGGCTGGATTCTAGTCCTATGAGAGGAGTTAGTCTACAGTTTTGTTAGTAGCAAAAAGGATAAATGGCCACTTCTCTATAGGGAGAAAGCTGAATTACTGGATTTTGGATTTGTGGGTCAGACTGGCAGGAAGGCTGGTGGGCTGAGGCACTGCTGTTCACAGGACTCCTGGGTTTACTTTCCCAAATGTGGTAGTAGATCATTAACTAGTGGTGGTGGTAGCTAGGATAATACCTTTCCCCCTAATTTCATCTTGAAATAAGACAAAGACACTAAGTTCTAGGAACCAACAAATAAATTAAGACATACTGGTAAACTTTGATCCAGGACCACAACTCTCAGTCTAAACAGACTGGTTCTGAACTCTGCAAAATCTCATCAATCATTCTCATTGGCTTTGGTTTTATTACTTTCCATTTTTTGTTTTATGTTTTACCTCATTATTTCTTTTTTTGTCTTTATTAATTTGTTTATTTACTTTTCGTTTACAAGATTCAATTCCACAATCCCTTGAGTTTCAGATTTTCTCCCCCTGCCTATGGAGCCATGCAATCAAGGATAGGATCTGCAACTACTTTCACATTAGACATTAGTCAAGTTATAAAGAAGGATTGTAACAGATGGAATGAACAGTGGGAAAGAGGAAACAAAACCAAACAAGAAAAAGAAAGATAACAGGTAGTCTGCTTCAATCTGCATTCAAACTCTGCTCTTTCTAGCTTTTTTCTGTAAATGCAGACATCTCTCTCCATCATGAGTCTATTGGAGTTGTCTTGTAACCCTGCATTGCTGAGAAGAGTCCAGTCTATCAAAGATGGCGGTCACACATGCGTTGTGTCCGTCATTGTGTACAGTGTTCTCCCGGCTCTGCTCGTCTGACTCAGCATCAGTGTGTATAAGCCTCTCCAGGACCATATGAAGGCCACCTGCTCCTCATTTCTTACAGCACAATAGTATTCTATTACATTCATATACCACAACATATTTAGCCAGTCCCAATGGATGGGCATCCCCTTAATTTCTAATTCTTTGCCACCACAAAAAGAGCTGCTATAAATATTTTTGTACATCTGGGTCTTCCTCCCACTTCTATGATCTCTTTGGGATACAACCCTAGACGTGGTATTGCTGGGTCAAAGAGTATGCACTTATTTATACCCCTTTGGGCACAGTTCCAGATTGCTCTCCAGAATGGTTGAAATAGTTCACAAATCCACGAACAATGCATTAATGTTCCATTTTTCCACATCCTCTCCAGCATTTGTCATTTTCCTGTTTTATCATCTTAGCCAATATGACTGGTGAGATGTGGTATCTCAGAGTTGTTTTGATTTGCATTTCTCTAATCAATAGTGATTTAGAGCATTTTATATGCTTATAGATATCTTTAATTTCTTCCTCTGAAAACTGCCTGTTCATATCCTTTGATCATTTATCAATTGGGGAATAACTTGTATTCTTACAGATTTGACTCAGTTCTCTGTATATTTTAGAAATGAGGCCTGTATCAGAGAAATTAGTTGTAAAAATTCTTTCCCAATTTTTCACTTCCCACTTAATCTTCATTACATTGGGTTTGTTTGTACAAAAACTTTTCAATTTAATGGAATCAAAGTTATCCATTTTGCATTTTATAATGCTCTCTAATTCTTGTTTGGTCATAAAGTCTTCCCTACTCCATAAATCTGACAGGTAGACTATTCCTTGCTTTCCCAGAGTGCTTACAGCATCAGTCTTTATACCTAGATGCTGTACCCATTTAGACTTGATTATGGTATCCAGTGTTAGATAATGGCCAGTTTCTGGCATACTACATTCCAGTTTTCCTGGCAGTTTTTGTCAAATAGTGAGTTTTTATCCCAAAACTGGGGTCTTTGGGTTTATCAAACAGTAGATTACTATAGTCATTGACTACTGAGTCTCGTGTACCCCATCTATTCCACTGATCCATTACTCTATTCCTCAGTCAGAACCAAGTAGTTTTGAGTATTTTTCAGTATTTTCTCCTTGTAGTTTTCAATTTGGGATCTCTTTTAGGTGGAATCCTGTTAATTCTTTCAATAATTATTTTACCCTCTGATTCTAGGACTTCAGAATAGCCTTCTTTGACAGTCTCCTGGGGGATGTTGTCCAGACTGCTTTTTTCATCATAGCTTTCTGGTAGATCAATAATTCTTAGGTTGTCTCTCCTGGATCTTTTCTCCAGGTCAGTTGTTTTTCCAGTGAGACATTTTACACTTTCTTCTAATTTTTCAATCTTTATGTTTCGCTTGAGTGACTCTTGATGCATCATAGAGTTCTTAGCTTCAATTTGACTGATTCTAATTTTTAGTGAATTATTTTCCTCAGTTTTTGAAGCTCCTTTTTAAGGAGGTATTTTCTCCAATTAGATTTTGAACTTCCTGTCCCAGTTCATAAATTTTACTGTTTAAGGATTTGTTTTCTTCAGTGAGATTTTTTTCCAATTTGGTCACTGCAGATTTAAATTTATCTTCTACCTCTCTAATTTGACTTTTAAAATCTTTCTTGAGCTCCTCCAAGAATGCTTTTGGGGCTTGAGACCAATTTATATTTCCTTCTGTGGTCTAAGGTGTGAGTATAGAGTCCATATTGTCCTCTGTATTTGGTTATTCTTGCTCTCTATAATAACCTTGGATCAATTTTCTTGCTTTTCCTTTCTCAGCTTTCTTCTTTCCCATTGTGATTTCCCATTTCCTGATTTCCCAGGCTGGGAGTTAAGGGCCTGGTTGTTGACTTTGTGTGCTGTAGCTGCTGGGTGTCTAGACTGAGGCCAAGGCCAGGATTCTCAGTGTTTTCCCTAAGTTACCCTGACGTTCACAGAGTAATCTCTGGGGGAGGGGTGGTCTGGCCTCTTCAGATTTCTACCTCTATGCTCCTGGGCTATAGCTCAGCCAGGCTCAGCAGGGGCGGCCAGCAGAACTAGTGTCTGCAGATTCCCTTGGTGGTGCTAAGGCCCACCTGGGCTAATGCTGTTAGTGCTTGCTGGCTCCACTACCCTGGGCTTTGGGAGTTCCTGCTGGTCAGGTGAGATGGGGCTTGTTTGGACCCCTCCAGCCCTTCACTTCAGACTCCTTACTGCCTCAGTTACACCCTTTCTCAGTGACTCCTAAGCCTGAGGCTATTTCTACTATTTCAGGATTTTACTCTGGGTGGGACATTTATCTTGGGTTTTCTGGGTCAGGGAGAGGGGATCAGAGCAGCTAGGGATCACTCTCCCATCTCGGCCTCTGGAAATTCTGGGAGATGATTTTTAAACTTTCAGGTTGTAGGCTGACAACCCCAGGAGAAGTTGCTGTCGCTACTGTGGGCCCTGTGCTTTCTCTTACCCAGCTCCAACCGATCCTCCATCCTGTGGTGAGATGGCTCTGAATTGCCCTTGGGGTGGGTGAGTCAGCTGGCTGTGGCTCCTTCTTACTCTGCTGTCCTCTGCCCTATGGTCCGTGCTGGTGCCTCCTGGCACCCTCTGCACTCCCCCTGCCCAGACATATGTGGGCACTTTCCTGGGCTGGGAATCTGCTACACTTTGTCTCCTAATGGACTCTGTTACTCTAAAATCCATTCAGATTCACTTTTTAAAGTTTAGTGACTGGATTCATCAGGGAGCTTAGAAAAGTTACTGCTTCCATTCTACCATCTTGGCACTGTCCCCCCTCATGATTTCTTTTAAGACGTTGTTGATAAAGAACTTTTCTTCTGTTGACAACTATGAAAATATAGCCTTCCACCCACTATCAAATTTTGGTGCATTTTTTAAAAGAGTTCAAATCACTGATATATTCAGAAATTAGTGTGGCGTATAATATGCAGTAATATGTCTCCATTTCTCACCAAATTAGTAGTCGTACTTCTCTGGTGGGACTCCATTTTTACCAAGGCTCCCTATGAAAAGAGAAAGCACTCAGGGTTACTGGATGGTCAGGGACTAGAAGCATTCACAAAACATCAAGTCACACTGCCTTCCTTTAGCACTAAACGTCTTCAGTGCAAAAAGGGCCTCAACTTACCATTTCATCAACTTAGGTAACAAGGAGATAATCATTGCCAGACTCTTCCTGGCCTAACCTTCCATCAGCTTCCACATAGACCCCCCCCAAAAGAAATGCAGAGTCCCAGGAAATTATAGCAGGGTGTCATCAGTCACACCAGCCTGCTTGCTCCTTCCTGGATCTCTCTGGGAATCTGACAAAGTTCCCTGCTGTCAGGAAGCCATCATAGAGCCCCAGATGCATTGTTTTCTTTCAAAAAACTCTCCCAGTTCCTCATACCCCTCAAAAATGGCTCATGGTGTGTCAAGACCCCTCAGGGGTGCCTCCACATAGCAACTACATATTCCCACACAGAGTTCAAACCTACCATAACCAGGTACCTCCAGTGTTCACACTCAAATCTAACAAATACTTGTACAAGGCTCCTCTAGCCTCAACCCTGCTTTGCTACTGGCAAAGGTCAGGGTAAATTTGGCCACCCATTGAGGAGAGAAAATACAGACCTCAAACAACAACAATGTTTTAAAACAATACAAATAATAGTAATAAAATAAATACCAACAGACCAATACGTACCAAAAATTAAATGACAGAGAACAGTAAAAAGAATATTTCCCTCAAGAGGAAAGCATTTGGGATTATAAAGGAGTCAAGGAGAAGTATCACCTTCCTGCAGATTTGTGATTTATGGGAGTTCTAGACAAGCCCTCAAAGTGGGTAGAATGTTGGACCTTGAGTTAAACCTAAGTCCAGTTGGGGACACAGACACTTACTGAGAGTGATTCTGGGAGAGCACTTCGGTCTTGGTTTGTCTCATTTTCCTTAACTGTACAGTGGCTATAACAAGAGCATATAGGCTATAGGGTGGTTGTGAGAATCAAATGAAGTATTTGGTACAATGCAGGCATTTAAGAAATTCCTGTTTTCTTTGCTTCCATCTCCTCATTCGAAAAAGATATTATGAATTCATGTAAGGTAACAACTTACAGAGTCAGAATGAAACTGAAATTGGGTTGATTCTGGGAAATCATCTCAGTTCTGTGGTGTGTTTCTGTGTGTGTGTGTGTGTGTGTGTGTGTGTGTGTAACTGGCCTGTGGCTCCTGTTGAGTAGGAACTTTGACTTCTCACATAGATCAGCTCCTCCCCTGTCACTTCAGGTCTTAGAAAGTTTCCTGGGGCTGGGTGGGGGAGGAGCCCAGAGATTCAGTGACTTGCCCAGGGTCCCACAGCTGTTCTGTGCCCTTCCTTGCTCTCTGCCAACACTCCCATGACATTCTCCTCTGGGCTGCTCTTCCTTCTCTAAGCTCAGGTTTCCGGAGTTGGTCTAAATTTTCTGCAGCCTTGTGTGTGGCTGATAGTGGGGAGAAAGGTGATGTCTCCAGGCACACCTGAAGCTCTCACTGATATTGTTTGCCACCTCTAGCATAAATCTTACCCCATCAGACTAATTTCACAGTGCTCTGGGAGAATTGAATGCATGCATCCCTCTTTCCCCAGCTGCTGTTGTGGGATAATGTGGGACTGGGAACCAGGAAGACCTGAGTGTGAAAGCTGCTTCAGCTGCTCACTGGCTGTGTGACCCAGGCCTAGTCATTTCCCTCCCTCAGTCTCAGTTTCCTTCTCTGTGAAATGGAGATAAGAGAAACACCTAGAGATATTTGTGAATTGCACAGCACAGTGCCTGGTACACTGCGGGCATTTTAGAAATTCCTGTTTTCTTTGCTTCCATCTCCTCATTCAAAAAAGATATGAATTCATATAAGGCCAGGTATTAGGTAACAACTTACTGAGTCAGAATGAAACTGAAACTGGATTGATTCTAGGAAATCACCTCAGTTCTGTGCTGTGCTCTGTATGTGTGTGTGTAACTGGCCTGCGGCTCCTGTTGAATAGACTTTGGCTTCTCATGTAGATCAGCTCCTCCCCTGTCACTTCAGGTCTTAGAAAGCTTCCTGGTGTCTGGGTAGGGTAGGGGCCCAGAGATTCAGTACCTTTCCCAGGGTCTCAAAACTATCCTGTGTTCTTCCTTGCTCTCTACCAACACTCCCATGATACTTTCCTCTGGGCTGCTCTTTGTTCTCTAAGCTCAAGTGTCTGGAGCTGGTCTAAATTTTTTTTTAGCTTTGGGTGTGGCCGATAGTGCTGAGAAAGGTGATGTCTCCAGGCACACCTGAAGCTCTTTCATTAACTGCAATCTCTCTCTCTCTATTGGCTGCTTTCTGTCATCTACAAAATCAGCCATGTTTCCCCCACCCTTAAAAAACCTTCACTTGCTGCTATCAACTATCTCAAAAAGCTACAATCCTATTTCTCTATTTTCCTTCATAGTGAAACTCATTGAGAGGGTTGTCTATAATCACTGCCTGCCTCCCTTCCTTTCACTCTTTTCTATCACTGCTGTAATCTGCATTCTGACCTCATCATTCAACTGAACCTCCTCAGTTTAAAGTTACCAATAATCTCCAAAAATTACCATATCTACTGGTCTTTTCTCTCTCTCTTTTTTTGGAGTAGGAAAGCAGGGCAGTTGGGGTTAAATGACTTGCCCAAGGTCACATGGCTAGTAAGTGTGAAGTGTCTGAAGCCAGATTTGAGTTCTGGTCCTCCTGACTCCAGGGCCAGTCCACTATTCACTGCGCCACCTTGCTGCCCCATACTGGTCTTTTCTCAGTCCTCGTCCTTGACTTCTCTGTAGCCTTTGCCACTGTGGATCAAGCTCTTCTCCTAGATACCCTCCCTAGATTTTCATAACATGATTTCTCCTGTTTCTCCTCCTGCTTGTTTGACCTTTCCTCATCTCTTAGGCTGAATCTAATTCAAGTCTTTGCCACTGATCACTGATGTCCTGCAAGGCTCTTCCCTGAGCTGTCTTCTCTTCTCCCACTGCACTTTCTATCTTGGTAATCTCATTGGCTCTGAAGGACTCAAATATCATCTCTATGCTGATGATAACATCTACTCATCCAGCCCTAGCCTCTTTGCTGAGCTGTAGGTTCTCATTTCTAGCTGTCCATTGGACATCTCATACTGAATGTCCTATAGACATTTCGAACTCAACATGTTCAAAACAGAATTCAGTATCTTTTCTGCAAAGCTCTTCTCTCTTTACAGCTTCTTGTTCATGTTGTGAGCACCATCCCCACAGGCCTATAGCCTCCCAATGTATGTGTCATCCTCAACTCTTCATGGTCTCTCATTCCTGTATATAATCTGTTGTCATGAGTTTCCATGTTCATAATGCCTCTATCATACACCTCCCCCTCTTCCCTCAGGTGCTACTATCATTCTGGTACCGGTCTTCATCGCCTCACACTTGGACTATCTGAATAGACTGCCGGCTGGTCCCCTTGCCTCAAGTTTCTCCCCACTCCCATCTGCACTTTATTCAGCTGCTAATGTAATTTTCATAATGCACAGAATTGTCAGTGTCACTCCACTATCTACTTACTAGATTCCAGGACATCCTACCACCCTTAGGATGAAATATGAAAATTTCTGTTTGGCCCTTAAGGCCCTTTATCAACAGCCCCTTTCCTACATTTTCAGTCTTCTTACACATTATGTCCTCCTCATACTGTACCATGAAACCACACTGGTTTTCTTGCTGTTCCTCTTACTTGACACCCCATCTCCTCACTTCCTGCCTTCTGACCAACTGTCCTTCATGCCTGGAAATCTCTCCCTCCTCTCCTCCACTTCCTACTTTCCCCTGTTTTCTCCAAGTCTTAGATCAAATCTCACCTTCACCAAGGGGTCTTTCCCAGTATTCCTATGCCACTACCTTCCCTCGGGGATTACCTGAACTTTACACTAATTTATATCATTATCAATGTTGATGTACATGCACAGATGTAACCATATATGTATATGTACATAAACGTATGTATGTATAGTGTTCATAATTGTTTATATGTTATCTTCCCCATTTGAACATGAAAGAGTATAGAGGGGAAAGAGAGAAGGACTCAGGACAGAGTGGGACATTCATACTTAATGGATATGATCTGGATGAAGATAAAGCAAAGGAGACTCATTAAGAGGTTAGATAGGTAGGAGAAGAACCAGGAAAGGGTAGTGTGTCAAAAACCCAGCTCAAAGAGTGTATCTGGGAGAGGTGAGTGATTGAGAGTGTCAGCAGTTGCAGAGAGCTCCAGAAGGGCAGGGAGCTGAGGAAAGGCCATCAGACTGGACAAGGAGGAGTTCACTGGTAAGTGTAAAGAAAATAGTTTCTGTTGAAGGATGAAATTGGAAGATAGACTAGAGAGTTAAGAAGGGAGTGAGAAGAGAGGAAGTAGAGGCAACTATTGTAGACGGAGTTTAGCCCTAAAAGGCTAGGGATACAAAGCTGGTCCTACAGTCAGTCTATCAGATCAATCAATAAACATTGATTAAGTGCCCACTCTCTGCCAGGCACTGTGCTGAGTGGAGTGCTACAAAAAGAGGAAGGAGATAGTCCCTGTCTTCAAAGAGCTTACTTTCTAGTGGAGGAGACAACATGCAAACAGATATATGCAAAGCAAGCTACATACAGGATAAATAGGAAATAATTAAGAGAGGAAGGTCACTAGAATTAAGAGGAGTTGGGGAAGGCCTTCAGTAAAGGAAGGGATTTTAATTGGGACCTAAAGGAAGTTAAGGAGGTCTATGTGCAGGGAAGAGGAGGAAGAACATTCTAGGCATGGGAGGAACAGCCAGAAAAAATGCCCAGAGCTGAGAGATGGATGTTTTATACATGGAATTTGTCAAGGAAGTCAGTGTCACTGGATTGAAGAGTATGTGTCGGGGAATAAGACGTAAAAAGACTGGAAAGGCAGGAAGGGCTGTTAGGAAGGGCTTAGAATGCCAAACAGAGCATTTTATATTTGATCCTGGAGGTAATAAGGAGCTGCTGGAGTTTAGTGAATAGGTGAGTGACGTGATCAGATCTGTGCCTTAGGGAAATCATCTTGGTGGCTGAATAGAGGATGGATTGGAGTGAGGAGAGGTTTGAGGTAGTCAGACCCACCAGTAAGCCACTGCAATGATTCAGGCAAGAGGTGATCATGTCCTGGATCAGAGCGGTAGCAGTGTCAGAGGAGAGAAGAGGACATAGTCAGGAAATGTTGCAAAGATGAAAGTAACAGTTCTTGGCACCATGTTGGCTATGCGAGATGAGAGACAATGAGGAGACCAGGAAGATTCCTAGGTTCCCTCCTAGCCTAAGGGACTCAGAGAACGGTGTTGCTTTCTATAGTCACAGGAAGGTGGGAAGTGGGGAGATTTTAGGAGGGAATATGAGTTCTGTTTGGTATATGCTGAGTTTAAGATGTCTACTGGACAGGCTACTAAAAGGTATTTAGAGAAGATAGGTTGGAAGTCTGCAGAGATTAGGGCAGGAAAGGCAGATTTAAGAATCATCAGCATAGAGGTGGTAATTTAATCCACAGCAGTTGATGAGCTCACCAACTGTAGTATAGAGAAAGAAGAGAAGAGGACCCAGGATGGAAACCTGAGGGACACAATGGTTAGAGGGTGTGATCTGGAGGAGTATCTGGCAAAGTAGACAAAGAACCAATGCTGAGAACCAAGAGAAAATGGTGTCCTAGGAAACCTAGAGAGAACAATCAGGAAGACCTGAATTCAAATCCAACCTTAGACACTAGGTGTATGACCCTGGACAAGTCACTTAACCTCTGTGCAACTCAGTTTCCTCAACTATAAAATGGGATATAATAGCACCCACCTCACAGGGTTATTGCATCAAATGAGATAACATTTGTAAACCACTTAGCATAGTGCCTGGCTTCTAGTAGGTGCTCGATAACTTGCTTTATTCCTTTATCCCCTACCTTTCTAGTCTTCTTAACCTCACTCTCCATCCACATAATTTTCAATTTGGAAATGCTAGACTCCTTGCTCTTCCACAAAGAGAGCATTCTATTTCCCACTTCTGGGCGTTTCCTCTGATTGACCCCCGTTCTAGAATACTCTCCTTCTTCATCTCTGACTCCTGGCTTCCTTCAAGTCCCAGCTAAAATCCCACTTCTAGAGAAAGCCTTTCCTGATCCCTCTTACCTAGTGCCTGCCCTCTGTGGATCACTTCCCTGTTTATGTTGCATAATATGTTTGTGCATAGTTATTTGTATATTTCCCCTTGTCCCCATTAGGAGGTGAGAGTAAGGAGTTGGGGTTAATACCTCTTCCTCTAGGGAAGGCACTACATTCTGCCTTTCTTTCTGTTTTCAGTCCTTATAACAGCTCCTGGCAATCAGTATGACTTACATGTTTATTGACTTACACACAAGTTGAATTCCGAGAGAAAGAAATCAAGTAGACCCAAAGAAACTAAATGACATTAAAATATAACAAAGCAAATTCAGCATCCTTATAAAAACAGGGTTTTTTCTTTGAATTATTTTTCTTTCTTCATAGGTTTTGTCAAATTATAGATACTTTGAGGTCAATTAGAGATGGAGAAGAATTTTCAATTAGTTCATATACTCTGTATATTATTACATTTAATTTTAAATTAAATTGTATTTCTTGAAAACAAAGGGAACAGTTCCAAAACTCATAAATAGAGGAGGGACATTGATACATTGAGTTGTTATGTCCTAATATATAGGGTCTCACACCTACACGCTTTAGATTTTGAATGCAAACTGAACTTGTCCCTATTGCAAACTCGAGGTGGGTTAATACACAACCAAAATCTAAAGACAGTCACAATGTATCGCTCTCTTTCAGCAGGTGGCTGATATCAACGAGATATTCTGCTTGTTTTTATTCTGTGGATTGCTCTTGCTCCTTCACTATAATTGGCCTACAGAGCTATTTCTATGTTAAGATAACATATGATTTTATTCCAATTTTGATTGCCCAGTTACATGTTCATTTGAGTTCAACATATTTCCCACATTACAATTCCACCCAATTCCAAAGGATAAAACATAGAAAATATGTACTTGGGATTTTTTTCTTAATCATTACTAAAATATGAGTGTATCATATATGCTGTCACTGAGGACTAGGGGAAAAAGGAAAGGGAGAGCAAGAAGGAGAACAGGAATTACAACTGCCAATGTATTGCAATAAAATAGCAATGTCAATGAGTGAATATGATTGTTCCAATGACCCACAAGCAGTAGGATTCAGGTTTCCAGGGAATATATCAAGGCAAAACCAGTATCATTATTACTACTCTGCGCCAGGCAAGTACAGTACCAGGCAGACAAAATGCAAAGAAAGCTGTCTCTGCCTTCAAGGAGCTTACATTCTGAAGGAGGAAAAAAAACACATAAAAGGGGGAGACTATGAAAAACAAAGAAGTTAGAGGAAGAGGAGAGTCAGAAGTACCTCTAGAAGAGGAATGAAGCATTCTGGGAATGTCCCCAAAATGGGGGCCTCTGGAAAAAACACACCAATGAGAGAACGGGCCCCCATGCAGACAGATATTTCCAGATCCAAAGCAATGTCTTAACAACTAATTACAAACTCAAATCACATCACTCTTTTGAAGATAAGCTCTAAATGAACAATAGTTAGCTTCCCCATATAGAGAATGAGTTCTCAACCTTTTCTTTTTTTATAAAAGACCTCACAGCATGCACAAACACAAAGAAAGCACAGATATGGGATGATTTCCTAGAATCAAATCAGTTTCAGTTTCCATCTGACTCAGAGTTTACAGAATTTCACTCAGTGATAAACTGTCCTTACTTGAACTCACAAAGTCTTCCTCTAGAAAGGAATTGAGGGGAGGGGCAGTGGTCTGGCATTCTGGTGAGGATGCAAAAGGTGAAGGGGGTGTTTGGAAATGATCCTAAGGCAAAGAGACTGATCACAGCCAGGAGGAATTTAAAGTACTCTGCCTGGTTCTCTAACAAGCTCGCTTTGGGTGACCCTAAACTGCCAGGACTCTGACAGAGAGCTGCTGAATGCTCACTGCTGGGGACAGTTATTAAGAAGCATCATGTGAGGCAGGTCTCATGCGTCTAAATAAAGTGAAGAAGAAAAAAGGACCCTCCAGATCTCAAATATATGCCTTCATCTAGCTAACATTTATATGTGGATTTTATATAGATGATTTGATCATTTGATTCTCACAACATTGCTGTGCAGAAGGTGTCCTCATTATCCCCCTTTTACAGATGAGGAAAGTGAGGCTCAAGAAGTTTATATGACCGGCCCTGGGTCACAGATCTTGCAAACCACAACCTAATCGTGCACAGGAGCTATACTGGACATCACAAACCTCTGCACACAACAAATCTTCAATAACTATTTATCCTTGATCCCCTCTAGAAGATGAGATGTTGTCTGGAAGAGCCAATATTCTGAGTTATCTTTAAGTAAAATTTAAAACAGAGAAGGAAAGGGGGAAATTTTGTTCCTTACAACAAAGTCTAGACTGTCTTCAGATGCCTGATGACAGAGAATCAGCACAAGTCCAGAAGAGGGCCAGAGTATCTGAAGTAGGATTTGAACTCAGGTCTTCCTGTTTCCAAGTAGGGGACTCTAGATAATCATTAGGTCACATAGCTTCTTTAAAAATTAAACAAGTAAATAATTGGAATAGATCAAAAGAGATTTAGGACTAAATATATATGTATCAGTGTTATAATAATTACAGCTAGCATTTATATAGCACTTTAAGGTTCACAAAATCAGAATATGTGTTCTGTCATTTGGTCCTCATAAGAAGCTGGGAGGAGGTGATATTATTAAACCCGTTTCACAGAGGAGGAACCAAGTCTGAGACAAAGTGAGTTGTCCAGGGTCACAAAGCTGGGAACACTGAGGTGAAATAAATTCTTCTACACTCCAAGGCCAGGACTCTCACCCACTGTCCTCCCCAGGTGCCTTTGGGACTGATAAGTCTACTAGATGAGGAGCAGCAATGGAAAGAGCTCTGGGTTTGAGCCCAGAGGCCCTGAATCCACAACTAGGCTCTGACATGAGCAGCCTCTGTGACTTTACAAGAGTCACCTAACTGCCGTTTCTTTATCTTCTGACTGCAAGAGTAGATCTAGATGACCTCTGAGGTCTCTGAATGATGAATCTATACAAAAGAGGAAAATATTGGGAAAAGAACTTGTTATTCAACAAAATCTATTCCAAATGGATCAATGATACTAAATGTATTTTTAAATCACACCATAAAAGAATTCATAGTGAACCAAGGTTATATTTTTCATAGCTGTGGGCAGTTCTTAATCAACCAGGTCTTAAAGGAAATTAGGAGGTCAGATGACAAACCAAAGAGAGCTCTAGACATTTTCTCTGATGTCTACAACCTCTGAAACTGCTCCAAAACAGAAACTATGCATCAAAGATACAGTAACTACCACTTTCTCCATGGGTTAGGACCCAAAAAAGTGTAAATCTAAAAGAAGGTAAAAACAAACAAAAAATCATGAATTGGCACCTACCCTGAGCTCCCTTAGCCTCCCCTCCCCCATGGCTCTCTATACTACCAACAGCGAGGCTGCACTAGCCAACCCCAGGAACAAACACAGGGTCTCACCACAAAATTCAGCCCCACACCCATTTTCCCTTCCCTCCTTCCAGTGCCATAGAGATCCTGGATCCAGGTTTTTTCAGCCCTGCCCCGATGTTGGGCAGCATTCTAGGCTACAGAAGCTTTGTGAGCCCCAACATCTAGCCAGACAAGCAGACAGACAGCACCATAGAGGCAGGGTTCTGTGCTGCACAAGAGCTGAGAAGGCCTTCTAGAAACAATTACTCCACTTCTTTTCCTCTCACTCTCTTCTTAACTCTCTATATTCTGGCAAATGACCTCATCATTCATCTGAAACTGTTTTCTCCAAAGTTGCCAATGATCTCTTAATCAACAAATGCAATGGCCTTTTCTCAGACCTCATCACTCTGGTTCCATCTGCAGTCTTTGAATAAATTAAGCATTATTAAGTGCCTACTATGTGCTAGGCACTGAGGATGCAAATAGAAAACCAAGACACTGTTTGATCTTAAAGGACCTCACACTCTATTTCTTGAAAGATGATGTCTAGGCTCCTTTTCTGATCAGAGTGTTCATGTAGTCCAATAGTTTTTAAATTATCTCTCCTAGACTTATTTTCCAGGTCAGTGGTTTTTCCAATGAGATATTTCTCTTTGTCTTCTATTTTTTCATTCCTTTGGTTCTGTTTTATAATTTCTTGATTTCTCCTAAAGTCATTTGCTTCCATTTGCTCCATTCTAATTATGAATGAATTATTTTCATCAGTGAGCTTTTGGATCTCCTTTTCCATCTGCCCAATTTTGCTTTTTAAAGCATTCTTCTTCTCATTGGCTTTTTGGACCTCTTTTGCCTTTTGGGTTAGGTGTTATTTTATTCAGCATTTTTGGGGTCTCCTTTAGCAAGGTATTGCCTTGTTTTTCATGATTTTCTTGTATTGCTCTCATTTTTCTTCCCAAATTTTTCCTCTACTTCTTTTACTTTATTTTTAAAATCCTTTTTGAGCGCTTCCATGGCCTGTGCCCAATTCATATTTTTTGGAAGCTTCTGATGTAGGAGCTTTGACTTTGTTGTCTTCTTCTGGATGTACATTTTTATCTTCTTTGTCACCAAAGTAAGATTCTACAGTTTGTGGTTTTTTTACACTGTTCATTTTCCCAGCCAAATACTTGACTTTCTAACTCTTTGTTAACACAGGACTTTCCTTCTAGTGGGGGTGGGGGTGGGGAGTGGGTGTACTGGCCCAGGCTTCAAGGGTATTGTACAGCTGCTTTCAGAGAACTAGGGAGCTGTAAATTTTCAGCTCGTCCAAGGTGGTATGTTCAAAGGAGAGGTGTTCACTCCTCTCCTAGCCTGTGCTCTGGTCAGTGAGTGACCCCAAGCATTCTTTTCTGCCTTGGAACTGTGAGGAGGATTCCCTCTCCACTGCTGCCACAAGCTCCACCATGTCAGTGTTCCTCCTCATCCCAGGACTGTCATCAAAGTCTCTGACCCAGATCCAAGCAGGGCAAAGCAAGAGAATCTCATCTCAGAGTCAGCAAAGATATCCCTGCAATTGCCCTCTGATCATCCATTCGATCCACCTTCTGTGACCCAGGAGCTCCAAAAGCAGCCACTGCTCCTGCTGCCACCACAGTTACCACCTCTGCCACCCTGTAGTTGGAGCCAGATCACGCTCCTCTTTCACCCACAATGTTTTCCCCCTCACCTTCTATGCTATCTTTGGTGTTTGTGGGTTGAGAAGTTTGGAAGTTGCCACAGCTGCCAGTGATTCAGTCCCCTCAGGCCTGCTCCAGCCCTATCTGTGCCACCATGGCCAAGGCTGGACTCTGCTTGGATACCAGCATGGTGCAATAGACCCTTCCTGTTGACCTTCCAGGCTGTTGGGCTAAAGATGTGTTTCACTCCGTCATTTTGTGGGTTCTGTTTGTTTAGAGTTGTTTTTATAGGCATTTGGAGGGATTTGGGGGAGAGCTCAAGCAAGTCCCATCTTGGCTCTGCCCCTTGGGAGCTCACATTCTAATGGGGTGAATAATGTGAACCACAGGTTTTAGCCTCAAGTAAGATAGAAAACTTCCACGGTCAGAGGTAGAGCCAATGTGGTAGAGTGATAGGAAATAGTGAGGTGAGCCCTTCTACAGACTCCTCCAAACAGATCCAGATAATGTACCAGACCTAAGGTTTATGGGAAATTTCAGGAAAAAAAATCTCAGTGAGTCATTTGACCAGCCTAGCTCAGTATGACAACACAGACAGGGAAAGGTCATGGGAATGAGGGCACTCCAGAACCTAGAGAAAGACTGTGTCCCAGGGCAAGAAGGGATGTGAGATGCATATAGGGTACCACAAGATCAACACCAGGGAACTCTAATGGGGACAAGTACAAAATGGCAGCTTTGTTGCCCCTACCCAGTTCTGGTTCACAGATTCATGGGGGTTGAAAAAAGGAACTGTTCATGGAAGTGGAGTTCCCACAAATAAAGAGGCACTGGGCTGTTAATGGAGAAGGGGGAAATGCCCACAGCAGCAACGACATGCCTCAGACCCACATTCAGAGCAGAGACTCACTTCTAGCATCTAACAGAGCCTGCAGAGGAATAATCAAGGCAGGAATTCTAGCCCAAAGGAGAACCTACATTTCTGCCACTTTGAACCAGCAGAGTTTTCCAGTGGACTGACAGGGGTGGAATCTAGCAGCAATCTAGTCTTTCAGAGACCCAAAGCCACATCATGATGGTCTCGAGCTTAAAGACCTCAAGAGAGGAAAGCATGGTGGGGGAGAAGAGGAGGGGAAGGATAACAGGTCACGAAGCAGGTAGAAAAGAGACTTTGTTCTGAGTCATCACTTTGGGGGTACTAAAAGTTTCTAGACCCCAAGTCAGCCCCTGGGACCCTGGAATAACACACACCCAGTACTCCAGGAAAACAACAACAGGACCAGTTCAGACCTTCCCTCCAGAAGGGTGGCAGAGGATAGGTTTAACATCAGGAAGTAGGCTAGAAGAGTGGGCAAACAAGAAAAAAGAAATCCCTGTCATAATGAGCTAGTGTGGTAGATGCCATCATATGGTGGCTATGAGGACTGGGCTAAAAGTAGCAATAGTGAAGGGGCAGCCACTCCTGGGGTTCCTATCTCATTTGCCTCTTCATAACAAGGAGTCAGCAATTGTTGCTGCTGTTCATGAGGCAGGTGAGCTTCCTCATAATGACTTCTCCTTTCCATCGTGACATGGGGCCTGGGCTGGAAGCAGGTCTGGTGGTTTCAGGAGCACTGCTGTTCACAAGGCTTCCGTGGTCAGGTCCTGGCCTGACCTATCTGAGTCTGAGGGCAGATGTGCTCAAGGTGGTGGCAATGCTTTGATCTGCCTGGCACAGGCTGCCTCCTGTCTCTCCCTAAGTGCCTTGCTGCTTCAGCTAAAGATCACCCTCTTTAACTTGATCCTCTATTCTCTCTAGGTTTTTGTGACACTGCTCTCTCCTGGGTCTCCTTCTACCTATCTGACCACTCTTTCTCAGTTTGACCGGTTGGCTCTTCAATAGATTGAGCCTACTGACTAGATATCCCTCAAGGCCAGTCTTAGCCCCTTTTCTTTTCTCCTCCTTCTATGTTAATTTTCTTGGTGATCTCATTAGCTCTCATGTATTCAATTATCATGTCTATTCAGATGATTCTCAGAATTATTTATTTGACCTTAACCTCTCTTCTAACCTCCAGTTTTACAGCTCCAATTACACGTTGGATTTCTTAAACTGAATGTCCTATAGACATCAAAAAGTCAACATGTCCAAAATTAAACTCATTCTCTTTTCTCTAAGACCTCCCTTCTTCCTAATTTTCCTGTCACTGATGAGGACACCAACATCCTCTCAGTCAGGATGAGGCTCTTAATCTAGGCATCATCCTCTTCTCTTCACTATCTCTCACTCCTCATCCACAAACTATTGTCAAGTCCTATTGATTCTACTTTACAACATCTCCCATGTACATTCCCTCCTCTGACATTACTACTGCCCTGATGCACCCCCTCTTCACTTCATGCCTGGGTTATAATAATGCCCTTCTAGTTGGTCTCCATGCCTCATGTCTCTCCTCACTCCAGCCTATCCTACCCTCAGCTATCAAAGTGATCTTTCTAAATGCAAGTTTGATCATGTCATATCTCTATGCCATAATCTCCAGAGGTTGCCTGTCACCCCTCGGGTCAAATACAGACTCCTATTTAGTGTTCAAAGCCCTTCATAGACACATACAAATACACATTTACAGACAACCGAATAATGGGCTGATTTACTTGAATCAAACCAGTTTCAGTTTCCATCTACCTCAAAGTTTACAGGAAACAAAGTATTTAATATGAAGTCAAAAACTGTTTTCTTAAAGCTGCATGGGGAACTGGGTAGTGGTGTTCTGTTCAGGAAGCAGGAATGAATGTGAAGGAGCTTGGACTTGATCCAGATGCAAAGGTACTAATCAGAGCTGAAAGACATTTCTGGCATTTTTTCTGTTTTTCTAATAGCAAGCAATGTGTAATTCTTGTTGTTTTCTTTTTGAAATTTCATTTCTTTTCAATTAACAAGTGAGGATAATAATAGCACTTACTTCCCAGCATTGTTTTAAGGATTAAATAATATCATATTTACCAATGATTTTATAAACGTTAAGGTGTTCTACAAATGCTAACTATTATCATTATCATAATCATTATTTTCACTTCCTCCCATCTACTACCATAAGGAAAAGAGAAGGAAAAGCTAAACGCACATAACTAATATGCAAAAGAAATTCCCACGTGGGATAGATCCAAAAATATATTTCTAATTCTACAACTTGAGTTCATCACCTCTCTTTCAGAGAATGAGTTCAGTGTTTCATAATCAGTCCTCTGGAGTCCTGGTTCATTACCCCACTGATCTGAGTTCTTCAGATTTCTTTCTTTTTTGTTGCTGCTATTCTTAAAGATTTCAAAATTTTTTGTCTCTACATCACTATTATTGTATAACTTTTCCTCCTACTTCTGCTTGATTCACTATGCATCAGTTTATACTAATCTCAGTTTTTTTTCTGTAATCTTGCCTCCTATAATTTCTTA
>CM053593.1:30799774-30815162 GCA_028646575.1 Pseudocheirus occidentalis
TTCTTCACTATGGGAAAATAGCCAATTTTCTTGCAGCAAATGACTAACAGTACACAGCTTGACTAATCTCCAAGACACTCCTCAAATATGAGAGTCCCCAGACTGCTCCATGCTCATCTCTCCAAACTCTTGTGCAGGCTTCTCCCTTGGCTCCACAGTGCAGTCTCACACCAAGGGCATCTGGATGTGGTGTGTTCCTCATCCCAAGAAATCAAATCACACCCTTGTTCTCCTGGACACTGAGGGCCTGGGTGATGTGGAGAAGGTAAGCAGGGAGGTCACTCCTCATTACAGATTATGAAAGAAAGCACATTAAGACTTTTATAGGTCTTAGGCCTGCAAAAAACCAAGGGAGCTGGATTTTTACCTAGTATACATGTATGCTAATCTAGGTGTTGCCATAGGAGCAGAAAAAATATCAGGCAACAAGGTAAAGAAATGTGTTTTGATTCCTAGGGCGACAATAAGAATGACACGTGGATCTTTGCCCTGGCTGTACTGCTGAGCAGCACATTTGTCTATAACAGCATGGGCACCATCAACCAGCAGGCCATGGACCAGCTGCAGTATCCTTTCTGGGATTCAGGGGAGGAGAACAGTTGGAGAAGGGAGAAGGGGAGGGTCTCCACTTTCCCCAGTATTACTCTGAAGCCCATGTTTTGTTACAACTCATGTTCTAATGACTGGTATAAGAGTGTGTGTGTATACACAAAGACACACACATACACACACATAACACAAATTCTAAAGAAATTACTCTTGCTTCATGATGAAAAAGTAATCAGTTGGTTCAGAGCCAAGAAGAAGAAATAAATTTCAGAAAATTGAAGGAACTGTGGAACAAGGATTGGTGCATTTCTCTGCCATATTTACTTAATTAATTCCTCAGCTATGTGACGGAGCTGACAGACCGAATCAAAAGCAAATCTACCCCTGACACAGATGGGGTAGAAAACTCCTCAGAATTTGTGAGTTTCTTTCCAGACTTTGTGTGGACTGTGCGTGATTTCACCTTGGAGTTGGAAATGAATGGAAAACCCATCACCTCTGATGAGTACCTGGAGAATGCACTGGAGCCTAAGAAAGGTTCTACAGTTTTAGAGTTGGGCAGTGATGTGGGGAGTAAAGGGAGGGAGGGAGGGAGGGGGCAGGGGGAAACCTCCAGGATTTATTTTATATTCTGAATATAGATTTTTCTAGTTATGGTTCCCTGCCTATTTGGAGACAAGGAAAGTTTTTTCCATTTTGGCTGAAGTCTAGACTATTATTGCCTTCAGTGAAAAACTGAACCCTTTTCTATCCTAGGAACAAGTCCTTTGTCTTTTTCCATCAGCAGCAGCAGCAGCAGGTGTATTACAATCAAGCTTTTATTAAGTCTATTGTACCAAGCACAGTGCTAATCACTGGATATACAAAGAAGTGGGTTGGGGATGGGAATAGTCTCTACCTTCAAGGAGCTCACATTCTAATGGGGGAGTCAATATACAATGACCTAGCACACATGAGCTTATTTCATTCAGCCAAAGATGGGTCCCTGAAAGGGGGCATCATTTTAGAGATCTTGTCTGAAGTGCAAGCTCTATTCTCTGTTACAAGACTCCTCCTTCCCTCCCCTCAGGCAAACCTGAGGAAGTTAAAATGTTCAACCTCCCTCGTAAGTGTATCCGCCAGTTCTTCCCCAAAAAGAAATGTTTTATCTTCGACCGACCTACCCACCGAAAGAAGCTTTCCCAGCTAGAGAAACTTCATGACAGTGAATTGGAACCTGAATTTGTGGAACAAGTTGAAAACTTCTGCTCCTACATCTTCCAGCATTCCAATGTGAAAACCCTTCAGGGAGGTATCACAGTCAATGGGCCCCGTAAGTCCTTTCTCTCTCCTATTCACTCTTCCAGTACTTTTCTTCTGTTGTTTTTGTTCCTTTTTGTTATTGTTGTTTTGCTTTTTGGAGGGAGGAGAGCAGGGCAATTGGGGTTAAGTGACTTGCCTAAAGTCACACGGCTAGTAAGTGTTATGTGTCTGAGGCTGGATTTGAACTCAGGTCCTCCTGACTCCAGGGCCAATGCTTTTTTCACTGTGCCACCTAGTCGCCCCTCTTCTGTTGTTTTTGAGAGGACAGGAGAGGAAAATATAAGAGAGAACTCTCTTAGGAGAGCCCCTGATAAAGATATAATCTGCTAAACTAATTAACAAAAGACCTTTCCAGATGTAGCACCAATGCAATGTTTATAGTGCCCACAATCACGATAAAGCCCATGACTATAAGTATCAAATGGCATGTAATCACAAAATATACCAAACTCTCTAGATAGAGGACAGAACATTTATTTAGACACCAGAAAACCGAATCCCAATCCAGTAAGGAGACTCCATCATAGCACCAAAAATATTCAGAAGCCATAATAACTCTGAGAGTCACAGCATCCTTCAGCCTTCCCACAAACCAATGCAATATCAATATTTACTCATGAACCTCTCTATCTACTTGCCTTAACCTCCTCTCTCCCCCACAGTCTCTCTGTCTCTGACCAGCTTCCTGTGTGCTCTGCATACTATCAGCAAACTACTCCCATCACAGACTCCATGTGACTACATTCAGCCTGCTAGGGGATAGAGTTTATTTTCAGAGCAAGGAGGCTTCCTGTGGGCTCTGCTCCACCCTTTAGCAAATTCCCTCCATCACAGGCTCCACATAATTACATTCAGCCTCTAACGGGGTAGAGTTTACTTTCAAAGCAGGGGAGGTCTTCAAACTCTCCCCTAGGTCTATTAAAGGGCAGAGAAGATCTTCAGATTCCCATTCCCATTCCCATTACACCAGGTTCCTGTCCATAGTCTCTCATCCACTCCTATCATTAAGGACATTCATTACTCCTCTGTCAGAAAATCTCTAAAAAGCTAAATAAATTCCCTAAAATGTAATTTTAAAAAAGTTAGAGCTAGAAAAGGCTAACCTGAAAACCTTCAGTACCATACCTATGTTCAGTCTGTCACCAGTGGTATAATAATTAAGACAATGAAATGTTTATACCTATTAGTTAGCATGATACATTCTGACCATTCCCAAACAAGGGAAGACAAACGGAGTTATCAAGAGAATGGCCAGAGCTACCCTGTTTAGGAATGAGGCTGTACTTTCATCTATTCTATCCATTGCTTCTCATTATTACCATTTTGGACACTTCTTTCTCCCATATCAAAAAAAATTCCTGAAAGTTTCACAGAATCATAAAATATTAGTGTTGGATAGGGCTAATTTGGAGATCTTCAAGACTCTATGTCCAAGACTTTCCCAATGGTGTGATAATCAAGATATAAAATAAATAAGATATAATTAAAAGTGAAGTGTATATACCCATTATTTTGCATGATAATTTCTGACTATTCTCCTAATGATTTTGGTCTCTTCCATTTTTCTTCTCTCTATAGGTCTAGAAAACCTTATCCTGACCTATGTTGAAGCCATCACCAGTGGAGATATGCCCTGTATGGAGAACGCAGTCCTGGCACTGGCTCAAATAGAGAACTCTGCTGCAGTTCAAAGGGCCCTTACATACTATGAAGAGATGATGAAACAAAGGATCCAGTTCCCCACAGACACCCTTAAGGAGTTGTTGGACATACATGCCACCTGTGAGAGGGAAGCCATTGAAGTCTTCATCAAGGATTCTTTCAAGGATGTGGAGCAGAAATTCCAGAAGGAATTAGCGGTACTTTGGCAACTCCTGTTCATGGAACATATGAAGGAAGGGAGGCCTAGAAAGGAAAATGAGGCTTTTCCTGAGAACAACAGCTAACAAGAGTCTAAGGTCATAGCCTTCGGTCAGTCATGTGACCCTGAAAGTCCATTTGTAGCTTCCTTTAACTAAAAGAGTCACATGACAACTGTTTTCTAAAAGATGCTGGTTGACTATGAAATTCTAATATGTTTATAATAATTTTGAGAAATTAAAGATTTTACATGAAAGAGTTTGAAGAATTGAGGACTGTGGTCTAAGGCAAAGATAATTAGGAAAAGAGGCGTTAGGGAATTACATATTGTCCAGAACAGATTTGCCCTTTTCCCATACTCTTAAGATCACTTAGGACAGATATAACAGAGGATCTTACAAAGGTAAATCTAGAACCAGGGCATGGCCCTGTTTGAACACATAAGTGGGAGAGGGATAAGATTTTTTTAAGAATTCAATTCTAGAAATTCTGGTAAATTTCTGATATATTCTCCCAACTGTACCTTTTACACATCATTTCCTTTGTATTGCTTAAAGAGCCAGCTAGAAGCCAAGCGTGATGCCTTTTGTAAGCAGAACCAGGACGAGTCGACAAAACGGTGCAGAGCTCTGCTTCAGGATATTTTCAGTCCTCTGGAGGAAGCAGTACAGAATGGGACCTTCTCTAAACCAGGGGGCTACGGTGTCTTTTTGCAGATGACCAAGGAGCTGAAACAGAAGTACTACCAGCAGCCCAGGAAGGGGATACAGGTGAATCCTCCTGTTAGTAAATAGATTCAGGGAGTAGGTGGAGAGGGAACTTTAGAAGCCATTTCCAAGCCCTGAGATAAATAACAGTAATGCGAAATGGAATGACCTACTATCAAGGTCAGTGTCCTCTGAACAGCCAACCTTCAACTTTACCAGAACAATTTTATTTCCTTTTGCCAATTCACTGTTTTCCCATTGCCAGGCTGAGGAGACTCTGCAAAAATACCTGAAATCCAAGGAAGATGTCGCTGAAGCAATACTACATGCCGACCAGTCACTCTCAGCAAAAGAAAAGGATATTGAAGGTGAGAAATTCATGAACATGGTCCTAGGTCATCTGGCAAGCCCTGCACAGACTGCTTTAACAAGACTTGGCATTAATACCCATAAAAACATCTTTCTTGTTATCAAAACTTTTTCTGTCTGTAGGCATGTATGTTCAATTGTTTGTTAGTTACTCTCCTGGAGAACGTCTGTAACCAACACCAAGTTAAATCATTTAAAGTCAGATAACAAAGCAGAGCAGAATGCTGATCTGGGAAACAGTGATCCCTCACTTCTCTTTCATCTTTCCCACTTTTTCATTATCCTCAGTGGAGCGTGTGAAAGCTCAGGCTGCAGAGGCTGCTGCAAAGCAGTTGGAGGAAATGCAAAAGATGACACAGGAGATGATGGAGCAGAATGAAAAAAGCCACCAGGAGCATATTAAGCAACTGACTGAAAAGATGGAAACAGAAAGGAAACAGTTAATAGCAGAGCAAGAGAGGACTCTGGCTCTGAAACTTGAGGTATGTAATTCATGAATTCATGCATAAGAAGTGGTCTCTAATCTTTAAAATGCTGTAGTAAAAAAAAGATTCAAAGAACTTTGGAGCTTAAAGGAACCTGAGAGATAATCTAAGCCATTCCCTCCCATCCAAGTCAATTCTTGACAAGGGTCTCATAGAGCAGCCACCCAACATACTGGGAACCTTCCTTGACTTTTCCTGACAAAGACTCCAATGGAGTATGTGAAGTATCTACTGGCAACTGCTCGCTCTTGCCCCATGATCTTTTCAAATCAAACTTATCTGATTAACAGCATCCCTTAAGCTGATTGTCTTGAGGAAATCATATGGTAATGTACCTACTCACACCAATCATACTCTTCTTCCTGACCCTTTGTGTGAGCCCCAACTTTGTCAAAGCGCAGATTAAATAATGAAACAAATTAAATTTAGATTTCCTATGCTACTGTTTAAGTCTTTCCTACTAAATGATTATCCCTCCATTTTTGTTAGAAATAAACATTTTGGGGGCAGCTAGGAGGCACACTGAATAGAGTACAAGTCCTAGAGTCAGGAGGGCCTGAGTTCAAATCCAGCCTCAAACACTTAACACTTACTAGCCGTGTGACCTTGGGCAAGTCACTTAACCCCAACCGCCCTGCCTTTCTCCCTAAAAAATATATTTTTTTTATTTCAAAGTTGCTAATTCCTTTCCTTATTTCCTTGTTTCATTTCTTCATCATTCTTAAATACTATTTTTATCAATAAGTTTGTTTTTTTAACTTTGCTTTATGTGTTTTTAAAATTATGATACACTTTTTATCTCATCTTAAATTGTTTATATTTTTCTTACAAAGATTAGACACACTACTTCATAGCATATGCAATGACATGGTTATGTATCCCATTGTTTTTGTTTAGAAGTGACTGGTTTGTGAACCAGGAACTCTCCCTAAACCATATTTGGTCTCCCTGTACCAGAATATCCCCAGATCTACTCAATTGCCAGATTTTGTAAAAAGAAATTCTTTGAGGCCACTTTAGGTTTTGAATGCCGTTTTTCTGTATCCAGATAAAATGATCAAGTTCAAGGAATATTTGATTTTTGACTGCAATTATTTTCTTACAAGAGTAAAGTACAAACACACACGTACTATATAGAATGAATACATACTATGTTGTTTATAAGAATATAGTGGATATATAGTTTATATGAAAGCAAAAATAATTTTCTATTTCAAATATTTCCCATCGAGAGCTAAATGTGTAGAAAGTGTGTATATGTGTGTGTGCATTTTATACATACTTTACATATACTACGTGTTTATATATTGTATTTATATCTACATATACATACATACACACTTTACTCTTGAAGGGGAAATAATTACAACAGAAAGGTAAATATTCCCTGAACTTGATTGTATGTATATATAAAGCAAACTATAGTTGTTGGGGAACGTTCTTACTTACAGCTAAGAAAACTGGGGAAATGTATACCATCATTTTTTGTTAAGTCATTTCTTTTTTTTTTCTTGATTTTTTAATATTTGTCTTTATCTTTCTAAAATTTGATAGTAGTCTCTCTTGGAGGCTGAAGTTTCTGATTTTTTCACGCTGCAATCCTATGAATTCTTTCCACTTGTAGGGTGCTGTCAGCCCTAATCTACTCTGGGAAATCTTCTCTGCTCCCATATAGCTTCATTATGGAGTAGAATTTTTGGTTTTGTCAATATCCTCTAGAATCCCAGTTAATCTAATTTTTGGTCTTCTTGATCTGCCTTCCATTATCTTTATCCTGTCAGGATCAACATTGGTTTTGGTTTGGAGAACATCTGGGATTGTTTTCTAATGTCTTATTCTTTATCTTTTTTCATTTTCTTCATCTCTCTTCATTCAGTTTTTTCCTGCTGCCCTGTATGTTTTTAGTTTTATATGACTGTATTCTTATTGGTTGTTCCTTCTTATCTTCCCTTGTTCTTTTTTCCCTCCTTGGGGCTCCTGTTTCTTCAGGGCATTAACTATGTATATTCTTTTCTCTAGGTATCTCTTCTCTCACTTCTGGTGCCAATATGCTAACCTTGACACTACACAGCGACTACATGGCTCTATATTAGCCTAATGATTTCATAATCTCTCCACGTCTTAGTTTTCTCATATATAAAAGGATCAATTCACTTCATAACCCACTTCACTTAGGTAGCATGGGCAAAGTCCTTTGCAAACCTCCAAGCATTATGTAAATGACAGTTAATATCTGATACTGAAGAATGTATTAACTGCATTGGAGTTTTATTTGACTTATTCTTCATCTATTGGGTAAAGTTTATTTTTATCCCTTATACTTCTATGGCATTTTTTGTCACCCTGAGAGACAGATGCCCCTGGATTTTCAACAGTCAGCCCCTCTTCCAGAGGGAAAAGGCAGGAATAAGGGGCTGACAACTAGCCTGTATTGTGTTGCCAGAGGCCACAGGCCCATTAGCTATTGCAGATGCTGGTGTGGATGCTCAGCCTGTGCACTTCTAACTTGGTTTCTCAGCTGACTGCCTTCTGCTTCCTCCTCAAACCCTTCTCTAACCCTCTGTACCCCAGGCAACTGGTGGCAGAAGTTGTCAGTCTGGCCCTTCTCCAGCCCTTTACACTCAAGTCCATAGCCTTGGGCAAACATTTCACAGCTCATTTAGAGCCTCTGGGATCAGGTGGACAGAAATTCACAGAATTCTTTGTGGTTCCTTTTGGTTCCATGTTCTGAAATTCTATTTGTTTCTCTTCAGGAACAGAAACAATTACTAAAAGGAGGTTTCGACAATGAATCACAGCAACTTCAAAGCCAAATCAAGGCTCTGGAGAAAAGACTGAATGAATCCCAAAAAAGGAGGAATGGCTGTATCATATGCTGAAGAATAAGGCCTTCTCCCTCTTGTTCACCTCCAACATAACTTGGAGAAAGCTCAGGATCCCTGTGATTTGTGAACACTTCTAGTATGAGGGCTATTGAAATGCAAGGCTTGCAATCCTGACAATATGATTTACTTAGTTTTCTGTCCAGTTGTAGCTAGTACCACCCTGGAAAAACCTAGTGATTTTCCCTAAAGGCCTGTGATGATTTCAAAATAGAGGAAAAGTGTGTGAATGTCCCTTTGCATCTGATTCCCATTTACACTGTCTGTCAACTTTTCTCCTTTTTTCCTTGAATACAGTAGGGCTTTGGGTATTTATATGAATATCCCATGTAGAGCTATATTCAGAAATAAAACAATTTCTTACGAATAATGGTCATTTCTTAAAAGTTTGGTCACCAAATGAGTGTGAAAACATCATTTCTAGGTGAGAAAATAATAGCTGAGAAGAGGTTAGTTACCTATCCACTCAGATTCTCATTGTGGTTTTGTTTGTGGGGGAGACCAGGCCCAGACACTGTCTCTCTCTGACCCCACTCTGGCATGGTCATTCCTAACTCCTCTATTTCTGAGCATCTGACTTCACTCAGTGGTGGTAGCTGAGGGGGCGGCCAGGAGGCAGTCTCCCACTCACTCAACAAACTTCTTCTACCAGAAAACTCCTGGCTCTTCCTGTCCATGTAGTTTGGATTCACTTATTCATCCTCCTTTTGGGGGAGCTATAATTATTTTTCACAAATAGATGCTCATTTGTTCATCCTGCACCCCTTGCTAATACTCCCAGCAATTAAGACAAGTCTCTTTCTTTCTCTAGCCCAGGAATTCTTAACCTTTTGTACTTGCATGGATCCCTTTAACAATCTGGTAAAAACCCATGGACTCAGCAAAATAATGCTTTTAAATGCAAAATATGCATATATGCACGTGAAACTAAATTAAAAAAAAACAAACAGCCAAAATCTACCTCTGACCTTATCTGAGTGAACTGAGGCAAGTCATCATTTGCCTAGACCTCAATTTTCTCTTGTGTAAAATGACAGGGCTGAACGTCATGGCCTTTGATGTCCATCAAATTTCACAGAGTCTGTGGAACTAGATGGGAATATATGCACAGATGCATACACACATATATTTTTATATGTATATAAATATAAATATACATATTCCCATACATACATATATACAAATATGCATGTAAGAATTTGTGCGTATTCAAGAAGATTGTGCTGTTATTGTCCAGTCATTTCAGTCTTGTCGGACTGAACCCCCATCTGGGGTTTTCTTGGGAAAAATACTGAAGCAGTTTGCCTTCTCCTTCTCCATTTCATTTTACAGATGAGGAAACTGAGGCAAAGAGGGTAAAATGACTTGCCCAGAGTCTCACAGCTAGTAAGTGTCTGAGGCTACATCTCACCTCAGAAAGATGAGTCTTCCTGACTCCAGACCTGGCACTGCATCCAGGACCTACCCGGCTACCTTTGGTCTGCTATACATGGCAGTAAAGTAAATGCCAGCAGAGAAGAGATTTGGACATGTTAACATTTCTTTAATGCCAGCAGCCAGGGACATCCACTGAGCTAATGTAGTGACCTAGGCCATCTACCTGAAGAATTTGTGCTATGAGGCCCTGGGCTCTCTGTTTATCTTGGCAGGTATAAAGGATGTATAGATGGTTTTTGAGGTTGGCAATAGAGAACACTTCTCTTGAAGCCCTCACATCTGGGGGATAATTAGGCACTTGCTTCATTTCTCAAACATTACAACCCACACTTCTGCTTTAGTCTCCCATTCTAGACTTAGAAACAGTAAGAGCTTCTTGTCGTTTCAATTTCTCTTGTCCTTCCTACCCTTTCCTTATTATTACAAATAACAGAAGAATTTTGAAAAGAAATAAAAGAAAGAGGGGAGAGAAGGAAGAGCAAATAAGGGAACAGCTGAAAGAAGAGATTTGTGAGAACATTTGTTAAAGCTTGTTTTGTAGCCTCCTTAAAAAGGTAAGGGTTATTTCCAAGTTTTCTCTTATCTTCCTTACATCTTTTCGCTGGAGCTTGAAAGTCTTGTCTCAGGAATAAAACACAGTGAGAAGGAACAAGGGGGCAGCTTGAATAATATATGTTTGGTTGGCATTGATTTATCCAAACAGCTTCCTCTGGCCTTAGCTTCTTATTCAGAAGTCTAACACTGGCCTCTCTCTGGCTTTGTGTTCTGGAGACATTATAATGCATCCCCTTTAAGGCAGTCGGAAGTGCTGAGGTGGACAAGCCCATTCCACAAGGGCCATTCCTCAGAAGACAGAACAGGACAAGCTTAAAGGAAAATGGACAAAGCCATGACATGGGAGAGCTTGTTTCTGGTCCCAGCCCCGTCTCTCCTAGTTGTGTGATCCAGGCCGAGGAGTATTCACAACACATCAAGTCAGGCTGCATTCTTTCAGCACTAAACATCAGTGCAAGAAGGGCCTCAACTTACCACTTCATCAACCTAGGTAACAAGAAGATAATCATTGCCAGGCTGCTCCTGGGCTGACCATCTATAAGCCTCCACACCGACTCCCCAAACAGAAATGTAAAGTCACAGGAAATTATAGCAGGGTGTCATCAGTCAAACCAGCCTTCTTTCTCCCTCCTGGATTTCTGTTTAGGAATCTGACAAAGTTCCCTGATGTCAAGAAACTCTCATATAGTCGCAAATGCATTTTCTTTCTAGGACACTGTTCCAGGACCTAACACCCCTCTAAAATGTCTCATGGTATGTTTAAGGAGCGTTCAGGGGTGCCTCCATGCAGCAGCTACACATTCCTACAACAGCATCTTTTGTAAGGGTTCAAACCTACAATAGCTTGTACAAGGCTCCTCTAGGCTCACCTCTGCTTTGCTGCTGGCAAAATTAGGATAAACTTGGCCAACCAATGAGAAAATACAGGTCTACAGAAAATGTAGGTGGATAGAAAATACACACCTAAAAAACCAGCAATATTTAAAATGCTACAAACAATAGTAATTAAATAAATTCCAAGAAACCAATACATATCAAAAATTAAATGACAGAAAATAATGAAAAGAAAGATAATTCTCCTCAAGGAGAAAACATGACCCTAAATATAACCTGAGCCAAAGAACTGAAGTAAAAAAGGGTCCCCACAAGACCTCAAATAGACGCCTTCACCTGCATCACAGTCAACATTTACATGTGACTGCAAAGCATTTTTCTAGATTATCTTATTTGATCCTCACAACATCCCTGTGAACAAGGTGTTTTTATTGTCCCCATTTCACAGACAAGGAAAATGAGGCTGAAGAAGCTTAAACAATTGGCCCCAAGTCACACACCATGTGAGGTGCAGCCTAATTGTGCAGAGGAAATAGAATGAACATCACAAACCTATGTGCGTAGGAGGTGCTCCATAATGGTTTGTCCTTGATCCCCTCTAGAAGATGAGATGTTGTCTACAAGAGCCAATATTCTGAGTTATCTTTAAATATGATTTAAAGCAGAGAAGGAAAATGGAGAAACTCTGCTTCCTCACAATCCAATGATATAAACAGTCTAGACTGTCTTCAGAAGCCTGATGACAGAGAATCAGCAGGAGCCCAGAAGAGGGCCTGAGTGTCTGAAGCAGGATTTGAACTCAGGTCTTCCTGTTCCCAAGTCAAGGACTGTAGACAATCATTAGGCCACATGGCTGCTTTAAAAATTAGATGAGTAAATAATTGAAATAGATTAAAAAAGATTTAGGACTAAATAGGTATCGGTGATATGATAATTATTAACTAAGATACTTAAAGTTATTGTTTAAATCAAGTATTTACAAAAAATGTGTTTGTGAAGGGAAAGTTAGTAATTACACAAAGGTTTTTTAAGCTCTGTGATAATTTCGTCAATTGTGCATAGGTTTTGTAATATTCAAACTTACTATGAATTTTCTGAAGTTTTTAGGTGGGATGGGGAGTTCATGTAGATTGCCTAAACTAAAGAGTCCCAGAGTTATTCTATTCGTCACAGATCAGATTAAGAATAGACATTTACCACTCCCTACCAGGAAGAAGGGACGGAGTGGGGAGGTTCAGTAGTTAAAATAAGGGTCCCTAAAGCTAAAAAGCCTTGGAAGTCTTACTGAGGGGCAGCAGAGTTGGAGACCAGCCAGCCTCCAAACTGACTTTTAAAGTCAATAAAATTGATTTCTAGTAATTATTTTTTAGTACAAATTTGGAATTTAGGATGGGAATCCTGGAAAAGTTTTTGATTAATGAAATTTTCCCTCTCCTGTAAAAAGCTTCTGGAAGTATGACAAATTATGTTTTAAGCTCGTCATCTGGGGAAAAACTGAAAGGCAACCCTGACCTCAGCCTGGAATGAGATCTTTCTGGCTCAGTTTCGCCATTATGTTCCTTTGAAGAGGAATGTTTCCCACCTGACTATTCCTGAATCTGGCAGTAAGGTGGATGTGATACTGCATGTGGATGCTTTATCCAATCAGGTCACTGCTTTTCATCTTTATGGCAGATTTTTGTAATCTATACAATGTTGGTCATAATGCAAGCATATGAAACCCTGCTATTTTTAATCAAATAATTGAGTAAAACTGATGCTCTTGTACAGTCATTTAAAAATAAGAACATTCTTTTTAAATGTTATTGTAATAATGACATAAAGGAAAAAAATAAGGATACAAATGCAATGTTGAATCATTATCCCATGGACTAGGGTTGGGATTTAAAGTTATTGTAAAAAGGGTATTATCTGTGGGGATAACACATCTGTGGGGATAACACATCTCTGGGTCCTTGTGTATTTCAAAGTGATGTAAGAATAACTGAGTATTAATACAAATGACTGAATTAATTACTGAAACTAAATGAGAGGCATCTTCACTCTAAGGAAAAGAATGTCAAATTTTCTTAGAGAGAGGTAACTTGTAGAATACTTTTGCATTAATGAAAAGCTTAAATGTTTCTGTTTTGATATAAATTCATTCCATGACCTAACCATAGATTAACTTAAGTATATCTCATGGAATATAGTTAAAGGAGGATAGAGGAGCTTGGGAAGCAGATGCAAATCTCTTAGAGCAATAACATGATTTTAATGGGAGATTTGATTTTATGAATTAAAATGAGTGTAAAAATTCATACAGGCTACTTAAGGCTCACTTTAAAGAAATTCCTTTAAAAATTGGGAGATTATAGTTGTATACGAAGCTGTTTATTGTAGCTTCTATTTAAGATTTGATGGGACTGTTAACTGACTGTTTTTCTGAGTCTAACTCCAGGTGCAGATATCAAGAAAGGTTATCTGAGCCACTGATTTATGAGGCTAGCGACCCAGCAAGGATGCATCCATGAAGTGCAGAAGGTGATCTAATGGAGAGGTTGAGGGAACAACTTTTCTGCATATGCTGAGGTTAGAGGCTCTCAATTTAATGTCCTCATTAACACTGGCAAAGACCTAGCAGTCTTTGAGCCTGGCTTAATAATGCAGTTCAAGTTTGACATACCTTCTGCCTGGAATTGACATAGAGGTGGAGAGATGTTAGTCCCTTGCTTTAGTTATGGCCCTACTCTCTTAATGGCAAGTTTCTACAATAAAAAGTTTTATAAGCATAATAACAAATATTAATTGAGTTTAGAGCATCTCAGGTGACAAGATTTGAACCCCAATAAGAGCCAAAGTCTGAACTAATCACTCAGACTGCTTCACTCTAAGATGCCCTTTCCTGTGTCAGCAACTTCAAAAACCAGGCAGGGGTGAGTAGTGGAACTTCGCTTATCTTTCCTAGAAGCATGTGCTGTGTGGAGGCTCAGGTATACCGGGCTTCTGGCAATCAGTCAGAACTTATGTTCTGGAGCTCTGTGCTGCTTGAATTGCCTAACTTTAAGGGAATAAATGATATTATATCACCTAGACTGTTTGCTCCTTAACCAAACTTTCAGGTCGACATCAGATTAAGCAATTAGGTTTAGGATTTTAGCCCAAATAACTAGCTGCTGGGCCATGACATCTGTTACTAATATATATTCCTGTATAAGTCAGGGTCCTTTAATTCTTTGTAATAATGTAGAGACAATTAGATCTAGGGCTTGTGAGAATATTATTCTGTTACTTAGTTACTATCATACTTGTCTCAGTTGTGTTACTATTAGTTAATTTTAAAAGAAGAATAGTTTGTGGTCTATTTTGTAAATACTTTGAGAGAAGGATAACATGACCAGAAGTTGGACTTGTTTTATGACTTGGATATATGCTGTGATAAAATTAATTATTTAACATATTTATGGGTGTACTGGAGCCTGTTATTAATTCCTTAGTGAAACCTCATCCTCCTGGTGGAAGAATTAATAATGAATTAATGTGAAGTACAAGAAACTGGGTTCTAATGTGAGTTTCTTGAACATGACAGTTGACCAAGGTTCCAATTTTGATTTTATAAGGGTATAGGCTTTAGAAATGGTCATTTAAAATTGTTCCAAGGTCAACCTTGTAGGAGAATGGACATAAAAAAGGATTTCTACAAGAAGTTGGCTGAGATGGATCAACCAGGACCAGAGAACATTCATCCGATGATGTTCTTCCCCAGCTCCCAGACAACTGTGTGAGAATCCTAAAGGGACAACCGATGGTTTATTAATATTTTCTTTTGGGTCTCTGTATCTCTGCTTGTACAGGGGAGTGCCCCCTTGTCATTTATCAACAAGCCAATCTTACTTAAAGGGGAGATAGACAAGGGGAAGAATTCATATGAGAAAGAGAATCATGGAGTATCAAAGAAATGGAAATAAAAATTTGACTAAAAGAAAAAGGGGGAATTGTGGGAAACAATGGGAGGAATTTTGTTTCCACATAATTAAAAATGCTCCTGTCTTTGATAGCAGAATATGAGTCAAAGGGACTGATTCTAATCAGAGCTGTGATCAAGCAAGGCCAGGTTTCTGATCAGGTAGGGGGTTAGAGGCTTGTACACATGCATCCCAAGCTATGGGAGGGGAGCATGATGTAGGCAGCTCAGGAAGTTGTACCTATTCAATGGAGAGCAAGGCAAGAAATTCTAGTGGAAGCAGTATAAAAAGGCTCACACTGGTCTGAGTCAGCATACCCAATTAAGGAAGCTACCCATTTATTCAGAAGGAATAAATGTAAAATAAATGTAATGAAAACCTTCCTGTATTTCCACTGAATATTATTTATTCTTAGACATAGCATGTTTATAACACAGTATCTAGCCCTGCCTGCATAGGAATAA
>CM053593.1:30815662-30845168 GCA_028646575.1 Pseudocheirus occidentalis
TTTCTGTCTCTGAGTCTGGCACTACATTCACTATGGCACTGGCTCCCATGAGGAGAGAAATGATGAGTTATGCTGTCTTTGCCATCTTTAAGGGCATATCCCATGAGGTGTCCTACAGCAATATCGGCAATATTCAGTTAATACTCTTACGTTTTGGAACACTTCTTCCATTCTAAACAGAGTTTTTCTTTAAAAAAAAATCCATATTCAAAGAAACTAAAGCTGCCTTAAGCCCCTTCATCTAAGGCTAGATTCCCAGATCATGATCAGTTTGCCATTGACTCTGTTTTGCCTTTTTTAATCAGCTTTTTCTTCCTTCCCTTCTTTGTTCCACTCCTCTCTTCTCTCTACCTTCCTTTTGCCTCTTCATTCCACTCAACAGATGACACTATCTTCATATAGAAAAGGTAGCAGGGGTCCTAGGAATTTGGGGGTTCAGGTAGAAATTAGATAGGTAGAAAGGATTAAACATTTAGGGTTTGGTTAAGGAAAGCAGACAACAGTCAATTATGGGGCTCAATAATGACATTTGGTGCAGACTGGACAAACCCAAAACATGCTCAGGAGGTCACCTAATGTCCTCTGCCAGATGAAGGAAAATACCTTTTACTTCTTTCCTAATGACAACTAGACCAAGGAAAGGCTTTGGAAGTAACCATATGTGAAAGGGAAAGGCGCAATCAGGCTCTTTTATAACTTTTTATAAGATCCTAGAGGCCATCCTGAATAGATTTAACCTCTTCATTTAACAAAAGGAAAATCTGAAGCACAGAGAACTTGAATGACTTGTCTACAATCAGAAAACCAGCATTTTTTCTACTGTGTCCAATACTGCTTTACATTTCCATCCCTTTAATGATCCACCATGTAGAGTATCCCAAAAGTCTCAGTGCAGTTTTATATTTTAATAACTTGAAAGTGTGCTAATACTTTTGGGATGTTCAGTGTGTATCCATGCATACATATATACATACATATATAAAACTTGACCATCTGTATAAGTGAATACATGTATATATCCATGTTCAGATCTAACTAACACATAAGCATGTATATGTAAAATGTGTGCATGTCTATATGTATATATTTTTATATGTGTGCATGCAAAGATATGTATGTTCAAATCTCACCTGGTAGCAAATCATTGTGTAATATGGAATAAGGCAAAAAAAAAAACCATAAAACCCCACCAAAAACATGTCACAGAATCTCAGAACTGGAAGAGATCTTAAGGACCTCTAGTCCAATCCAAACCTGTACCAAAACTTTTTCAATCACATAATTAATTAGTAAGTGGTCATCTATCAACTTGAATACAGTCAGTAGGAGGAATATATCACCCAAAGCAACCCATTCTACTTTTGGACAGTTCTAATTGGGCAGGCAGATTGAATTGTAGATAAAGTGCTAGGCCTAGAGTCAGAAAGACTCATCTTCCTGAGTTCAAATGCTGCCTCATATACTTAATAGTTACACAACCCTGGTCAAATCATTTTATCTTCAAAGATACCAACTGCATTGAAATACAGTGTCAAAGTACTTTAAAAAAAAATGCTCACAGACCTCAAATTACAAATACCTGATAGATAGAATAGTCAGTTTTAGATTATGAAAGACGAAAGTCTAGATTTCATGAATGGGTTCTTAGACAGCTTTGTATCTCACAGAGAAATTTAGTTATTATTACATGTGTAATAGCCACCCACTTGTTGAATGAAAAAAGGAAGGAAGGAAGGAAGGAAGGAAGGAAGGAAGGACGAAAGGAAGGAAGGAAGTGAGGGAGGAATGGAAGAAAGGAGAAAGGGAGGGAAGAAGGGAGGAAGTCAGGGAAGGAGGGAGGGAGGAAGGAAAAATCAATATGGCAATAAATCTGCATTTTCCCACTGACTCCCTATGAGAGCACTGGTGTGTCTTCCCTCAGTTATTCTCATTAACTATAGGGGGTGGTGGTAAGAGATAACAAGATAACAATACTCTCAGAACTCTTCTAGGACAAAAGTTCTTGACCTGGGGTCCAAAAGCTTTATTGTTTCAATATCTTGAGCACTCTATTGCAATATAATTTGTTTTCTTTGTAATTCTATATATTTTGTTTTATGCATCTTAAAGAATTACTCTGAGGATGAATCCATAGTCTTAAACCAAATAAAAGTAACAACTTCCACGCTATGAAGAACCATTTCCCTAAAACAGACCATTCTGGTTAAGAGTGAACAAAAGGGGTGCTGCTCTTCACCAAATCAAAGTATATTCCTCCTCTTAGTTTGGTTATGATCCTTATAGATTTCACGTTCCTCTTTGAGTCCTCTTTGAGTCAGTCAGGGTCCTTCCTTTGGAGAAACAGGTCAGGCCTTTTGTAAGCATGAAGCAAAGAGATTTCAGTGCAAGACTTTGTTTCCTTAGAATCTAATCAAATGCAGATTAGGTTTTCTATCCAAGTGAGACTAAGAAATTTAGGACAGGACACTATCTTAATATTACTTCCCAACATTTTCAAAGAAATAGGAATCCTTAATAGTTACACTTCCATACAAGTAACTACCTTCAAAACCTTAAATAAATCATTAAACCTCACCGGGACTCATTTTTCTCATACATACTATGAGAGTGGGTTGGACTATATGTGTTATAAGGTTCCTTCTATGTTTAAACTGTCCAATCCTATGGTTTATATTCATACAAATTGAGACAAACAGAGCAGACATCACTGCCTTCTCCTGAAGATCGGATGTGAAGAGACAGAAGCTAAATATCCCCAAATGTTTGGGCTGATTAGATCAGAAAAGTCTCTAGTTCTTCAGGGAGACAAGAGGCTCCAATCACAGATATGGGGAGTCACAAATGATGGCAGGAGAGCAGTCCTGTGGGTGCTGCATCTTGGCTCCATATTTAGAAATAACAATTGAGCCTCTCAGTGCCTATTTGACCAGACTTTTCACTTGCAGGTAACAAACCACTTTCAACATGGCCTCTGATGTCCAGATGCCAGTCCCGGTGTGTCTAATTGAGAACACAAAAGGAGAACTAAGAGTGAACCAGAAATCGCTGGAGATTCTTTCCTCAATAAGCCACCCTGTCGTGGTGGTGGCTATTGTGGGCCCATATCGCACTGGCAAATCCTACCTGATGAACAGTCTGGCAGGGAAAAAATCAGGTATGTGCAATCAACAAAGCAATTGTATATATGGTTAGAGCTTTATCATGTAACTGTACATTATTCACTTGGAGATTTCTCTTTAACAAGGAAGGATAGAACTGGAAATGCAAATGACATCTGCTTTAGAACATTTAGGGCAATCTGGAAGACAAAGGAGAGGTTTCCTCTACTTTGCCTTAATAATATCTGATATGCAGAGATGCATATATATTGTTTATACATATTATATGTATAATACATACATATAATATGCACAGGTATGATAAGTAATATATACTATGTATGCAGAATTGCAGAATTATGCATGTGGTGTGCATATATGTAACGTGATGTGTATATGCATGTAACATGCATATAACACAGAGTCTATGATAGACAATATGTACACATTACATGTCTTGTGTACAAATATGTAACATCCATGCATAAATATTTATATCTACATATCGGTGTGCCACTCTGAAATTTACACAGCATTTTACATGCCTTATTCCACTAGAGCCTCACAATAAGCCTAAGAGGCAGGTACTACTGATCTTATTATCAACATTTTACAGAAGAAGAAACTGAGGCATAAAGTCCTTACCAATAGTCACATGGCTAGCAAGTATTAGAGGTGGGATGTGAAGTCAGGTATTCCTGACCTGAGGCCTCATACCCTCTGATCTATGCCACACTGACTTAGTTTCCCTTAGAACAAGACTCAGGATGCCCTCTGGGAATAGGATTACTGTGACAGTGATTTATCTGAGCATTCCAATAAACTTTATGGCTAAGGCTGTGTGGTGCTGAGGAAAAAGCAAAGGCAGTCACAGGGTCTGGGCTTAGTACCCACTTCTCACATTTACAGCTTAAGTGAATTGGTCACATCACTGTCTCTCTGGTTCATCTGCAAAATCAAAGAGTGAAATTAGATGATCCCAAAGTCCCCTCTGGCTCAAGTCTGGGATCCTGTGCCTCACCAACCCCATCCACTTTTGCAGACACATTTTATACCATTCCCCTTCACATATGCTAGAATTCAGGCAAACTGGACAAAGGACTATTTCCCAAACTGGTTGAACCATTGGCTGTTTCTAAGTCTTTATTCTCACTATTTCCTATTCCTCCTGGCCATATTTCCACAGTTAAAATCCTCCTAAATCTTCAATGTTCAGTTTAAGTGCCCCTCTTCCTCTCTGAAGAGATCCCAGGCCCTTAAACCAAGAAATGGAATTTCCTTCACCTGAATTTCTACCATATTTTATTCTTGCCTCAAGCATATTGGATTTTTTTTCACATAGTTTTCTATGCTTGTCTTATATCTCCTAAGAAGACAGAAGCTCTTGAGAGAAGAGACCATGTCCTGCTTACCACTGTATAACAACACAGTTCAGTTCACACAGTTCAGTAAATAAATAAATGAAAAGAATGAATAGACAGATGGATAAATGAATGGATGAATGTATGGATAAAGGAAGAAAAAAGGAAGGAAGGAACAAACGAAGGAACAAAGGAAGGAACGAAGGAAGGAATGAAGGAAGGAACAAAGGAAGGAAGAAATTGGAAATCAATAAGGGAAACCTTCAGAGGTATCTCTACCAGTCTCTGAAAAACAAGAAAATTTTTCTATTTGTGGTGATGGGACAACTGGTCTATTTTGTATCCCTCTGATGAAATTTTAAAATTAGACATAAAATAAAGATTCTGTTATATGTAATCTCCTCTCTTCTTATGGGAAAAGAGCCAATTTTCTTGCAGTGAATGGTTAACATCACACAGCTCTACTAATCTCCAAGACACTCATCAAATATGAGAGTCCCCAGACTGCTCCATGCTCATCTCTTCAAACTCTTGTGCAGGCTTCTCCCTTGGCTCCACAGTGCAGTCTCACACCAAGAGCAAATGGATGTGGTGTGTCCCTCACCCCAAGAAACGAAATCACATCCTTGTTCTCCTGGACACTGAGGGCCTGGGTGATGTGGAGAAGATAAGTAGGGAGGTCACTGCTCGTTAGAGATTATGAAAGAAAGCACATTAGGACTACTATAGGTCTAAGACCTGCAAAAACCCAAGGGAGCTGGATTTTCACCTTGTACATAAATATGCTAATCTAGGTGCTGCCAGGGGAGTGTTAAAGTATCAGGCAACAAGGTAAGGAAATGTGTTTTGATTCCTAGGGCAACAATAAGAATGACACATGAATCTTTGTCTTGGGCATGCTGCTGAGCAGCACCTTTGTGTATAACAGCATGGGCACCATCAACCTGCAGGTCATGGACCAGCTGCAGTATCCTCTGTCTGAATCAAGAGAAGACGACAGTTGAGGAAGGGAAGAGGGGAGGGCCTCCACTTTCTATAGAATTTCTCTAAAGTCCATATTTTGTTCCTTATGTTCTACTGACAGGTATAAGTTTGTGTGTGAGTGTATGTATGTGCATACACACAAAAGTTCTAGAGAAATTCTTCATGCTTCATTATGAAAAAGTAATCAATAGATTCAGGGTCAAGGGGAAGTAATAAATTTCTGAGAATTGAAGGAATTGTGGAACAAGAGCTAGTGCTTTTTTCTGCCACGTTTCCTTAATTTCTCAGCTATGTGATGTAGCTGACAGAGTACATCAAGAGCAAATCTACCCCCAACACAGGTGAGGTAGAAAACTCCTCAGAATTTGTGAGTTTCTTTCCAGACTTTGTGTGGACTGTGTGTGATTTCACCTTGGAACTGGAAATTAATGGAAAATTCATCACCTCTGATGAGCACCTGGAGATTGCACTGAAGGCTAAGAAAGGTTCCAGGGCTTGAGAGTTGGGCAATGATGTGGGGAGTAAAGGGAGGGAGGAAGGGGGGAAGAGGGAAAACTCAAGAATTTATTTTATATTCTGAATATAGATTTCTCTAGTTATGGTTCCCTGCCTACTTGGAGATAAGGAAAGTTATTTCATTTTGCATTCAGTGAAAAACTGAACACATCTTCTATCTTAGGAACAAGTCCTTTGTTTTTTTCCATCAGCAGCAGCAGCAACAGCATTACTATTACCATCAACAAGCTTTTATTAAGTCTATTTATTGTACCAAGCACAGTGCTAATCACTACATATACAAAGAAGGGGTGGGGTGGGGTTGGGAAGACTCTCTACCTTCAAGGAGCTCACATTTTAATGCAACAGTCAATATACAGTGACCTAGCACACATGAGCTTATTTCTTTCAGCCAAAGATAGTTTCCTGAAAGGGGGCATCATTTTAAAGATCTTGTCCGAAGTCCAAGCTCTATTCACTATTACAAGACTCCTCCTTCCCTTAAAATGTTCAACCTCCCTGGTCAGTGTATCAGCCAGTTCTTCCCCAAGAAGAAATGATTTATCTTTGACCAACCTGCGCACCGAAAGAAGCTTTCCCAGCTAGAGAAACTTCATGACAGTGAACTGGATCCCGAATTTGTGGGACAAGTTGAAAACTTCTGCTCCTATATCTTCCAGCAGTCCAATGTGAAAACTCTCCAGGGAGGCATCACAGTCAATGGGCCCCGTGAGTACTTTCTCCCTCCAATCCACCCTTCCAGTACTTTTCTTCTGCTGTTTTTAAGTGGACAGGAGAGGAAAGTAGCAGAGAGAACCCTTCTAGGAGAGTCCCTGAAAAAGATATAATCTGCTGGACTAGATAACAAAAGACCTTTCCAGGCTTCTGTCCATAGTCTCTCATCCACTCCAACCATTATGGATACTCTTTGCTCCTCTGTCAGAAAATCTCTAAAATGCTAAATAAATTGCCTAAAATATAATAAAAAAAAAAGTTAGAGCTAGAAAAGGCTACCCTGAAAACCTTCAGTACCATACCTATGATCAGTCTGTCACCAGTGGTACAATAATTAAGACAATGATATGTTTATACCTATTAGTTAGCATGATACATTCTGACCATTCCCAAACAAGGGAAGACAAACGGAGTTATCAAGAGAATGGTGAGAGCTATCCTGTTTAGGAATGAAGCTGTACTTTTACCAATTCTATCCATTGCTTCTCATTATTACCATTTTGGACACTTCTTGCTCCCATATCAAAAAAATTCCTGAAAGTTTCACAGAATCATAAAATGTTAGAGTTGGATAGGGCTAATGTGGAAACCTTCAAGACTATATGTAGGGGCAGCTAGGTGGCACAGTGAATAGAGCACCGGCCCTGGAGTCAGGAGTACCTGAGTTCAAATCTGGCCTCAGACACTTAACATAAAAAACTAGCCATGTGACCTTGGGCAAGTCAGACTATATGTACAAGATTTTTCCAATCGTGTAATAATTAAGATATAACGAAAAGTGAAGTGGACACACACATTATTTAGTATGATAAGTTCTGACTATTCTCCTAATGGCTCTGACCTCTTCCATTTTTCTTCTCTCTACAGGTCTAGAGATCCTGATCCTGACCTATGTCAAGGCCATCAGCAGTGGAGATATGCCCTGTATGGAGAACGCAGTCCTGGCACTGGCTCAAATAGAGAACTCCGCTTCAGTTCAAAGGGCCCTTACACACTATGAAGAGATGATGAAACAAAGGGTCCAGTTCCCCACAGACACCCTTAGGGAGTTGTTGGACATACATGCCACCTGTGAGAGGGAAGCCATTGAAGTCTTCATCAAGGATTCTTTCAAGGATGTGGATCAGAAATTCTACAAGGAATTGGCAGTACTTTGGTCATTCTTGCTCATGGGGAAAGAGTGTTTACATGAAAGAAGGGAGGCCTGGAAAGAAAAATGAGGCTCTTCCTGAGAACAACAGCTTACAAGAGTCTAAGGTCAGTCATGTGACCCTGAAAGCCCATTTTCAACCTCCTTTATCTAAAAGAGTCACATGGCAACTGTTTTCTAAAAGATGCTGGTTGACTATGAAATTCTAATATGTTTATTATTAATTCTGAAAAATTAAAGATTATTTATGAGAGAGTTTGAAGAACTGAGGATTTTAGTCTAAGGCAAAGATAGTGTTGGAAATGGACTTCAGGAAATGGCACAATGTCCAGACCGATTTGCCCTCTTACCATGATCTTTAAGATCTCTTAGGACAGATATACCAGAGGTTCCTGTAAAATTAAGTCTAAAACCACCAGGGCATGGCCCTGCTTGAACACACAGGTGGGAGAGGGATAAGATTTTTTTAAGAATTCGTTTCTAGAAATTCTGGTAAATTTCTGATATATTCTCCCAACTGTACCTTTTACGCATCATTTCCTTTGTATTGCTTAAAGAGCCAGCTAGAAGCCAAACGTGATGCCTTTTGTAAGCAGAACCAGGACGAGTCGACAAAACGGTGCAGAGCTCTGCTTCAGGATATTTTCAGTCCTCTGGAGGAAGCAGTGAAGAAGGGGGCCTTCTCTAAACCAGGGGGCTATGGTCTCATTCTGCAGATGACCAAGTTGCTCAAAGAGAAGTACTATCAACAGCCCAGGAAGGGGATACAGGTGAACTCTCCTATTAGTACATAGATTCAGGGGGTAGGTGGAGAGGGAACCTTAGAAGCCATTTCCAAGCCCTGAGATAAACAACAGTAATGCGAAATGGAATGGCCTACTATCAAGATCAGTGTCCTCTGAACTTTACCAGAACAGTTTCATTTCCTTTGGTAATTTGCTGTCTTCCCATTGCCAGGCTGAGGAGACTGCGAGAATACCTGAAGTCCAATGAGAATAGAGCTGATGGAATACTACATGCTCACCAGTCACTCTTAGCAAAGGAAAAGGATATTGAAGGTGAGAAATTCATGCACATGGTCCTAGGTCATCTGGCAAGCCCTCCACAGACTACTTTAACAAGATTTGACATTAATACCCATAAAAACGTCTTTCTTGTTATCAAAACCTTTTCTGTCTGTAGTCATGTACGTTCAATTGTTTGTTAGTTACTCTCCTGGAGAACGTCTGTAACCAACACCAAGTTAAATCATTTAAAGTCAGATAACAAAGCAGAGCAGAATGCTGATCTGGGAACTAGTGATCCTTCACTTCTCTTTTCATCTTTCCCACTTTTTCATTATCCTCAGTGGAGCGTGTGAAAGCTCAGGCTGCAGAGGGTGCTGCAAAGCAGTTGGAGGAAACGCAAAAGAAGACACAGGAGATGATGGAGCAGAATGAAAAAAGCCACCAGGAGCATATCAAGCAACTGACTGAAAAGACGGAAACAGAAAGGAAACAGTTACTAGCAGAGCAAGAGAGGACTGGCTCTGAAACTCCAGGTATGCAATTGATGAATTCATGAATAAGAAGTGAGTATATTTTTTTTATTTTTAAAAACTTTGGAGTATGAAGGGACCTCAAAGAGAATCTAAGGCATTCTCTCTCATCTGAGTCAACTCTTAACAATGGTTTCATAGAGGAGTCACCCAACATATTGGGTACCTTCTTTGACTTTCTTGACAAAGACACTAATGGAATATGTGAAGTGTCTACTGATAACTGCTCATTCTTGCCACATGATCTTTTAAAATCATACTTCTTTGATTAATAGCAGTACTTATCCTGATTGTCTTGAGCAAATCATGATTGGTAATGTGCCTGCTCACACTCATCATGTGCTTCTCCTTTGCCCTTTGTGTGAGCCTCAACACCTTCAAACCCTAGATTAAATGAAACAAATTACACATTGATTTCAAAAACTACTATTTCAGTCTTTCCTACTACATGATTATCCCTCCATTTTTGTTAGAAATAAACATTTTTATTTCAGAATTGCCAATTCCTTTTCTTACTTCCCCTTTTCATTACTTTATTTTAAAATACTATTTCATCAACATATTTGGACCAGACTCTCCCCAGATCTATTCAATGGCAGATTTTTGTAAAAGAAATTCTTTGAGGTCTTTGGGTTTTGAATGATATTTTTGAAATCCAGATAAAATGTTCAAGTTCAAGGATTATTTAATTTTCTACTGCAATTCTTTCCCTTCAAGAGTAAAGTACATACACATACATACTTTATAAAATATATAGAGTATATATACACAGTATATTGTTTATAAGCATATAGTATAGATGTAAAGTTTATATATATAAACGTATATGTAATTATCTCCTGCAATTATTACTCTTAAGAGTAAAATGTGTGTATATATGTATATATTTATATAATAATATATCTATACTACATATATGTATATTATGTATTATACATATCTACATACTTTACTCTTGAAGGGGAAATAATTACAACAGAAAATTAAATATTCCCTGAACTTGATCTATGTATTTTGCATGTATATGTATTTTGCATATGGTCAGTGATGAACTTGACACTATACAGTGACTGCATGGCTCTGAATGAGCCTAATAATTTCATGATCTCTCCACGTCTTAGTTTTCTCATATATAAAATAGTCAATTCATTTCAAGACCTACTTCACTTAGGTAGGGTGAGCAAAGTACTTTGCAAACCTCCAAGCATTATGTAAATGACAGTTAATATCTGATACTGTAGAACTTATTAATTGCATTAGTGTTTTTATTTAACTTATTCTTCATCTGTTGGATTAACTTTACTTTTATCCCTTGTACTTCTATAGCCTTTTTTTTTTTTTAACCAAGTTGAGCGGCAGATGCCCCTGGATTTAGAACATACAGCCCTCTTCCAGAGAGAGAAGGCTGACAACTGCCCTGTATTCGGTTCTATAGCAGCAGCTCCTGCCAGAGGCCACAGACCCATTAGCTATTACAGATGCTGGTGTGGATGCTCAGCCCAAGCACTTCTGACTTGGCTTCTCAGCTGACTGCCTTCTGCTGCCTCCTCACACTCTACTCTAACCCTCTGTGCCCCAGGCATCTGGTAGCAGAACCTACTACTCTGGCTCCTCCTCCAGTCCTTTTCACTCTAGTTAATAGCCTTGGGCAAACAAGTCATTTGGAGCCTCTGGAGATCTGTCAGTGGTTCTCAACCTTCCTAATGCTGCGACTCTTTAATATATGAGTGTATTTACATGTATCTACATACTGGAAATGTTTTCTGATGGTCTTAGGTGACCCCTGTGAAAGGGTTGTTCAACCCCCAAAAGGGTCACAATCCAAGTAAGTCTTACTTGGATTAAGTGGACAATATTCTCAGAATTCTGTAGTCCCTTTTGGTTCCCTGCTTTTAAGTTCTATTTTTTTCTCTTCAGGAACAGGAACAGTTACTAAAAGGAGGATTCCTAAATGAATGGCAGCAGCTTCAAAAGAGCAGCAAGTCTCTGGAGAACAGATTGAATGAACACAAAATAAAACTGTATCATATGCTGAAGACTGAGGCCCTCTCCCTCTTGTTCACCTCCAACATAACTTGATGGAGAGAGTTCAGGATCCCTGTGTTTTGTGGAACACTTTAGCGTGAGGGCTATTGAAATGCAAGGTTTATAAACCAGACAGTATGATTTACTTAGTTTTCTGTCCAGAAGTCCGCAGTACCACATATTAAAAACCTAGTTATTTTCCCTAAAAACCTAAAGATGATTTTTAAAATAGGGATCCCTAAAGATGATTTTAAAATAGGGGAAATTGTGTGACTGTCTCTTTGCATTTGATTCCTAGGTCAACTGTCTCTGTCAACTTTTCTTTTTTTTCTTGAATAAAGTCAGTCTCTTGGTATTTATATGAATATGCCATATAGAGCTATATTCAGAAATAAAACAATTTCTTATGAATAATGGTTGTTTCTGAAAAGTTTGGTCACCAAATGAGTGTGAGAATGGTCATTTTTAGGTGAGAGAACGATGGCTGGGAAGAGGTTAGTTAACTATCCCCTCAGATTCTCATTGTGGCTTTGGTTGGGGGAGGGGGAGCCCAAGCCCAGACACTGTCTCTCTCTGGCCCCACCCTGGCATGGCCATTCCCATCTCCTCAGTTCCTGGGCATCTGAAACTTCCCACTGGAGGGAAGCTCTTTTGTTCATCCTGAGCTTCTTGCTAGTAGTCCCAGCAATTAAGACAAGCCTATTTCAGGGCGGCTAGGTGGCGCAGTGAATAGAGCACCGGCCCTGGAGTCAGGAGAACCTGAGTTCAAATCCGGCCTCAGACACTTAACACAAAAAACTAGCCGTGTGACCTTGGGCAAGTTACTTAACTCCAACTGCCCTACAAAAAGCAAAAAAAAAAAAGACAAGCCTATTTCTCTCTCCAGTCCAGGGATTCTTTAATCTTTTATACTTCATGGATCCCCCTGACAATCTGGTAAAAACCTATGAACTCCACAGAATAATTCTTTTAAATGTATATTCATATATGCACATACAATTAAATTTTTAAAAACCAAAAAAACTCTACCTTTGATGCTATTTAAGTGATCTGAGGCAAGTCATATCACCTCCCTAGACCTAGCTGTGTAAAATGAGAGGGCTAGACACCATGGCTTTTGATGTCCCTCCCATTTCAGGGAGTCTGTGTACTTGGACGGGAATATATATGTGTGTATACATGCACATATACATACATACATGTACATATGCATATTCAAGAAGTTTCTGTTGTTGTTCAGTCCTTTCAGTCATGTCAGACTCTTCATGACCCCATGTGGTGTTTTCTTGGCAAAGATACTGGAGTGTCTCACCGTTTTCTTCTCCAGCTCACTTTACAGAGGAAAGGGAGGCAAACAGGATGAAGTGACTTGCCAGAGTCTCACATATATAAGTATAAGTGTCTGAGGCCAGATTTGAACTCAAGAAGATGACTCCAGGCCTGAAACTCTATACTCTGTGCCACTTAGTATGTATACCTGTATATCTATCTATCTCTATATCTATATTGGTATATATGCATACAAAGCCAGCAGATAAGGTTTTTGTCAATCTTTCTGGCTATCTGGCCCATCCAAGAGTTCTGGGGAAAATCTATTAAACAACACTTAGGTATGGATCATGTATAGGATCTCACCTAAAAGGGATCAATTAATAGAGTTCCCTCTAAAAAAAAGGTACTTACAAAGCTGATATCGAGTATAGGAAAGTTATTTGATTCTTCTACCAAAGAATAAAACCTTAAAAAAACTCATAAATGCATAAGGACAAATACTTTAAAATATGAAATATTAACCCAGCACCCTTATTATATTCTCTAATACACGATGTCACTCTCAGCCCCTCAATGGAGTAAGTAAGGCCCTCATTTCCCTTTGTAAAGTCCACCTCTCATTAAATTTTTAACCAATTAGAGTTGACTGCTGTCTGATGGAACACCTCTTCTCCAAAAGCATATACATTTTTAAAAAGTAGCCATACTTTCTCTTTGAGAGAACAAGAGAATAAGGAACCTTTTTTGTCAATCATATGCTGGCTATAATTGATAAAATTGATTATAATTTGCCCAAAAACTGTCTCTCAAAATTATTTTATTCACCACAAAATGGAAAGTCAGAAGTGCCCAAAGCAACTCAAATCTTGAGGATAACTCAGAAACTCCAAGACAACTCAGAGAAAACTAAGAGTTATTCCGTCTCACCCTCACCAACTCCACCCAACCCCTTCTCCACCAATAAGGAGATAGTCCTAGGTCCTATGGGCTTTGAGTCTGGGATTACACAAGATAAATAGAGTTGAAGGAATGTAACCTTAGAAAGGAAGGCTTACATGGCTAGAAGAACCAAATAAGGCATCTTGAAGGAAGCCAAGAGTTCCAAGAGAAGGCTCTGAAGAGGGAGAATATTCCAAGAATAGGTATAGGCACAGCAAAGGCACAGAGGGGAAAGTCATGTGCAAGGGACAACAAATCTGCTACCATTGAACTGTAAGGTATGTATACAGTTGTGAGGAGGACAGGTTAGCATAGGAAGAGATATGAGGCAGGGACACCAATTAAAAGATCTTTTTAACTGTCAACAGGAGAGTTGATAAAGGCCTTGAACTAAGGTCATAGCTGTGAGTTGCATGACAAGAATGAAAAATTGAGGAGTAACTGACAGGTAGGAGGAGAACCAAGAGAAAGCAGTGTTATGAAAATCCAGAGAGTAAAGAGTTTGCAGCAGGAGACAGTGAACAATCATGTCAAATGCTACAGAGAGATTAAGAAGGATAAAGTATGGGGCGGCTAGGTGGCGCAGTGAATAGAGCACCGGCCCTGGAGTCAGGAGTACCTGAGTTCAAATCCGGCCTCAGACACTTAACACACACACACACACAAAAACTAGCCGTGTGACCTTGGGCAAGTCACTTAACCCCAACTGCCCTCCAAAAAGCAAAAAAAACAAAAAAAAAAAGAAGGATAAAGTATGAAAATGGCTTTTTAAGATAGTAGATTTAGTAATTAAGAGATTATTGGGGCCCAGTCGTACCTGATCTTAAACTATATTATAAAGCAGCAATCATCAAAACTATATGGCACTGTCTAAGAAATAAGAGTGGCAGATCAGTGGGACAGGTTAGGCACATAGGACACAGTAGTAAATGACTATAGTAATCTACTGTTTGATAAGCCCAAAGACTCCAACTTTTGGGATAAGAACTCATTATTTGATAAAAATTGCTGGGAAAAGTAGAAAACAGTAGGGCAGAAAGTAGGCATAGACCAACATCTCATACCCTATACCAAGATAAGGTCAAAATGGGCACATGATTTAGACAAAAGGAATGATAGCACAAGCAAATTAGGAGAGCAAGGAATAGTTTACCTCTCAGATCTATGAAGAAGGGAAGAATTTATGACCAAATATGAGAACATTATGAAATGCTAAATAGATAATTTTCATTACGTTACATTAAAAAGGTTTTGTACAAATAAAACCAATGCAACTAAGATTAGAAGGAAAGCTAGGAAACAATTTTAACAGCCACTGTTTCTGATAAAGGCCTCATTTCTAAAATACATAGAGAATTGATTCAAATTTCTAAGACTACAAGTCATTCCTCAATCAATAAATGGTTAAAGGATATGAACAGGCAGTTTTCAGAGAAAGACATTAAAACTATCTATAATTGTATGAAAAAAATGTTCCAAATCCTTATTAATAAGAGAAACGCAAATTAAAACAACTCTGAGGCACCACCTCACACCTATCAGATTGGCTAATACGACAGAAAAGTAAAATGATAAATGTTGGAGAAGATATGGGAAAATTGGAACACTGATGCACTGGTAGTGGAGTTGTGAACTGATCCAACCACTGTGTAGAGCAACTTGGAACTATGCTGAAAGGGCTATAAAACTGTGCATAGCCTTTGATCCAGCAATACCACCACTAGGTCTGTATTCCAAAGAGATCATAAACAAGGGGAAAGGACTCACATATGCCCTACCATTTCCAAATTATGCCATTGCATGTGTGCCCCCTCCCTAATCTTTCTAATGTCTAGTTTCCCTCTTAGTTTTATTTTCCACCAACATAAATTAAACTCCTTGAGTACAGAACTGTCTTGACAGCTTATACTTATCTCCCCAGCACTTAGCACAGTCTGAAAATGATTTATCATTCATTTATCTAATCATTCACTTACTGAAGACAAATTGCAATGGATTCAAAAGAGTTTGAGAAGAAAGTGGAGGCACTGTTCAAGGAGCGTAGCAAAGAAGGGAAGGAGAAATATAGACAATAGGTAGCTAGGATAGAAAGATCTATGGAGAGCTTTTGGAGGATGAGGGAGGCCTGGGCATCATGGTAAGCAGTAGAGAAAGAGACAGTAGGCAAGGAGAAACCGAAGATTTGAGAGAAAGGATGATAGTGGGGACAATCTGCTGTAGAAGATGTAAGAATAAGGGATCAAGGGTGTATGGTGAAGGGTTGGCCTTGGCTAAAAGAAGGGACATGTCTTCATTTAAGATTGAAGAGGAGGAGATAGTGGGAGGGCTATGAAACGGTATAAGAATGGAAGAGAAGCACTCTCAGAAAAGTGGCATGATTTTTAGCAAATCAGTATGAAATGAGGTCTTCTGCTGAGGGCATATAAAGAGAGGGGCCTATAAAAGGGTGGAGGTTAGACCAGAAGATTTGAAACAGTCATTGTAGGAATGGGACAGTCAAGCAGAGAGGAGCAGAAGGAATGTCTTGCTGTCATGAAGCCCAGTTGAGACTAGAAAACATAAATTAGGGGACCCAATCAGCACAGCTTAATGATGTAGGTCTACTGAGTAGCACATGAAGATGAATGACAGAGTCAGATGATGACAGTAAACCAGGTTTGTAATAGGACAAAATAGCAAGAGATTGGATAGCAGATGACAGTTTGGAATTGAATGGCTTCCCAAGAAGGTCAAGATTGTGAAGGAAGGAGAGTAAGCAGTCTAGGGTTACTGAGAAAGCACTGAGGAAGGGAAGGATTAAGCACCATAAGGCATAGGGTTAGACAGAATGATAATACATTGTTATGATACAAAGATTTCAGAGTTTGTGAACATGGAAGCAAAACATTCCTGGATAATGGCAAGATTAAGGGGTATGAAGATCTCTATATATAGCTGAGGTGAAATGTAAGAGTAAGGCAAGGAAACTGAGTGGACTGAGGAACTGGGAAATTAAAGGGTATTTGCAAGAACATCAATATGCATGTTGAAGTCCTCTGGTACAAGGGCAGGAGAAAGATAGAGAGGCATAACAATGACCTGGGAATAGGAGATAATAGTCACATATTTGGACGGTGTGAACTAAGAGGAAAAGAGGTGACTGAGCAATGGTGGCATAGGAATAATCTAGAAGTGTCAATGAGGAATGCAGAAGCAGGCTACCTCACCTCTTTTAGAAATATTAAGAAAGCATTTTTAATTATCCTAGTCTAAAGCCTAGCCATTTTCTCTTAAGAAACAATGGAAAGGATTATGAATGAATGTTAAGGTTGCAGGAAATAGATTAAGGAGAGCGCTCAAACTTAGAACAGGGAATACTTCAATTTAGTTACAGTCTGTTTCCATGCCTTAACCAGATTAGAGTATCTATTAGACAATAAGGAAATGGAAGATTTCTTGATGTCAGTTTGACCATCTGGAGAGGAACCTCCTCAAAGGAACAATTTTAGGAAAATTAATGCCCTATCTCAGTCATAAGTATCTATTCTTCTCCTTGATAAATGTAGATTTTAACTGAACTGTTGGGTTCCTTTGCCCAATCCTGAATAAATTGGTGCCCAGGATAGGGATGCCTAGGGCATTGAGGGAAGTTCCAGGATAAGCTAGTAAGTAGAGAAGGGATCTCTGGGAATTAACTCCTTGTTAACACATTAACAGCTCTTCAGTAGGTCGAGGAGTGAGATGGCTGATGCTAGTGCTGGCAGGGCACCGGGATCCGAGGCCGGGAAGGCCCCGGTAGCGCAGCGCATTGACCCAGCGCGAGAGAAGCTGAGCCCGGCCCAGCTGCACTTTATGCGGCAGGTGGAGCTCTCCCAGTGGCAGAAAACGCTTCCGCAGCGGCGGGGCCGGAACATCCTGACCGGCCTGAGCATCGGGGCCTTGGTGTTGGCCATTTATGGCTATACATTCTACTCAGCTTCTCAGGAAAGGTTCCTAGATGATTTGGAAGACAAAGCCAAAGCTGCTAGAGTGAAAGCTGCTGGGACTAACAGCCCCTAAGCCTCGAGTGGGTTTCTCCACCCTGGATGGAACTTCTTCAAAATGAGGATGGATGCCTCCACCTTCTGTACTTCCCCTCCACTTCAAGAAAAAAGACTCCTACTGGGATAAGGAGTGTTTTGGCCAGCTTGACCTTGGGATGTTGTTTGGCTGTCCCACCCTGCTTTGGGAATTGTTTATCCAGCCGGTTTGATGGGAAAGCCTATTCTCCCTCCATCCACCCCCCCCAAAAAAAGAAATTAAGCCTTTGTCACAGCAGGGAGGAGGCACAACTAGGTCACCTCCAGCTTTTTCAGCAGCACATTATTTGTGTCTTCATAGTTTCTTCCTACCATAAAGATTTAAAGCCATTGTTGGGGGGCAAGTATGATACCTCTTCTCTTTGTTGAAACATGCCGTGGCAATGATGGTGGTCAAAGTTGAAGGCTGATTCACAATAAAGTGAATCATCTGTTCTAAAAAAAAAAACACATTAATACCTAGTCATCTGAGTTCCTATCAATTCAGCTCAGATGACATAAAATTTCCTCTGGGGAATGAATGCAAAGCATTGAAGTACTTACTCTGTGCCAAATACTGTGCTAAACTGCTGGGGCTACAGTTTCTATTTTAATGGGGGAGACAAGACAGAGAAGAGAGTAAAGTCCAGGGAAGGGAGTTATGGTCTAGGAAGTCACATAACGCATTCCATTGGCAGAGACATTCCATTTACAGAGACTACAGGCAGTGTGAATTGATCACAGTTCTTAGGGAGGAGAGGAAAAAAGAGAAAAAGGATTTCTGTGTACTAGCAGTGTGGAAAATGGTCAGGGTGAAGCTGAGGAGCCTGATCCCCTCAGGGAGTACCTTGCAGAATTGTTAATCTAACAGCAGTGAGCAGCCAGGGCAGGGCAGGCACAGGTGTTAAACCATTTTTTAGCTCCACAGCTATATAGTGAACATGGACAAGTACTTAACCTCTCTGAGTCACAGTTTTCTCATCTGCAGAATGGGAATAACACTTTACAACAATCTCTAGAAGTTGTTGTCAAGAAGGATCTTTGTAAAAGTAAAAGCATTTATATCAATATGAGCTACTGCATTAATATATATTACTATATAAAATATTTTACAAATATATACAGCGATATATACTATATAACATATCATTACATATAACATAATTATATTACTCTTTGCCTTCCTTGTTTAGTCAGACAAGCTCCTTAACTTAGTCGAATTTTGACACCTCTCTTGCCTATGGTTGTGCTTTATTCTCCTCCTTCCAGTTAGAGTTAGATAATGCTATCTAGTCCTTACTTAAATCGCTGTATGCTAATGAAGTTGTTTTTTTCTCTGATTGGTCCAATAGCCTTTCTCCCAAGGCCTCGTAGCCTCTCCTCTCTCACAGATTCCCTAGTCTCCTTAGGAGGCAGTCTTCTATACTGATTTTCAAATAGTTCTCCATATTCGTTCATACATTCGCCGTATCCTCCTCTGAAGCTTACCTATTTTACAGGTTAACTCCCTAACATTCTTCCCTAAATCTCCACTTTCAGACCCTTTGTTTCAATTTGGGACACAACCTAGAAAAGGTCTTAATTTTTAAATCTTTTTGTTATTTCTCTTAGGTAACACCCACCCTTCCTGCCATGTAACTCTTGGACCACCTCAACTCACCTCTCAGGAACTCATTCTTTTACAAGCCCATTCATTAGTCAGAACTGTTTATTAGTCTAACCACTGTGCCTCACTAACTGCCCTGGCTCTCCGCCCCCCAATCCCAAATTTGGTGTCAAGGCTGGGTCCTGCTAGCTAGCTAGTTCCTAGGGTGCACCCACTCCTCCTCCTCCTCCCTGAGTTTTATTTCCCACACTAGATCCCTTCTTTCCATGTTAAGCTCCAAGACCCCCTCTCAAACTGAGCCGTGGTTCACCCCAGCCCTCCATAGATCAAATTACTACTCCTTCCAGCGGACTCCAACGGACCCTGCCCCCCGGGGGCCCAAGTTTCCCTCAGAGTCAAAGCCCCGTCTCCTCTGGATCTCAGACAGCAGCGTTTGCTAAACGTCTGCTCTGCTCTGGACAATGCGCTAAGCGCTGCGGCCACAAAGGACGCCAAAAACGTTAGTTCTGGACCGCAAGGAGCTCGTGCATAGGTGCTACGCACAGCATAAACCGGACATAATCGACCCAGAAAAGGACTGAGAGGGGTTTCCCGTAAAGGGTGGAAGGAAGCCGAGAAAGCCAGGAGCAGACGGGGGCGGGGCAGCCGGGTCAGGAGACGGAGGGTCTTCCACCAGGAAGAGCCAGGAGGCCACTGTCCCTGGCTGGAGAGTACGGGAAGGAGCGGTAAAGGTGGAGGGCTGCGGGCTCCTAGAGGTGACGCCGGCGGCTCCAGTTTCCTGGGCAGGGGTGGCGGGGCCGACGCCGTCACTTGGGCAGCTGAGCGGGGGAAGGGGGGTCGTCTAGCGGGCTGCTGTGGGGGTCCAGGCCCGCAGGCGGCGACGAGACCGGCGTGTCCTGATATGATACGTGTAAAAATCTAGGCACTGTAGCCGGCACACAGTAGGTGCGTCATAAAAACACCCGCTCCCTTCCCCCGGGCGGCTGCGTCACAGGGAGGTGTAAGGTCTGCCACGACCTTCCCGGGCCGCACATTCTGTCCCGACTTTATGGAGGAAGACCGAGAGTCAGCGGCTCTTTGACTCGCCCAGTGACGTATAACTCAGACACATCTGAGGAAAAATTTGAACGCTAGACTCTCAACGAGGCGTTCTAGGGGAGGAAAGAAGGGATGGATTTGGGGGAGGGGCTGCGAGGACGACGGTGCTTTCCACAGTGACGCGGTACGCGGGGGCGGGGAGGCTGGGAGCCCAGGAAGCTTGGGCCGCGGGAAGCGCGCTCCTGCCCCTTCTCCACGCGCCAAGGCCCGCCTCGTACCTGCCAAGCGCCTCCTCTGACTCGACGCCTTGGTCCCTCCTTCTTCAGGTGGGCCGCCTCCTCCCCTCAAGCCCCACCCCTTCCGCCTCAGTCCTCGTCCACTCAGATCTTATCCTCCCCTAGATCCCGCCTCTTCCGCAGACCAGGCCACTCCCTTCTTTCTAGTCCAGCCTCAACTTTCCCAGTCCTCCTCACACTAGGCCCCGCCCTTCCCAACCAACCCCCTCCCCCTCGTTCTAGCCCCGCCCTCCCACTAGCCTCAGACAGGTCCCCTCGCCTTCCCCAGCATAGGTCCCGCCCCTCCCCAGACCATCTGCTCCTTCCTCAGACCGCGCCCCCTGCCATCATTTTCCCCACAAGAGACCTCCTCTTCCTCGGACCGCCCCCTTATCCTCCCACACGAGGCCCCGCCCCTCCTCAGATATTCTGGGTCAGGCTGCTTTGGAGGCGTTGGAGTCGTTGATGGCAGCAGCTGAGTCCCCCCCTCCATGGGAAATGAAGAGCGACCCCCGTTGAGGGGTCAAAGAAGGCCTAGGCCTGGGGTGGCAAGAAAAGTCCCCTCCTCCCTCTCGGCCCAGCTGGGGGGGGCGGTGCGCGTAGCCCACCTCTGACAGCAGCGGGTCCTGAAAGACACCCCCCCCCGGGCTGTGCGACCTCCAGAAAAGGTGGCCCCCTCTCCTTTTTCAGAGGAGGAGAGTCCCGGGGACTCGAGTTCCCTGTGCCTCAGTTTACTCGTCTGTAAAACGGGAGGGGTTGGGGGAATAGATGTGACGCTAGATGGGCCCCCATGACACCGGCTGCCCAAGGCAGGATCCAGGAGGAGGCAGGAAGAAATCGGGAGCCTGGGGGCTGGATGTGTCTTTGGGACGCTGGCTGGTGCCAGCCTAGACTCTGGTGGTTTTGCCCCAGGTCAGCGTGGCTGGAGTCCCGAGAGGCACGACCCCGAGAGTCAGAAATGGCCAGGACCTCTGGCAGGGACTCTTGGGACTCTGCGGAGCTCGAGCAAACGCTCCTAATGACGGTAATGGCCCGTGTTTCCGCAGCACGGAGCCTAGTGAGCAAGTCCTGAGAGGCTAATGCACCCCTACCCGGTCTGACTGATGATACAGTTCCTGGCCAGCGCCCGCCGACCCTGCTGCCTACTTCCTGCTTACTGACCACTTCTAGGCACCTGTCTGCCCCTAAGCAAGCCTCACAGTAAGTAGGCGGGTTGTCCTTCCTTCCTTCTGGAAGAGCATCCCTGGGGGATGTCTTGACTAGCAAGTGAATTGGATTTATGTCAGGCAGAGCTGCGAAAAGTTGCGTTTTAAAAGCTTTTCTCTCTGCTCCAGAGTCATCAAAGTCCAGTGGCAAGACAAAAATCAAGAAGACTGGTGATGGCCGGGGATGCCGTGGGTGACCTTGGCCTTTCTAAATTAAGGTCTTTCCCAGGTCTCAGTTTGTTTGAGGCAATGCCCATTCAATGACTAAAGGCTTGGTAAGAATGGGGAGGGGGGTGTCAGATAAATGCAACGGGGCGACCTGGACAAGGCACTAAAGCCTGAGGGGTCAAATTTGCCTGAACCAGATGAAAATGTTAATTCATGATTTTCTAAATCAATATGCCTCTTTCAAGTTCTATTTCTGTGTGAGTTAGGCTTCACTGGGTCACCCTCTAGAACTATAAACTGCAGAGATTTCAACTTGCATTGTCAGTGAATTTCCTCATGCAGGAGATTCCTCTACTAATGAATTCAACTTCCAGTCCTATACAGAGGGGATGATAGGAGGATCCTAATAAATGCTTTTTGACTGAGACTAATTTTTTCAGCTTATTAAGTAAGTGCCAGGTATTGTGCTGGGCATAGGAAAAAGAAAATGATCTCTGCCATGAGAAAGCCAAGTGTAGATTCTCCTAAGGTAAATAAGGAGCACACAAATGTCAATGCACAGAATGTAGATGAAGGCAAATTTGGCAAGTGAGAGGAAGACAGAAATTATTCTAGTGTAAAATGTTTCCTCTTTGGGCCATAGTATTTAGCCAAATCTCGGCCAGCTACGTGGCACAGTGGAGAGAGTACCAGGCATGGAGACAGGTAGACTCATCTTCTCTAGTTCAAATCTAGCCTCAGGCACACTAGGCACACTAGCTGTGTGACCTTGGGCAAGTCATTTCATCCTGTTTGCCTTAATTTACTCATCTGTTCCATGAGCTGGAGATGGAAATGACAAACCATTGCAGTACCTCTGCCAAGAAAACCCCAAATGGGGTCACAAAGAGTCAGACATGACTGAAAAACTACTATACAACAACAAAAAACTAAGTGGCACAGTGAACTGAGTACTAGACCTGGAGTCAGGAAGACCTGAGTTCAAATCCAGCTGCAGATCATTATCAGCTGTGTGACCCTGAGTAAGTCACTGTATTGCCAATGCAATATGAGCAGCTACTATAAATACATATATGTGTGTGTATATATATATGTATGTATACATATATGTGTATGTATGTACGTATTTTACGGATCAAATTGAATAGTATGAGCACTCTTCACTCAAAACTAAACCAGTACATTTATTCTGCACGCTAGGACAAGACAAAACATCATTATGGAAATAAAGAAAAACAAAGCTCAACAGAGTAACAGAAATATTTACACACATTACTAGACTGGGGAGCACAAACATCTGAGTTCTCATAGACAGGGGACCCCTTGACAACAGCTACTCTAATCTAGGAAATCAAAAAGTCACTAATCCAGAAAATCAAAAAGTTCTCAGCTGAAACAGTCTTTCCCGTAAGCAAGCCCCAAGGCAATAACAATCTTCCAGAGTATGTATCATTTTCAAACAAAGACTCGCACCTAGGCACCTGATTGGCTTAGTGCAGAACAAATTTAAAGATCCATTTGTATTGGAAAGCAAAGAGGTACTTAGCACCTAGTTCGAATTTAGCCACTGTTAAAAAAAAACAGAAGGTATGAACTCCTGTTGCTGATTTAACAGGAAGGGGTTGAAAAGGGAGGAACAATACTGTATATAAAGAAAAGCCCCAGAGAGGGAGAGTCAGAACTTCTTAGAATAAGCTTCATAGAGGCAGAAGCAGCTGTTGCTGGGGAAGCTGAGAGGAAAGGCCCAGGCTGGAGAGAATGATTTTGATTTTGAGAACCTAGGTGAAGTGCTTTTGATTCTGGGGACAAGCTAGAACTTCTTCTGGGGAGCAACCAGCTTTTCCTGGAAGTTGCTGGAGACTTCCAAGGACCAGCTGGAGAAGCTGAAGACTGAGGAGGCATGACTGTGATGCCGGTACTTTGATGAACCTGTTTGTGGCTTTGTTAAGCCTTGACTTCCTGGGAACAGAGACTGTGAAGGATTGAAGGTGGACTGGATGCTATGAGCTTCAGCGTGGAACAGGAACTACATGGAGAGCTGGACAAGGAACTGGGAGCTGTCTGCCATTGAACCCAGGTGACAGTTTGGTGAATCCAGGTAGGAGCTAGGACCGTGGAAGGGGATCCTGGGAATCTGAGAGCCTACTTAGGGTCAAGATGAAATGACCTTTCTGTGAATAGTAGTGACTGACCCTGATGTGAGGTTTTGCTTTGGGACTCACTTTGGGAAGAGTTGTGTGATTTGGCCAGATGAGACTCTGGGCAGCTGTTGAGCCCCCTGGATTTGAAAACCCCGATGCTGGTGCTTCTTTCTCTAGTAACTAACTAGGTATGGATGTAATAGTCAGATAGCTGGAAGCCCTGTCTGCTGAATTGTGTTATTTTCTGTTGAATAGTGACTAATGCAATTGTAATTTATTTGTGATTGTACTTTGTGATTGTATTAAGGACTCTGTGATTGACTAAATGAATGTGCTACCCAGGGGTGGAGTAATTTGAATTTTGTATTTTGTGTTCCTTAAGGAGGCAAGCCTCCTTAAGGATGATTGAATGATTAAGTTATTAAATGTCTGATTAAATAGTTGTATTTTGTTCAAAATTATGTGACCACTGTGCTGAAAACTATGTGGCCATTTTAGTGATAAGTTGTTGTGAATGCTGTATTTTGATTTTCTGTGATAAGTTGTAATATTGTGAATGCTGTACCTTGATTTTCTGTGAATGTTTTGCTCTGATGTGTTATTGAATGGAGTGTTCGCTATGCTATATAATCAGAACCTTGAAAGCTGCTCACAGCAATAGTCCTCTGGAAAGCTGCTCATGCGTGGCTTTACATGACTGTGATGCAGAAAGGCATGAAAGCCAATATGATCCAGCACCTGTTTGACTCAATATCAAAGGATTCAGAAAGCCAACATGACGCAGTGCCTAATTAGCTCTATGTGACTCAGCACAGAATGTGTTATGGCTGTGAACTGGAGCAGAGTTTGAAAGAATAAGACATCCGTGATCAATAAGGCAAAATACTGGTGCACCTGTAGACTTGGAAATATGACCCCTGTTCCAAGGAGAAAAAAGGAATATATTTACAGGGAATATCTCTATATTCCATTAATCCTTCAGTCACTTAACCTCTGCTTGCCTTAGTTCTTTATCTGTAAAATGGGGATAACAAAAGTACCTGGCTCTCAGAGTTGTGAAAAACAAAGATAATATATGTAAAGTCCTTTGGAAACTTCAAAGGTAGATATAAAAGCTATCTGCTATTATTTGTAGATAGTATTTTAAGTTTTTTACTTGTCAAAATAATTTTTAGAATATGTTAACAGAATATTCAGCCCACAGTATAGATTAACTGTTGGATAACCTCTCTCTCTCTCTCTCTTCCTCTCTCTCTCTCTCTCTCTCTCTCTCTCTCTCTCTCTCTCCCTTTCCCTCTCCCTCTCTCTTTCCCTCCTTCTCCCCCCCTCCCCCTTTCTTTCTGCCTCGGCTCTTCCTTAAGATGACCTGCTCTCTGATTTTGTTTAGAGACCTCCAACCCTTTCCATATACATTTCTGAATAGCCATTGGTTTGTCATACTTTTATCTACTGCTGATATGGGTTGCGTTTGAAACAAGGACTGATACATAAACACGGTTATGCTTTGAGCAGTCCCTAGATTAAAATAGCCTGGATTTTACTCATGTTAGAATAAAGAACTTTTATTTGTAATAATTTAATGTTGTCAAATGTCATTTAGTGTTGCCTTCCTGAGCTGTAGATTAAAAATATTCACATGCTTGTGGCTTTAAGATGAAAAAAATTTACCAAGGTAATTCAAATACATAGAGATTATTTCATGGAGGACATGGAGATTCAGTTTAAAATACAAGATTACAGTCTGTTATCCATTACTAAGGTATTTCTTATGCTGGTGACTAATTTTCCTCTTTTTCCTTTTTTCTGAATTGTCATGTAGATGTTTTTAATTCAGAGGTGTCTCTGCTCACTCAGCAATAAAGCAGAACTGCTGAAGATAACTTGTGCCTCAGGATGCCTCCGTTTTTCTACTTCTGCTGTATGTATCATTGATCACTTATAAATTACATAGTTGGTGTTTGTTTTGGTGTGGCAAGAAAAGATGCACCCATCTGCAGATGATGCATTGTGGTGGGCCAAGTTAGGGAGCTCTGCCTTCCGTGGCAGAGCTAAGAGAAAGTGGGGAGCCCTGCTGTCCCCCAAAAGGGCTGAGAGAATTGTCTACCCAGAGGCTGTGAAAGGGTGAGTTAAAAGAGAGACAGGGACTCAAAGAGTGGTGGAAAATAGAGTCTCATTTATTGTCTTAAGTATAAGCCTTTTATAGGGCACTTCCTAATGGCTTTCCCCTGACAGTGTTCGCAGGCCAGGGGGAAAAACACCACGCTAAATTTATCTCAAGGATCCAATCCTCACACTGTGTGGTTGAACTCTTCCCTGGGGAATGGGGAACCAATGCAAGCCCGGCAGCAAACCCTTCACCTGAGGGGGCTTATTCTGCCATTAGAGTCATACTGGTCCATGGTCCTCAACAATGCATGTGGATATTCTGTTGCAATATTTTAAATATATAAAAATAGTAAGACAGTATATCAGTACAAAAACTCACTGTAGGAAAACAGTAACAGAATACAGTTTTATTATGGGAACTGAGGGACAGCCACCATATTGAAGAATCAGTTCTGGCCCACTTTTCTTTGTCACTTAAATTGAGTTTTTGATGACTATTGTTGTATTGACAGCTTATCCATTCAGCATGTTTCCTTATAGTGTTTCCTTATGCATGAAGCACTGCAGTGAGTACTATGAGCGATATGAAAAAAATGCCTCAGGGAGGCAGGGGCTCAGGACCTGAGTTCAAATCCTGCCTCTGATGTTCACTAGCCCTGTGACCTTGGGGAAGTCACTTGACCTCCTTATTCTTGACCTTCAATTTCTTTATAAGAGGAGGGGGTTGGGTAGATGACCTCTGAGCTCCTTTCTTGCTGTAAACCAGTGGTGTCAACCTCAAATAGAAATGGGGGCCATTAAGTGGTGCATAATGATCTTTTAGGCCACATATTGACTTAGAAAACCACATATGAACATTACCTATCATCTATTGTCTTTGTATTTATTCAGTTAAGTGTTTCCCAATTACATTTTAATCTGGTTGAGGCTGAACTCTGGAGTGTTGCAAGATGCATTGGGTCATGTGTTTGACCCCTCTGCCCTGGACCTAGCATATTATGATAAGACATGGGCCCTGCCCCCAGGCAGCTTGACATCCTGTATAAGGGATCAGGCACAGAAATTCTGATAATTCCGGGTGGCATGTAATACACATCACAAACAAAATACTATCAAAGTTCAGAGTCACGCTTGGTCATTTCTGTTTGAGATGATCAAGGAAGGCTCCATTGAAGGGGGTACCTTGGGGCTAGGGCTTAAAAAATGGGTAGAATTTTGATAAGCTGAGATTATGAGGAAGACACTCCAGGTAGAAGGACCAGCCTGAGTAAAGGTAGAAGGGTCATATACTTAGAGCTATAAGGGACCCCAGAGTCATGTGGTGAAACCCCTTCATTTTATAGATGAAGAAAAAGAGCCACAGAAACAGTGCCACACAGGGAATGGGCACCTGGTAGAATTGTTGAGATGTGCCCCGACCTCTTGCTCCAGATCCCTGCTCACACCACAGCATGGAAGGGTTTGGTATGATAAGGTAGCTGAACGGTGAGCTATCTGCCCCAGCTTATCAGTTTATGGATAAGGCTTAAAATTCAGGTTGGAGCCAGATCATGGGAAGACTTGAAGCCCAGGAAGAAGAGTCCAGAAGCCACCAAGTAGTGATGAGCTCTTTTTTTAAACTGTACCTGTGATCTCTTTGGTATAGGGAACTCCCAGTCTGGAAACTTCCTCCACTAATGCAGACCAGCAACTGTTCTAGTACCTGTAGATGGGGGAACCAAGAGGATAATGCCCAAGTCACATAAACACACAGTATGGAGGACTTGCTGCCTCAGAAACCAGCTCTCTGTCCACTTTGTGCCCAACTACAGAAGGTTGTTTGTTGTGGTTTTTTTTAAAAAAAAAACAAAGGTGTGGCCTGATTAGACCCATACTTGAGGAAGATTAGTCTGACAATGATGTTCTGGATGGGTAAGAGGCAGGGAGATTGGTTAAGAAACTCCTGTAGCAGCATACCTGCAGGAGAACAGGGTTTGGGCTAGGCCGTTACAGTGGGAATAGAGAAGAGGGGATGGATTTGAGAGACATTCTGAAAGGAGAAGTGGACTTTGTGCCTGATGGGGGAGGGGCAGGGTTGGTTGGAAAAATAATAAAAATATCAGAATTAACAGCAAGGAGACATTACAGGAATACTAGTTTAAGGTTTAGCCACCCTGGGTTTGAGATACTAGTGGGAAAAGTCATAACTAGGGCTGATCTCCAAAAGCTTTGTTCCATGGTGGATAACTTAGAATGTGGGCAGTACTATCCTTGGAGTTTTTCCTCCCCTGCCAATCTGAATCTCAGCAGTACAGATACTTTCCCCTCATACAATAGTCTAAAAAGTCTCACAGGAACCAAGATGGTGGCGTAGAAGCAACAAGGTTCCACAGCTCATACATAGCCACCTCAAATAACCATGAAATATGACTCTAAACAAATTTTAGGGCTCCAAAAGTCAGAAAAATATAGAAAAACACATCTCCCACTGAAGACAGCTCAGCAGGAAGGGCTCATCAAGGCAGGCTGGAATCTAAAAACAGCCCAGGCTGAAACCATAGCTTGGCCCCGGGGTGGCCAGGAAGAGCCACAGCTGGAACCTTCAGGAGAGTGGATCAGTGGCAGCTGTGGCAGTTTCCAGAATTATCAAGCCATAAGAAACAAAGACAAAGTGAAAGGTCAGTGGAACTCAGCTAAATTTGGGGGAGAAAAGTGGTCTGGATGAACTGCCTCCAGGGCAAGGAAGCGGCAGACGTGGTGGCCTTGCAGCTGCTTCCATGCGGCTGCTCCAGAGCTCCCAGCCTGCAGACTGCAGGGGGGCCAAGAGATCATTCAGTGACTAAGTGCTCTTGAATTGAGCGGCCTGGATCCAGATTGTGGTGGTGGTGGTCCTGGGGTGCATTTTCAGTGAGCCAAAGCTGGTGGGGGCTGCAAAAAAACAGCAGCCTCCCAATAGCTCTGGCAACTGTAAAAACCCCAGCAATTTGGGACAGAGATTTCCCCTCTGGAAGCAGAGTTCCACAGAGCTAAAAAATCAAGTAATTCACTGTCAACATGAGCAGGAAAAGGAAGCAAAGTAAGAACAGTAATCAAACTTTAGATTCCTTCTTTGGGGACAAAAAAGATCAAAGCATGGAATGGGAGGAAGACAACACAGAACTCCCACACCAAAACCTTCCAAGAAACATGAAGACTTCCTACAAGCTATAGATCAGCTTAAGAAGGATTTTGAAAACCAAGTAAGAGAAATGGAGGAAAAATTGGGAAGAGAAATGACAATGATGCAAGAAAATCATGAAAAGAGTCAACAACCTGACTGAAGAAAATAACACCTTAAAGAACAAATTAACTCAAA
>CM053593.1:30845668-30865819 GCA_028646575.1 Pseudocheirus occidentalis
TTGTTCTAAATATTGTGTCTTTCTGAAATAAGATATAATATAGAGACTTTCCTTGTTCTGAAGATTGTATATAATATTGTGAACTGTTGAAACGGTGAACATTGTACTGAATGAAGATTTGTAATGGAATAAACAGAGTGTTCACTAATACTATGTAATCCGAATCTTAAAAGCTCCTCACAGTAGCATTCTCTCAGAAGTCTACTGCTGATTGGCGTTACAGGGAGAGGGTTGCTGGAAGTACACACTTCTGTAAAGGGACAGGGACAGGGATAGGGTAGGGAACAGAATAAGGTGTTGGGGGAGGGGGACAGGATAAGGAGGGACATATAATCAGTCTCTCACAATATGCTCACTGTGGAGATGTTCTGTGTAATTACACATGTACAGCCTGTATTGAATTGCTTGTCCTTCCAGCAGGGGTGAGTGATGAGGGAGGAAGGGAAAGAATCTAGAATTTAAAGTTCTATAATCAGATGTTAAAAATATATATGTATGTATGTATGTATGTATGTATTATTATTATTATTATCATCATCATCATCATCATCATCATTATTAAACTACATCCAACTGGGACTTAAGATATACTGGCACTGTTGTGGGGAGATCCATCCTGCCCTACCGGAAAGTCAGAGGGGCGAGGGGGAGGACATAGAAGAGAGCAGATTGGGGGAGGAGTTATACAGTGGGATGGCTGTTCTGAGGTGTTGAGTAGGGGAAAGATGGGGAGAAAATTTGTAACTCAAAATCTCATGGAAATGAATGATGTAAACAAGAAAATAAATAATTTTTTTTAAAAAAGAAAGAAAAAGAAATCCAGCAGCCTGGCCCTTAATAAGCTACCTTCCTTCTCCTTCTTGTCCCAGGCACAAGACTTGCTCCTGCAACTCTGATTGTGAGATTCCAGAATTAGAGATTTCTTACCAGACATTACAAATTTGGGAATTCATTACATAAAGGAATAGTCAAAGTTTTAGACATGTAGGAGTTGGCTAAGCGAAAGGGTCATGAGAGAAGAGGGCTGAGTGGGACTCCTACATTTAGGAAAAGAAATTACCCAAGGAAACAAAAGAAGCCCCCCCCACCACCACCAATAATACAGTGTCACAGGAGCCAGAGGAAATTAATAGTCAGTGGCCACATACAGTTCAAAGGGCATGAGTGCCATTTTCCTACCTCTCCACTTGCTTCACAAACAGTATCTCCATCCCCAAATATGTAGTTATTCAAACTCTAAAATATATTCAGGCAGCAGAGTTAATTACTGTGTTTATGGTCCTTGCACAGCTTTCTTACCTCAAAAGAGGAAACATCTGTCTTTGCTCCATTTCATGTAGACAGGAGTGCAGACACAGGGTCTGTCCACGAAGACTGCTAAGAGTATGCACTGGTGAGCAAATGCCACCCAAAGGCACCCAGGCAAAAAGGGGTCATTATATTTCTGACCCTTAAATCATCTACATCCTTTTAAATGACTATGTTAAACCTATCACTTGCAGTTTTACTGATGGCATATGTTCAGTACAGTTTGGGAGATGTTCTCTCAATATAGGTGTGTGCTTACATGTTTTTACATGTATGTATTTATATGTAAGCATAAATATGCATGTATTTGTACATGTATCTGTGCATGTACACAATTATGTGTATGTAACACATGTTCTATGTACAGGAATGTTGGCATAGGGCACTACTGTCACTTAGTCAATTGTATATATACCATACTGATGATAATCCAAATGAAGAAATGCTTTTCGTTGCTGTTAAATAAACCTAGGAGATGGTATGATGTAGTGGATAGAAAGCCGTCCTTGGAGTCAGAAAGACCTGGGATTGAGTCCTCCTAACAGGAGTCAAACTCTGTGCCTGTGGGCAAGTCAGTTACCCTGTCTGTACCCCAGGCAACCCTCAAAGACTATAGAAACTGCCAAAGAGTATTGATTCACCTCAAGAAGAGTTTCTTCTTAGGAATTTACCTCTCCAACAAAGTCACAACTACAGTTTAAAAAGTCATAAAAGGAAAACTAATACCACACATTCACATGATAAAAATAATTCAATCCAAACATCCAGTTTTAAGTCAAATAAGATTTTGACCGAAATCATATTTTTACTGACTTTCAGGTGGTAGAAAGGAGTCTTTAAAGACCATGTGGTTTATTTGTGTCTTGGCTCCCCTCTCATTGGCAGCTGTCTGGGGAAGCGTTTGGACCCCTTTCCAGAAGAACATGCTTAAATGTATAAAATAAAAAATATATCTTATTGCTAAGGAAACCAGTTATATTGAAATACATGTAGTCAAACACCTTCATCTAAGGTCATTTATTATTAATTTTACCTTAATTATCCTTATGTTCCTTAAAGCGAGAAATGGCATGTTTCAACAGATTGACCACTGAGTCCAAATAAAAAGTGGTAAGGAGGTTTAATAGTATTTAAATTTATCAGGTAGGGTGTCTCAGTGCTGATTAGGAGAGAGAGAGAGAGAGAGAGAGAGAGAAAGAGAGAGAGAGAGAGAGAATTGGAAGCTATTTAACAAAATAAATAAATATGCAATGAAACAAAAAGAAATACTGGTTTCCCAAGCTATATTCCTCATCCCATTCTAATCACCATTTTGAATCCCTTGTCAAGCAATCATTGGAATACAGACAGGTTATTTTACATCGAGGACTCCCATCTTTGGACTTACTACACAGTTCATATTATTTGAGTCAGGCCTACACAACTTGCAGGACAGCAAAGGATTTCCTTTACATACAAAGGATGTTTTCCTCTACATTTATCACAAGCCACCTGAAATCTTTGGCCTCCCACAAGTGACTCACAGGCCACAAGTTGTACAGACCTGATTTAAGTAGTTACTTCAAGATTGGTTTGAGACATTTTTTTCAGCTATTTAATTTAACTCTATAACCACTGTTATTTTCTTTTTATTTCTTTAATATTTCAGCTCTTTGATTTTTCCTTTGTGTTGTTCTCCAAAGACTATTTTATGATAAGGGACTTAATTTTTTAAATGGAATGAACAATTGCAATAACAATTCTGTAGTAATGTCTAATTTAATCGGCATTGTCACTGAATGGAGTTTTTCAATATACATGAATCTTCCACTAAAATTTCCCTCTTTGTCCCCTCTTAAAAATCTGTGATTGTATTGATTTAGGCTAGAACCAGTCACACAAGTGGTCATCTGCAGAGCCAGAATTTGAATAGAGGTTCTCTAACTCCAAATCAAATGAGGAGGCTGGGAACTGATCCCCAGGCACAATATGCAAAAATATTCTGAAATTTAGCCCTGCCTATGATATTTAGGATCAGAGATTTAGAGCTAGAAGGAAACTGAGAACTCACCTAGTCAAAACCCTCATTTTACAGATGGGGAAATTGGTGACTAACTCAAAGTCACAGAATTCAGCAGAACCAGATTTTAAGATGCTTAATCAATGTTTATTATAATTGTAGCCCAACAAAATTGTGAAAGAGGAAGCAATTCAATTAGAGCAAACAGGCAAGAAGCATTTATCAACTATCTTCTATGTGCCAGGGAATGTGCTAAGTGTTGAGAATACAAAGAAAGGCCTTATACATAGAAATGTGCTGGTAAATATAACAACAATAGTTGGCTCTGCAGGGAAAAAAAAAATATGTACTCACCTTTCAAAATCTACTCTACATTATTAACACTTCCTAAAGTACAATCAACAAAACAATAAATTGGGGTGGAGCCAAGATGGAAGCATAGAAGCAGGAAAACTTCATGGACCCCTGATAACCACCTCAAATACCTATAAAATATGATTCTAAACAGATTTAGAGCTACAGAACCAACAAAGTGACAGAGAGAAACAAATCTTCAGTGAAAGGCAGCCCAGCAGGTGGACAGGAAAGGTTCATCACAGTGTGCTGGGAGCTGAGCCCCAGGGCAGCCCAAACCAGTAGCATGCAGCAGACTTCAAGAGAGTGGATCACCAGCAGCTGTAACAGTTTCCAGAAATATCAACCCATAGATGCTGAAGAAGAAGTGAGAGGTCAGTAGAACTCTGCTAGATCTGGGGTGGGGGGGCAGAGTTCAGTCTGACCCCTATCCCTGGAGCTAGAAGTGGTGGAGGTGCAGCAGCCCTACAGCCACCTCCACTGTGGCTGCTTCAGAGCTGCTGGCCTGCAGATTGTAGGGGGGGGGCCAAGCAAACATTCAGATTGTAATTACTCTTGCCTTAACCTGCCAGTACCTGGATCGCAGTCTTGGGTGGTGGTCCTAAGGTGTGTGACCAGTGAGCCAGAGTTTGTGGAGGCAGCAGACAGGGCACCCAACTAATAGCTCTAGCAGCTGGGAAAACCCCAGCAATTTGGAACAAAGCACTCCTCTCTGTAAGCAGAATTCTACTGTGGCAAAGAGCTCAAAAGTCAAGTAATTAAGTGGCAACATAAGCAAGCAAAGCCCAGCAATCCAACTTTAGATTCCTTTTTGTGGACAAAAAAGGACCAAAGTATGGAATGGGAGGAGGACAACACAGTCAGAACTCCTGCACCAAAAGCCTCCAAGAAAAATGTGAACTGGTTACAGGCCATGGAGGAGCTCAAATGGGATTTTGAAAATCAAGTAAGAGAAGTGGAGAAAAAATTGGGAAAAGAAATTTAAATGATGCAAGAAAATCATGAAAAGAGAGCCAACCCAACTGAAGGAAAATAACACTTTAAAAAATAGACTAACTCAAATGGCAAAAGAGGCCCAAAAAAGTCAATGAGGAGAAGAATGCCTTAAAAAGCTGAATTTTCCAGATGGAAAAAGAATCTCAAAAGGTCAATGAAAAGAATAATTGCTTCAGAATTAGATTGGAGCAAATGGAAGCTAGTGACTTTATGAGAAATTAAGATACTATTAAACAGCTCCAAACAAATGAAAAAATAGAAGGCAATGTGAAAGATCTCATTGAAAAAAACACTGACCTGGAAAATAGATCCAGGAGAGATAACTTGAAAATTATTGGACTACCTGAAAGCCATGATCTAAAAAAGAACCTAGAAGTCATCCATAAAGAAATTCTCAAGGAAATTGCCCTGATATTTTAGAACCAGAGGGCAAAATAGAAATTAAAACAATTCACCAATCACTTCTTGAAAAAGATTCCAAAAAGAAAACTCCTAGGAATATTATAGCCAGGTTCTGGAGTTCCCAGACCAAGGAGAAAATATTACAAGCTGCCAAGAAGAAACAATTTAAGTATTGTGGAAACAATCAGGATAACACAGGATCTAGCAGCTCCTACATTAAGGGATCAAAGGGCTTAGAATATGATATTCTGGAGGTCAAAGGAGCTAGGATTAAAACCAAGAATCAATTACCCAGCAAAACTGAATATAATGTTTCAGAGGAAAATATGGTCATTCAATGAGGTGGAGGACTTTCAAGCATTCTTGAAGAAAGAACCAGAGTTGAACAGAAAATCTGACATTCAAATACAAGAAGCAAGAGAAGCATGAGAAGATAAGCAGGGGAAAGAAATCATAAGGAACTTCTCAAAGTTGAACTATTTACATTCCTAATAATTATAACCTATGAAACTTTTCTCAGTATGAGGATAGTTGAAGGGGGAATATAAATGTATATATAATATATATGTATATATGTATACATATATGTCTATGTATGGGGGGTATATGTCCATATGAATACATAGTGAGTGTGTGTATATATGTGTACAGGTATACATAAAGGGAACAGGATCAATTGAATAGGAAAGGATGATATTTAAAAGATGAAACTGAGAGGTGAGAGAGGAATATAAGACAAGATGGGGAGAGACAGAATGGGGTAAATTATCTCATGTAGAAGAGGTAAGGGATAACTATTACAATGGAGGGGAAGAATAGGAAGGCAAAAAGAAATGGGTCAACCTTACTCTCACTGAATTTGGCTTAGAGAAGGAATAATATACACACTAAATTGGGTATCTTGCCCTACAGGAGAATAGGGAGGAAGGGGATGAAAGGGGAGATGATGGAAGGGAAGGCAGGTTTGGGGGAGAGGGTAGTTAGAAGCACACACTTTTGTAAAGGGACAGGGACAAAGTAGAAAATAGAGCAAGTTGGGGGCAGAACAGAATGGAGGGAAATATAGTCAGTTTTTCACAATATATCCACTACAGAAATGTTTTATGTAAGTACACATATACAACCTATATTGAATTGCTTATCTTCCCAGTAAAGGTGGGTGATGAGGGAGGAAGGGAAAAAAATCTGGAACTCAAAGTTTTAAAATTAAATGTTTCATACATATATATATATATACATACACACATACATATATACACACACATATATATACACAGACACATATATACATATATATGGATGTATGTGTATATATACATGCATATATTATTATTATTATTATTGTTGTTGTCATTATTTACATATAACTGGGAAATAAGATATACAGGCACTAGGGTATGGAGATCCATCTTGCCCTCCCAGAAAGTCAGAGGGGGTATGGGGGAGGATATAGAAGAAAGCAGATTGGAGGAGGGGGTATACAGTGGGATTACTGTTTTGGCTGGTGGGTAGGGTAAAGAAGGGGAGAAAATTTGAAACTCAAAACCTTGTGGAAATGAATGACGCAAACAATAAACATTAAATATTTTCTAAAAAAAAAACAAAACAATAAATTGAGTCCTGTTCTCCAGTTTCTGAGGTTTAAATGCTCATATTGAATATTTAACAGTCATCTGCCTTCAACATAATCCTGCTTACACAGCTCCATCATTCACAAAGGCCGTTTCTTACAGCATGATATAGCAGGTACCCTGAGCCATGAAGAAAGGTTTCGTTTATATTTGACAGACTCTGTTTACTACTTCTGGAAAGTCTGTCACATGGTAGAGAACTTCATCTAAAATGACCAAAATAAAAGGTCCCGTGCTTACAAGGGATAATCTTCAGTTATCTAGACAATACACTCGTGTAACTGACATATATAATGCTTTAAGAATTACAAAATCATTTACATATATTATCTCAGTTGTTCCACACAAAGCCCTGTGAGGTAAGTGGCACTATTATCCCCATTTTACAGATGAGGAAGCAGACTAAGAGAGGCTGTGACTTCCCCAAGGCCTTATAGTGGTAAAAATTCAAGTACCCTTGACGTCAATGCCAAAGTCCTAGCCACCTCTCCACCTAGCAGCCTTGTCTGTGTAAGGCCCTGCTTCTCTGTTAGGGATGATGCATTCCATTTAGAAGCTGTATTGGTACTAAAAAGAAACTGAATAATTGAAGCAACTATTAAAATAATGAAGCAAATACAAATAGTGTTTGAATTCACTATCCAGATGTTTCAGAAAAATGATTTTTTAAATTGTGTCCATTTTCTGCTTCACTTTGCATCTATAAATGGAATGCTAAGTGTCCATTGATAAGTTTTCATAAAGCTTTTTTAAAAACCATGGAAAATATTTTCATTGAAATTCCACAATATGTATGGGATTCTAAGGACCAAGCAAACAGACCCTTTAAGGAATAAGAGCTTAAAAAAAAAAACCCAGCCCGAGACCTCTAGAAAGTCCTGGAGTATGTTATTAGGACATGGCAGATTGTAGTGCATATAGGAGCTAGGTCAGCAGTGGGGAACTTGCAGCCTTAAGGCTACACATGGCCTTCTAAATCCTTAAGTGCAGTCTTTTAACTGAATTTAAATTCCAAGTTCCCCACCCCAGAGCTAGATCCTTTTAAAAAAAATTTGTTTTAGTTACCAGAATGTATAGCTAATTATCATTTAATGGTTACCTGTTAAATACCTATTGGACAGAGGAAACATTTTGATTTCTTTTATTATAAAAGAGCCCCATTGTGTGCTTGCATCTTTTAGAAAATGTCCAAGAAATTCAAAAATGCAAGACGAATTGAGGGACTTGATGGTAATATGTGGTGAGTATCTAATAATCTACAAAAAGTTACCATTTGCTTGCTATCTTTTTCAGATCTTTTATTTGGAGTGTGTCAGGGAGGGGCGTGTGTGTGTGTGTATGTGTGTGTGTGTGTGTGTGTACGTGTACAGAAGCGGGTATATATTCTGTGGATAAAACCAATATTATGTTCTAACTTGTGAAATAAAGGAGAGTAGAAAGAGACTTCAGAAAAGACTAGAAACATACCGTGTAAGAAGTCTGACTTCAGCTTATGTCAACTTCCACGGCACTAATCAATTAAATTTTTAAAAGATCCACGAGCTAATATAACTTAAGATGCTTCTACTTTTTATACTAAGAAGGTCATATCTGCCTGATGAGTTAAAGGACATAAATGGACTCCAAGAGAATTTAAGAAGCACCCCCTCATTTTGTTGTCTTTTTTTAATTCGTCAGGAAATTTTTATCTGTGAATGAACTCTAAAGTGCTTTGACTGCAGGCATAAACTTGTGCTCTCTTAGCCTGATGATAGGTTGACCTTCCTATAAAAAGATGGCATTGCTAATCCATCATCAGTAAATACTTTGAGTTGTTTTGTCCAGTTGTAACACATTTGTGCATATCTAGGCACACTTGGTAGCCAGCCTTTTTTGCAACCAAAGTTAGACTCTTTTGTAAGAATCTTAGTCATCTATGGGGATATCTTACCCATAACCTTGCTTTTTTTTTTTTCTGAGTTCATGTTTTATTTCAAGAACTGTATCTCACATGCTAAGTTGACAGCAGGTCCTTTAGCCAGGGAACTTGATGATGGACAAAGTACACACACACACACACACACACACGCACACACACACACACACGCTGGATTCCATTTATGTTACTTTCACAGCTGGGGTTTTTTAGACTTTGCCTTGAAGTACAGTATGAGCAAAGCGATTCATCCATAAGTGGCCAGTACATAATTCTTCCTGCCGTTAAGGGGGTATGAATTGAAGTATTTTTTAAAACCAGTGAAATGATACTGAGTGTCAGATTCTGGACCTGCCGTAATTGAAATCTCGAACACAGAAGCCGCCAGAGCCACTGCCCTTCACTGTCCGCTGTCCCCCCAGCCCCAACCCGGAAGACCATAACCTTGTTTTTATGAGTGTATGCCGTTACCAACTGAGCTAGTTATGGATAGTTATAAGAAGAATTGGTCAGAAGAAGATAGAATTAGTAAAGTTTGCTACACAGCTGGATCTTTGTGAGCAAATAAATGCTCTCCTACCTTCACTCTTCCTTTTTTTCCCTTTTTCCCTTCTTTCCCCTTTCCCTTCCTCTTTTTCTTTCTCTTCTCCCATCCTTTTGAATTATGAGTAAATTAAAACTTGTTTTTCAGTGTAATACTCAGAACCTGAAACACTGACTAAATTTAACAATTTTGACTAATATTAATTCTTTATTTTCTGTTTTAGGGTTGAATTTTTTAAGCTAGCTTCAGACCCCACTGTTGTGAATCTTGGTCAAGGTCAACCAGACATATCTCTGCCTATATATCTTAAAGAAGAGTTAGCAAAGGCAGCAGCAATTGATAGCTTGAATCAGTATACACGGGGCTTTGTAAGTATATAAAAACATTTTAAGCAAACTCACATGTTGTATGATCATACAGTAGAAGTATATGTAAATGGGAGGATTTCATTGTAATGTTAGGGTCTAGGAACAAGGAACACAAACCTCTCCTTTATGACATGTCCATGTTGTATGGTAAGATATTCTGCCAAGTATATGGGGCGCTGGATTTGATGCACCATGAAATCAGAAAATTTATCATATATTCAGATACTTTTAAAAGTTTTGCTTTATTGACAAAAGCTGGAGCTTTTATAGTTCTTCAGTTGTTTTTTTTTTCTCTTTTATCATTGTGATAGCTTGTTGGAAGAGTTGCAGATGTCAGCCACTGTTGCCCATATTTCTTTAGTGAGGAACAGCTCAGGTCTAATGGAAATGGTCTAATGGAAAGAATACTTACCTGACAGTGAGATCACCAGGGCCCAGGCTCAGGTTCTGCTCTTAACTGTCCTTATGAGCCTTGGTTTCTTTGTCTCTGAAGCAGGAGTAATAATCCGTATGCTGCCTGTACTTCTATTAGGGATGAGCCTTCTAAACCTAATATCTGTTTCAGTGTGAGTGTTCAGTGGCCAGAGTACAGGAGATCCAAGTTCAAATTCCACCTCAGACACATACTGTTGTTATTTAGTCTCTCAATTGTGTCTAAGCCCACCAATACTGTCCGTAAGGTTTTCTTGGCAAAGAACAGTAGTGATTTTCCATTTCCTCCTTCTGTGGATTCAAGCAAAGGTCACACAACTGGTAAATATCTGATACCAGATTTCAACTCTGGTCTTCCTGACTCAAGGCCCAGCACTCCATCCACTGAGCCACCTGGCTGCCTCCCAGGAATGCACTAGTGGGGTGATGATGGAGGAGTAATTTAACCTCTCAGATACTCAGTTTTATCATCCACAAAATAAGGATAATTATCATTGCACTAAATATCTCATAGTGAGATAGTAGATTGATATGTGTAATAATCACACTGGAGAAATGGAAAAACTATTTCACTTTTGAGGTAAAGAATAATTTAACAATAATATCCTCTGGTAACAGCAATTTGATAAAAGTTGACTTCCTTTTAAAAAAATTCATTTTTAACTGAAATATAAAAAGAAAAAAAGAGTTTCCTTATACACAGCACAACACAAAAAGAAGATTCACTATAAAACCATGAATCTCCATTTCAGTTTACTGTTTTTGAAAAGTCATATAAATACTATTCATACTCCTGTTTATCAGTTCTTTCTCTGGAGGTGGCTTGCATCTTCTTTCATTGATTTGAGTATTTATAACACTCAAAATAACCATTCACAACTGTTATCTCCAAATGATATTGCTGTTACTATTTACAGCATTTACTATATACAGCATTTTCTTGGTTCTGTCATTTCACTCTTCATTATTTCATGCAAGTCTTTCCATGTTTTTCTAACATCAGCCAGCTCATCATTTCTTACAGCTTGGCGGTATTCCATCACAATCATATACCATAACTTGTTTAGCCATTCCTCAATTGATGGACATCCCCTCAATTTCCAGTTCTTTGCTACCACAAAGAAAATTGATATAAATATTTTAGAATATAAAGGGTTTTTTTTCCTTTTTCCCTGCTCACCTTGAGAAACAGACCTAATAGTGGTATTGTTGGGCCAAAAGGTATACACAGTTTTATAACTCTTTGGGCATAATTTCAGATTGCTCTCCAAAATGGCTGGATCAGTTCACAGTTCTGCCAACAGTGGAAGTATCTCAGTTTTTCCCCTCCAGCATTTGTCATTTTTGATGCTATCTCAAAGTGTTTTTAATTGCATTTCTCTAAGCAGTAATGATTTAGAGTATTTTTTCATGATTATGTAGCTTTGATTTCTTCATCAAAAAAACTTTTTATATAATTTGACCATTTATCAATTGTACAATAATTCATATTCTTGATGTAGAATGCCTTTCCAGGCTTATACAGTTTTAATGATAAAATATCTACCTCCTAATGATAAAATAGCTACTGCCTTAGAAACCAGACATAGATACATAGATGTAGTGTTTTTAATTACGTATTTTAATGATTTTATAATATTTTTTAAAATATGAGTCATCTTGGCACAGGTTCAAGCATTTTAACCAAAAGGTACAAAATGATCATCTTCTAGAGTAAAACTATAAAGTAAAATTTAAGGGTTTTTTTTCTTTGATCTGGACAGGGTCATCCATCACTGGTGGAAGCTTTATCTTGTCTATATGGAAAGATTTATAACAGATCGATTGACCCAAATCATGAAACAGTAGTGACCGTGGGAGCATATGGATCTCTTTTTAATGCCATACAAGGATTAGTTAATGAAGAAGAAGAAGTAAGTTTACTAATATTAATGTAGCATAATTTCCAAGTTAATAACGACCTTCTTTTCTGCTTTGGCATGTTTTAACATTTATTTAAATGGAGAGAAAACTCATAAAAATCTCCCTTCTTGTGTTCTACTACATTAAACCTCAGAAATTATATAAAACAGGTGCATCACTTGGTCCTTACTGAGTGACTGATTGAATGAATGATTAGTAACACAAGTAAATTACTGCCTTCAGGGAGTTTACAATCAAGTTGAGATTACAGCAGCTCTTTTTGTAGTATGAAAGAACTGGAAATTTAAGAGATAGCCATCAATGGGGGATTTGTGACCTATGAATGCAATAAAATTATAATATGGCATAAAAATGATAAAAGGGTTTGTTTGAAAGAAGCCTGGGAAGACTTGTACAAACTGATGAAGAGTGAAGTGTGCAAAACCAAGCCAACAGTTTATATAACAACAACATTGTAAAGAAAAACAACTTTGAAAGACCTGAGAACTGATCGGTGTGACGCTTTTCAGGTGATCATCATCGAACCCTTTTTTGACTGCTACGATCCCATGATCAAGATGGCAGGAGCCATTCCTGTCTATATCCCTTTACGTTATGTAAGTCTGCTGATGAGGAGACTACGAGAGGCCTGGGAGTGCTTGGGCGGAGGTCTGAAACACTGTTCCCAAGAATTCATTGACTATTCTGGACAACAATAGTGTGGAAGTGGTATTTTTAAGTTTGTTGGGGTCTCCTAATTAATTATTGAATCTTTGTCATTGATTGTCAACAACTGCACCAGAATGTAACAGTAGTAGCTCACATTCACGAAACATTTTGTAGTTTTATAAAACTCTTTTCTCCCAGTAACTTTGTGACCCTTTAAGGGTGGCATGATTTTTTAAAAATCTGTACTCAGCTATCTAATTCATTAAGGCAAAGCACAAAATCAGTTATCTCAGAACTGGAGCTGAAAGATGCCTGTTAGCCTAGTTCAGGTGGATTCCCTGCAGGGGCATACCTTCTAATGCAAACATTACAAACTGATCTCCCCTCTGACCAGATGTAAACCTATACTAGCCTTCTAGGACACTCAAGCAGGACAGAGACCAATATCTTCTATTGTATTTTCCTTGTTCATTTTTGAGAATTTCTTTGCCTTACCTTTCTATAACTATTTATTGTTTTTATCTTTATTTGCTCAGTGACAATAATTATTTACTTTAAGTTAAAATCACATCTTCATTTTTCATTCTTCATATCCTAGAGACCTACCAAGGGAAATGAATGGTCCAGTGCCTCATGGATATTAGATCTTGAAGAATTGGAAAGTAAATTTAGTTCAAAAACCAAAATTCTTATAATAAATACTCCACACAATCCCACTGGCAAGGTAAGTCTCTCTCCTTTGCCTCCCTTACTAAAATTTATAGTCTTCATATGTATTGAGTAACAACTTCTTTAATGTATTTTTGTATTTCAGATATTTTCCAAAGAAGAGCTTCAAGGAATTGCTGAACTTTGTATTAAACATGATATCATTTGCATCAGTGATGAGGTTTATGAATGGCTGGTGTATACTGGACAAAAACATATTAAAATAGGTACTAATTATTATGTAGATCCATAATCTTAAAGTTTTTATGTGGGACAACCTACTAACCTGTTTCTTAGACCTAGATATCTGTTCTTTGCCATGGGCACCTAAAAATAGAAGAGACTGGCATTAGGTAAGGTAAATGCTTATTTTTATCCATTCAGTAATCATAACAATTATTTACCTTAGCAAGCACATTAGAGGGCCAGCACGGTGGAGTGGTGAGAGAGATAATTTTATAGTCTGGAAGGCCTAGGTTCCAGTTCCAATTCTGACACATTCCTGACCGTGGGATCCTAGGAAATTTACTTAAACTTGCTGTGCCCTAGGTATCTTTCTTTGACCATAAATTGCAGAATGTTTTGTGGTAGAGGGAGTTTCTTCATTCAATACCAATGAAATGACAATTTTTTAAAAAACGCTCACATTACAATATATTCTCATTATCATAAGAATGTGCAATACTCATACAGTTTTGGAAATATAAAGTTCTCAGTCTTTTTGTTCATGTTTCTGAAATAAAACATTTTGAAGATATGTTTAAATTCATCTTTATTATTAACTCATTCTCCTATTATTTAAATGAATAGTTAGGTGAGTGAACATATACATATATACTCATATATGTACATATATACATATGTACACATAGCATATATCTATATCAGTGGTTCTCAGCCTTCCTAATGCTGCAACCCTTCAATACTTGTTTGTGGGCGTATTTGGATATGGGCGGACTCACCTGGAGATGGATAGAGGAGTGGCGTCTCAGTTCCTAAGACCATCGGAAATGTGTGTTTTCCAATGGTCTTAGGCCACCCCTGTGAAAGGGTCTTTCGAACCTAAGGTTTGACCCACAGGTTGAGAACCACTGACCCATCTAAACATACTGCACACATGCAGGTTTGTGTTATACTAACTCACTGGATCCAGGTAGAGCACTGGCGTCATACTAGATCATCTGTAACAACCTTGTAATCACAAATAATAGCCAGCAGTTATAAAGGTGTGTGCATGAACAGTCACAATCTAGGGAAGGTCTGGCATTATTTATGTTGAATAGTGGTCAGTCAGTATCTATTAAGCCTGCAATGTGCCAGGTGCTATGCTAAGCGCTGAGGACGCAAAGAGAGGCATAAGACAGTCTTCTGTGCTCAGGAGCTATCGGTGTCATTGAAGAGGCAGAATACAAACAACCAAGCACAGAGAGTATATTTATAGGATAATTTGGAGGGAAGGCACTACCATTAAGGGGGATTGGGAAAGGCTTCTGGTAGAAGGAAGCCAGGAGGCAGGGATGAGGAAGTGAATTGCAGGCAGGGGAGACTGACAGTTACTTCAAAGTTTAGCCAAAACAAAGATACAATCATTCCTGTCCTCACACCCCATTTACCCTTCCCCAAAGCATAATCCCACTACATTGCTGTGTCAGTCTCTGGGGAGTAGAGTGGGATTAGGCTCACAGCTCAGCTCAGTTCCTACCTAGCATTAGTCCCACCAAGTTCCAAATCCAAAGCCCCTCTGGACTTGCTTCCTAGGATTCTGGCTTCTCAGGAGTTCCCTTCTGGGCAGGTTGCAACATCTGACCTGGAATCCTAGGCTCCACAGTCCCCACAGCCTGAGTTTTTATATCTGGGACTCCATTCCCTGCCCTAGAAATGAAAAGAACAAGCCAAGACCAAAACCCCAAGCTTGTTTTGCCAGGTCACCTTGCCGCAGGGTAAGAAGAAGGAGGCCCTTACGCCACAGAAATCAAGTTAGTATTGCTACTTTTATCACCAAAATAATAAGCATTCCTTGGTCCTCAGTAAAGAATTTGCTGCTTCTCTGCCTAGGACTGTCTCCACTGATCAAGTCAAATCAATTCCCATAATGCTAGAATTCACAAAGCAGCAGAATACTTCTGGTCTTTCAAAAGTGGTAGGTGCTTCCCAAGATGAGTAAAACAGTCTTCTTTGTCAAGGGATGATGACAAGGACACATTTGCCCATAGCATGAGATGGGTTAGATGTACTCTAAAAGATGTCAGTGCATTAGTGGTCCAAAGGAGGAGAAGGAGCAGAGAGATGTTACTGTTTGGGGGGGACTCAGCAGAGATTTCATCAGTGGTGTGATTTTTAAGCTGAGCTTTAAAAAATGGAAGATATTTTGACAGAGCTACTAGAAGTGGAGGACCCTTTTTGGTTAAGGGTTTTGTATGAGCAATGACCTGGAAAAGAACAGGGATCAATGAGAAGTCTGGTTTCACTAAAACATTGAATCCATGAAAGAGAATAGTTGGTTACTAAGCCCAGAAAGAAAAGTTTCTTCATTCTGTAATACAAAATAATATTTCTTACCGAATCTTCTTTTAGCAGCCATCTCTGAAGCAGGTGTGGCAGAAGGTTTAAGTGATTAATGTACCAGTCTGGCCAAGGTTACAAACCATGGCTGAAATCGAGATCTCCCCACTCTCACCCTTGTGCTCTGATTATCAAACCACGCTGCTCTCTGAATGCATGTGGTTCCTATATTTCTGAGACCCTGACTTTGGCTTTAAAGGAGGGTTATTAGGGTTTCTAGGGAGAAGGAGCATGCCACTCCTGTTATATGGCAGAGGATCCTGTCACAAACTAAGTTATACCCTTTTCTGCCAGCTTGAAGGTAGATAACTGGTACTGTTGGCATGACTATAAAGAAGAGTAAGAATAAAAGCTGAGGGTTTCACAGCGCGCCTGCTTCAAACTAATGGGCTGAATAACATTTTTGTGGATCTTAGGATTTCACAAGACTTTAATTCTGGGTTCTAGATACAATATTTGTAACCTAAACCATGTGGACTGAGGTGCAAAATTCTTTTGACCTCCACGAGGTCCTCTGGCCTTGAGAGACCTGGGGACGACAAGAGTTGACCTGCCAGGTGAAATAAGCCCTGATTAGAATCCTAATGCTTTGTCTGGGACTGAACCTACCTCAGGAATGCAGCAAGTTCAATGTGTTTTTCACCTGTATTTACTTAAGGAAGTACTTTCCTGAGTAAGTAGTTTGTGAAGCAACATGAAAATTTTATCATAAGTGATTGCTTGAAGTATATGCAGGCTTGAATCTTTCCCTAGTAGGAAGTTAGAGAAATATAATCATTTAAAATCACTTTTACTTTAAGATTTTAGTTTAAAGGAGGAGAAAGAGTAGCTAATGAACCAAAAGCATTTTATGCCCAACATAAAATACATCTACATGATAATGGCTCTGCTGAAAGCTCTAGAGTTTGAGTTAACTTCGTTTAGGTATGTTCTTCCAACAGGTCATTCTAAATGACTGTGTAATTTATTGTTTAAACCTACAAACTATAAACCCTTCAGAGTAAAAATGTGACTAATAAAATAGCTCTACCAAAGAGAAGCAAGACATCTTTTTAAACTCAGCTTTTTAGTTTTTATCACAGTCCATAAAAATAAAACAAGGTAAAAAAACGAGTGCACTATTTCACTAGAGAGGGCCATTCACTCACATTAAACCTGACCTGTTCCATGAAATGCAGTGACATTTGTTTCAGTAAAGATACACAATGGCTATTACATCAATTTGCAAAATGTAATGGTGGTTCTTTAACATAATGTAATAAGGGTTTCCAACTATACATCAGGAAATTAGTAACATTTTTATGTTGTCACATAGGCAGTTTTCCCTAGAGAGGGGCTCTCAGTCATGTCTCTAACTCTTATATGACTTATAAAAGTATAAGCTACCTTCGAGTAACAGCTTCACTGGCTAGTTTAAAGAATATCAACACAGATTCTAACAGAGAATTCTTGGAGCAACACCAGCAATTATCCTTAACCTCGTTTGAGCATTTCCACTAACCTTCAGACCTACAGCACTGAGAAAATGAAACAGATACAATTATCAGTGCCGGAATCATACTTTTTAAAAAAATAAATTTATTTATTTATTGGGATCATACTTTAACACTTAAAGAATGTAGACTTTAAAGGAATGGATCAATTACACACATGGAAAGTGACATGTAATTACCCAATCATATAACTGATGAGTTTTCATCAATTACTTTTTGAGAGATTTACTGTGTGGAGAGTTCTGTTTGAGTATTCATTGGGAAATATCCGTTATACCCAAGCAAAATGTTTCAAGTTTTGTTGTAGTTTTAAGCGCAGGAATTTACCATTTTTCAAAAATATTTATTGGAACCACCTACACTGTTATCTCCCTTCCTGCTAATACATCCTTACCACTTCTCCCTTTTCCCTAATCAGACATGGGTCACATGATAAGAAAGAAGGAAATTAAAGTCTGAGAGTATTCAGGGAAGGGTCACCATGATGGTGAAAGACCTTGAGCTCATACTATATGAAATTATATGAAAGAATTGGAAATGTTTAGCCTAGAATAAAAAAGCCTTGGGGAGGAGTGGGGGGTATGTGAAACTGTCTGTAAGTATTAGACATAAGGAAGGGAGTTTAACTCATTCTTCTTGGTCCCAGAAGGCAGAACTAAAAGCAAGAGGGTAGTTGTAAAAAGGCAAATTGGGAGTTGATGTAAGAAAGAACTCCAGCAATGGAAGCTACCTGAAAATGAAATGAGTTTCCTTGGCAGATAGTAGCTTCTCCTTTCTAGGAGTCTTCAGTCAAAGGATAGACAACAACCTGTATGAATTTGTCATAGAGAGGATACTTGTTCAGATATTGGTAGGATTTAATGGCCTCTGAGGTCTCTTCCAACTCTTAAGATTACATGATTTCATAAAATCTTTTCAAAATCCTTTGGGTAGCATCACTTAATTGAGAAAAAAATTACACCAAAGACAACTAAAAGTATATTATACTGGTATAGAATTTTGGTATTTTAAACATTATAACAGCTTAGTAAATACTTTGGCCATAATTATGTAATCCAAAATGACTTTTAGTTAAAATGACATGATTTGGTATCCAAATTTAGAGAATGTAAATTCATTAGATTAACAACTTCACTTTTTTTCCTGTACAGCTACTTTGCCAGGTATGTGGGAAAGGACAATAACAGTAGGAAGTGCTGGAAAGACATTCAGTGTGACTGGCTGGAAGGTAAGATGAACTAAAGAACTCTGTAGATGAAAATATACATGAGTGTTCATTTTCTGCATTTTTAAATTTCTGTGTTTAATTTGAAGATTTATTCTTTGATTTACAGAATACATACACAGTTTTCTTCTATTCTCCTAACACTCAGACATGTTGATTTTTATTCAAGAGATAGCATGCCATAGTCTTAATTCTGCTACTAATATGCTAACTGTGTAACAAATCTTTCTAGGCTTCAGTTCATATCAAAAATGAAGAGGCTGAGTCCCTTAAATCCCTTTCCAGCTCTAAAACTCAATACTGTTGGGACCAATTATCAATTTTCACAACATCTTTAGAAAAATGAAAAGAATTAGGTGATGTTCTTTTTTTTAAACAAAATGAACCCTGGACTGTATATCATGAAGATTTCATAACTCAAAAAAAGAAAAATAAGCTGATTATTTATTACAGTAATGAGTCCTCTCAAAGACTGACAACTTTGCACAACTCTGCCTTATTTAAATCCAATTCACACACAAGACATCAACCTGTGATGTCCCGGGTCCTCTTCAAAAACTTTCAAAGATGAACCACAATCTCATTTCATCAGATTACAAGAAATAAGTAGAAATGGCAGCTGTGCTCTGTAACATTTTAGGGCTCGTTGCCATTAACATGATGTTATCCACAAGTAAGAGCATCTGGAAGACCACGCCATCTAATCATATAGGGAATCTCTCCTCGCTGGGATTCTGCCGTAGACATCCTGCATGACACTGATTAACACTCTCTCTTACCACATCAACTTTTTTTATAATCCACAAATAATAAACACAGTAGGATCTTATTTCAGTCAGTTGCATGACTGTCAAGATGTACTCTCTGGTAAAACATGGCTTGGAGAAGCCTTCTTGTTCTCTTCTTCATTTGATCAAGAATACCCTTGACATATGTCGATTGGTATCGTAAACGTTTTACAGACAAGAGAAAGCAAGTATATGGGTTAGGTTATTGATTTCATTGGGGGAAGGAAATAATACAGTCCATAGTTTTCCCATTATTCAGTTTCATCTTTTCCTTCCAATATCTTGAAATCCTGGAATTCTTTTAAAATTGTGTTACATCCATCCCAGATTTCTTTTTGTTTTTCACATTTTAACTTATTATTTATTTATTTGTGACATTCTTTTCTTTTTAAATTTTGAGTTCCAACTTCTCTCCCTCCCTCCTATCCCATGGCCCTATCTATAGAGAAGGCAAGAATTATGATATCAAGTATACATGTGAAATTGTGCAGCACATATTTCCATATTAGTCAAATTTCAAGAAAAGCAAAAGAAAGTGAGAAAATTATACTTCAATTTGTACTTTTCAGAGTTAATCAGTTCTCTCTCTGGAAGCGGATAGCATATTTTCATCATGAGTCCTTTGGAATTGTCTTGGATCGCTGTATTGATTAGAGTAGCCAAATCTTTCACAGTTTATCATTACAACATTGGTATTGCTATATATAATGATCTCTCATTTCTTCTCACTTCAATTTTCATCAATTCATAGATGTCTTGCCAAGATTTCTGACTGTAATGGTAATTAATCTGTTTGATCAGATGTTAAGTAGATCCTAATAACCTAGTGTTAAGTATAGAACTCTGTCCATTGGT
>CM053593.1:30866319-30883397 GCA_028646575.1 Pseudocheirus occidentalis
TGTTGAAACGGTGAACATTGTACTGAATAAAGATTTGTAATGGAATAAACAGAGTGTTCACTAATACTGTGTAATCCGAATCTTAAAAGCTCTTCACAGTAGCATTCTCTCAGGAATCTACTGCTGATTGGCTTTACACTGACACTACTCCCCTCATCATTTCTTATAATGCAAAAGTGCTCCCTCACTGACCATATGCCACAACTTGTTCATCCATTCCCCAATTGATGAGCATCCCCTTAATTTCCAATTCTTTGCCACAACAAAAAGAGCTACTATAAGTATTTTTCCCATTTTTTGTTCTCTCTTTTTTTAAAATAAAATGAACAATGGAGTATATATCATGAAGAATTCATAACTCTAAAAGGAAAAACAGCTGATTATTTATTACAGTAATGACATCTCAAAGGCTTACTCCACCAGTTCATTAGTGTGATTGCTTCCTGGGCCATCTCCAGTTGTCCTGATGAATATCTGGCCATTGGACCCAGATGGCTCTGGAGGAGAAAGTGAGGTTGGTGACCCTGCACAGCCTTCCCTCACCCAAATCAAAGTCAACTGCAAGTCGTGTCCTCATCTCCCTGATGTCACGGTCCTCTTCAAAGATGAAAGACAAAAATAACAACATTAGTATACCTGATAGGTGTGAGGCAGTACCCCAGAGTTGCTCTAATTCACATCTATCCAATCCATAGTGATTTAAAGCCTTTTTTCATATTACTGTAGCATTGATTTATTCTTCTGAAACCTGCCTGTTTAGATACTTTAACCATTTATCAATTGGTGAATGGTTCTTATTTTTATAAATTTGACTCAGCTCTATACTCAGTATTTATTTGAGAAAATAAGGCCTTTATCAGAGCAACTTGCTCTAAAAAGTTTTCATATCACTTCATTGTCTATGGTACCTTTTAGCATTGTGTAGTTTCCCCTGATTTTCTCTTTTAATTAGGTCTATTTTTGCTTTTCTTTTGTCTGGGATCATGATTGCTACCTCTGTCTTTTTTACTTTAGCTGACGCATATCAAATTCTGCTCCAGCTCTTTAATGTAACTACATGTGGGTCTTTCTGTTTCAAGAGTGTCTATTGCAAACATATTGTTGGATTCTAGTTTCTAATCCATTCTGCTATCTGCTTCCATGTTATGGGTGAGCTCATCCCTTTCACATCCACAATTATGATTACTAACAATGTATTTCCCTCCATCCCGTTTTGTTTCCTCTTTTCTCTTTTTATCTTGTTCTTCCTTAAAAGTCTATGTAGCTTCTTAGCATTGCCTCCCTAAATCCACTCTCCCTTTTATCATTCCCCCCTTTCCTGTCTTTCTCTTATTCCTTTCCCCTCCTATTTCCCTATTGAGTAAGTTTCATTTCTATACACAATTGAGTGTGTTTATATATTCTTCCCTCTTTGAACAAATTCTGATGACAGTGAGATTCAAACATTGCTTGCCACCCACCCCCTGCCATATCCCCTTCCATTGTAAAAGCTTTTCCTTGCGTGCCTCTTTTATGTGAGAAAATTTTCCCCATTTTACCTCTCCTTTCCCCCTTCTCCCACTGCATCCCTCTTTGTGGTGAAAATTTTATGGAAATTACACTTCTCTGTATGCATTAGACTTCTATAATGCTGTTGCTGCCATTGTTTTTAAGTCATTTTCAGTCACATCTGACTCTTCATGGCCTCATTTGGGGTTTTCTTGGAAAAGATACTGAAGTGGTTTATCATTTCATTGTCCAGCTCATTTTACAGATGAGACAAATAAAGATAAGTGACTTGCCCAGGGCCATGTAGCTAATAAGTGCCTGAGGATCAGATTTGAACCCAGGAAGGTGAGTCTCCCTGAATCCAGGCCAAGCACTCTATCTACTGCGCCATCTAGCTTCCCGCATTTCCCATGGAAAACTATAATAAAATATACTGATGACTCATTTTTTGGCATTAATCATTCATTTGAATAGCTCATATTGGAGCTGTCGCATTTGTATATACTGCTTTCTCATCTTTATCATATGGCCACCTTTGCTTTAGTGTCAACAAATATTAAGATATTTATTGATCTGTTTTAAAGGATCTTGTCTACTTCTTCACAGGATTTCTCTACTCCTTCTTTGCAACAGATTTTGATGCCTAATCTGTAATTACCTTCACATCTCTTTTCTTTTACGCTTACAATGCGCCTTAAAAGGGAAGATGATCAAATGTCCTATGATATTTCTTGTCCACTTTGGGCACAAGCCTATTCTGCTAACTTCATCTGCCTCTCCAAGAACAAACAAGTACCAGCCTGCCCTCTAGTTGCAACTTCCATTTATAGCAATGACATCATTATCAATATGGCTCATTTCTACCTTATTGATGTTGGCCAAGGACTTTACTTTTAGGTCATCAGTCTTTAAATTAATGCTTAGATATGGCTAAAAAACTGACATTAATAGCACCCTTTCCTCCTTTTCCACGACTCCGCCACTACTATCACAGTGGAAGCTTCTGCTCCCCTCACAACAAAGGGGCTCACAACAAAGGTGGGGGCCATTTCACATTTTTATTTGTTTCAAAGAATCTATGCCAGTCTATTAGGGATGAACCTCCATGATTGGGTGGTTGTTGTCCTTCATTCTTAAAGAGGACCAAAATGATATCACTATATTCACGTCAGGTTTCAGCGTGTCTGACTGTGGCTCATCAGACAATAAGAGCTCAGAATGCTCTATCACAAATTGGGCACAAATAGTCCATGTGAACATTTGGGGTAAATTTACACATCCTACATTTCCTTTGAACTGTTACAATTTTGCTTTGCTCATAGGGCATAGCACCTTCTCTGATATGGGCATGCTATGCTGAGCAGTCCTGTGCCAATATCTCCTGTGCCACACAATCAACACCAAAGTTCTTAAAAGAGACCTTGAGAGTGTCTCTGTATCATTTCAACCACTATGTGAATACTTGCCCTGTGTAAGTTTCTCCATAAAATAGTCTTTGGGGCAATCATATGTTTTGCATTAAAACAATGCTACCAGCCATCAGAGTTGTTCTCTGAAGCTTTGTTGTGTTCTCCGAAGCAGAATTTGAATGCTTGGCAGTCCAGCTTGGGAAGAGACTTCAGTGTCTGGTATCTTATGCAATCTTCAGAATCCCCGTAAGACAAGTCAAATGGAAGTGATTCATTTTCCTAGCATGGTGCTTGTAGATTGTCCAAGTTTCACAGGCATACAGCAATGAGGTCAGCACAATGGCTCCACAGTTCTTCAGTTTGGTAGTCAGTCTAATATCTCTTTTCTCCCATACTTTCCTGTGGAGCCTCCCAAACACTGAGCTAGCTCTGGCAATGTGTGTATCAACTTCATTATCAATGTGTACATCCCTGGAAAATATACTACCAAGTAAATGAACTTATCCACAGTATTCAAAACTTTTCCATTTGCTGTAACTGATGGTTCCACATATGGATGGTGTGGTAGTGGCTGATGGAGCACCTGTGTTTTCTTGGTGTTAATTGTTAGGTCAAAATTAGCACAAGAAGCAGAGATTTATCCATGCTTTATTGCGTCTCAGCTTCAGAGGCTGCACTGAGTGCACAGTCATCTGCAAACAGAAAGTCACGCACCAACAGTCCCTCCAGTTTGGTCTTGACTGGGAGCCTTTTGAAATGGAAGAATTTACCATCAGTGCAGTAGCTAATCTTGATGCCATGCTCATCCTCACTGAAAGCATTTGACAACATGGCTGAAAACATCAAGCTTTTAAAAAGCATGGGAGCAAACACACAACTTTCTTTCACTCCATTGGTGACTGGGAAAGCACAAGAGCATTTTATCCAGAATCTGGGCAAGCAAGCCATCAGGAAATTGATGTACAATGTTGCTGAACTTCTCCAAGTAACCAAATTCTGACATAATTTTAAATAAGCCCTCATGAATGATAATATCAAAGGCCTTGGTCAGATCTACAAATGTTGTGTACAGACCTATATTCTGCTCCTGGCATTTCTCCTGGAGTTGTTGAGCAGTAACTACCATATAGACCATTCCTCAGCCCTTTCTGAAGCCACACTGGTTCTCAGGTATGAGTCCCATCTTCCAGGTGAAGAATCAGCCTATTAAAGAGGACTCTGGCAAGAATCTTACCAGCAATGACAAAGAGAAAGACTCCTCCCTTTGCCCCCTGTGATTGTCACAGGACAATCTGTTTCCTTTTTCTTTATAGAGATAGACAATGGAGTCATCTTTAAACTCCTGAGGGATAACCTTCTCTTTCCATATAACCTGGAAAATTTCAGTCAGCTTTTGTATGAGTAATGGACCCCCTACCTTGTAAATCTCAGCTGGAATAGAATCAGCACCAGGTACTTTGCCGCACCAAAGGAGCCTAATGGCATTCAAAACCTCTTCTTCAGTTGGAACTTCAGCTAGGGAAGAATTGATTTCAACCTGAGGTAAATGGTCAATGGCCTCAGCATTGATTGATGATGGTCCATTGAGAACACTGCTGGAAGTGTTCAGCCCATCTCTCTAGGATTATATCCTCCTCAATAATCAATGTGGCTCCATCAGCACTGAGTAGTTGAGATGCTCCATAGATCTTTGGCCCATAAATAGACTTCAGAGCATCATAAAAGAGCTTTGGTTTGTTACTATCATCATAAAGCTGAATTTCATCTGCCTTCCTACTGAGCCAAGAATCCTTTTCTCTAAGAAATCCATTTCTCTAAGGTTTGCTCGTACTTTACTTTTGATGGAATTAAATGTTGCCTTCTTAGGATGAACTATCCTGCTGGTAAACCCTATGGAGCTCTCATTTTTTGTTTAGCAGTTTCTGAGTTTCCCCACCATTCTCATCAAACCAGTCTTGGTGTTTGTGAATGTTCTGACCCAGATGAGCAAATGCTATACAACAAATATCTGAAAGCTGGCCACTCCTTTTCTGCTCCGCTGTTCTCAACTGTGTGTTGGCTCAACTTTCCCTCCAAGTTAGCAACAGACTTCTCATTCAGAGAAGAGCTCTTATCTGTTGACATTCATTCTTCTGGTAGTCATTTTGCCTTGGGGACACTACTTTTGTTGAATGTGAATATTTAACCTGGAGAGGACAAATCGATGATCAGTCTAGTACTCTGTCCTACACATTGCCTTCATGGCTCTCACATCCTGTATGTCTCTTCTCCTTACAGTCACATAGTCTATTAAATGCCAATGTTTGCTGTGAGAATGCATCCATAAAGTTTTATTGCGTTTAGGTAAACTGAAGACAGTGTTGGTGATGAGAAGGTCATGACATGCACAAGTCCTCCATAGTAAATGACCGTTGCTGTTGGTGTTTCCTGCTCCACTCCTTCCTAGGACTCCCTGCCAGGTCTGATAGTCTGAACCTACTCTAGCATTAAAGTCACCCAGAATTATAAATTTGTCCTCTTTTGGCACATTGATGGTAAGGGTCTTCAGAGCTTCATAAAATTCTTCAATGACCTCATCGGAGTTCATCATGGTGGAACCATAGGCACTGATGATGGTGGGACGAAATTTTCCTGCAAGTGGAATCACATTGTCATAAGCCTGTCATTCACTCCTTTTGGGAGGCATACAAGCTAGTTGGCTAGATTAGTTTTGATTGCAAAATCTACATGAGCTTCATAGTGCTCCCCTTCACTGCAGCTACTCCAGAAAAGTCTGTATCCAGCTCCAACTTCAGTAAGTTGGTCTTTGCTTACCAGTCTTGTTTCACTCAGGGCTGCTATTTGTATGTGATAAACCTGTTGAGTTCTCTTGCAACAAGAGCTGTTCGTCTTTCAGTTCTACTGGATTTTGTGTTGTTCATAAGTGTGTGCACTTCCGTGTACCGATGGTGAGGGGAATCATCTTTGCAGATGTTTTTGTACAATTTTTGTGTGTTTTGACCCCAGAGGGATTCCCCACCTGCCACAGTAATCAGGCCAGGGTTGGGTAAGCAGACGATTTTTAGGGTACTTTTTTGGCCCCTTCTGTATACCAGGAGGTGAGCAGTGTGGTCCTTTAAAAAAAAGGCTGCTCAGACACCCAAGGGGCTGCTGAATCCCACTGCTGCTTCCAGTGAGAAAATGATCCTATGGCCCGGGCTGCCTGGGTGCAAGATTCTGACTACAACTCCCAGTGTATCTTGCACCTGCCTGTCACCATAGGACTTTGGCATTGGTAAAATGGTATGTGTGATATCTTTTGATTGGTATGTGAATTGGATTTAAGTGAGGTAGATTTGCACAACGTCATTGGCTTCATTATCTCCTCCAGAGTCATCACAGTCTAGTGGCAGGACAGAGTTAAAATGACTGATGATGGCTCAAGATGCAGTAGATGACTTTGGTATCTTTGATGTCTAACTAATATCTAAGAGCTCCACAGCACCTGCTTCAGCTGCCTTCATGGCCGCTGGAACAAATTGTTCTCATCCACCCACTCCACCAGGGAAGTCTTCATATGGTTGGGGTAGACATGCCCCTAATTCAACAAATGGGTTTGAAGACACCTTGGTCACCCTTAACCTAGCTTAGCCTATCTGTTGAATGATTTACCATGGTCGCCACTGCGCATGCTACAGCTTCTTGGAGCCACAGGTGAGAGTTGGATGGAACAGGTGAACACCAAAGGTGGAAAGCAGCCCTGAAAAGTAGCCCTCACCCCAGGGGCGCTAGTTGTCCCTGAACACACCCTACACCCTTTAGCTAGGTTGTCTTTAACAACAGCCAGTCTGTCTCCGTATCCCTGTCTGATAATGTGCTATCTGTCTATGGATGGTGCCTCTACATCTGCCTCTGGTGGAATGCCCTTTTCCATCTCTGCTGCCCCTCAGCCTTCAGCATCCTGGTCTAATTGCTCGCTACGGCATTGTTTTGCTATGGATTCTGCTATGGTTCCTGAGGCTTCCAAGATCCCTACCCTGGGACTTTCTCAAGAGCCCCTGCCCTCCTGCCCTGTTGCTGCCTCCAGAGACAGAGCCTTGTAGACTACCCATGTCCTGGGGCCTTTTTGGTTGCCCTTCAAGGTTTTGCTGATAGGACCTCTTTTCTGTTGTCCCTGGTGCAGTCCTGGGACATAAAGGTCACTTAATTGTAGTTTCTATCGGTTTAGTGAAACTTAAAGGTTTTTCAAGAGCAGGTATATGGGGGACTGGGCCTTCATTTTCCTGTTAAGACAGTCTTCTTGGCTCAAAATTTATAAAGGCTTAAGGTCCATGAAGCTAATGATAGACTTTTACTTAAAAAGAAAGTGATAAAATGAGTCCCAATTCCAGTGCTTGTGTCGTCACCATGTGTTTGTAAATTTGCAAATTGGAGACAACTTTAAATTTTTATATTCTCTTAAATTTATCGTTGACAATTAGATTATTAATATCTGCCTTGCTGTTTCCTTTCTTAGCTTGGTTGGTCTGTTGGTCCTAAGAATCTCATAAGACAAATGCAGATTGTACAACAAAATGTCATTTATACTTGTGCAACTCCTTTACAGGTAAGTGTGCTTAGTATGTGGGAATTTATGATGAATGTTTTTTTATTTGAAGGCACCACTTGGTGTGATACATACTTTTTATGGTTGAGTTCTTGCCTCTATGCCCGTAAGTAACAGTTCACCCCAACTTGAGTCCAACTTAAGTATATTTGGGGAATTTAGGGGACATTATCAACTTCTGTAACAATGTTTTCATAGTAAATCCTTGATATTTTACTTACATACAAAAAACAATTGTCCTAAAAAAATGTTTCCATATTCAAAGTATTAGTTTTGGGCTGTTAGCTGTTCTGTGAATTGTATTTTCACTGAAAAATGAATTGTTTCAAGGAGACAGATAAAAGCCCACCCACCACCACTAAAAAATCCTTAATGGAAAAATTTCTATTTTAAAATGCTGATTTTTAACAAGGGTTTAAAATCTTTTTCTAAGGCCTATTAGTTCATTGGATTTCTTTTCAACATTTTTTAATTGATAACTTGGGTGAAAATATTCCTAAGAAGAACAATAACACAGCTCCATTTATGTAGCTCTTTCCAGATCTACCAACAATTTCATATAATCTCATTTAACAATGAGATCGTGGGTGGCATGCTTCTCAAATTCAAAGGACACAGGAAGTTAGGGAAGAGAAGTATTGTATTAGGTGATAGAATCAACATTCCAAATCATCACAGCATGCCAGATAGAAAGGAACAAAATGATAGTGAGAGGTCAATTAAAGTTCTATGTTTAGACTCAAAAGCCCAGTATAGGAAAGGGGTCACTTTCAATCAGTTCCCACAGTATGAAAATAAGGGTACCATGTCATGTGGTCAGTTTTTTTTTAATTAAAGCAATTTGAAGCTTTTATATAAATATAAGGTTTAGATGATGTTAAAGTACTAATCTAGTCACACTCTTTTTTAAAACAATAATTTTATTTTAAAACTAGTAATAATAAATACAACCAAAGCATAGAAAGGAAAAGCCCAAATCACAGAATTTCAGAATTGGAAAGAACCCAGGAGCCCGTGTAATCCAACCCACAACCTGAACAACAAAAAAATCTCTTCTCCAGCATTGTAACTTCCTAACAAATGGCCGTTGAAAGTCTCCCATTGGGAGAGCTGATACTTGCCTTGACAGTTCATTCCACTTTAGGAAATCTCTGATTATTGTGAAGTTTTTCCTGATATCACACCTCAATTTTCCTCTTTACAGATTCCACCCTAGAGGCAATTTGGCATAGCACATAGAGAACTGGCCTCAAAGTTAGAAAAATGGGTTCCAATCCGCCCTCAGACACACATTGGCTGTGTGACCCTGGGCATGTTGGTAAAGCTCTCATTGCCCCAGTCAAGTCTCTAAGAGCAGATGCCAATCTGCATCAGTGGAAGGTCTCCGCCATCTTTCCAGTCCCTCAGGTTTGCAACCTATCATCTTCTCCTTCTATCTGATCAACTTCTTCTTCTACCTTCTACCGTCTTTCCCCTTCCTTCTATTTCCTGGCTCTCCCAGACTCTTGCCTAGATTATAGTCAGAGACTCTGAAATGGTCTCCCTGCCTCCTGTCCCTCCCTTCTCCTGTCTGTACCCCACTCAGACATTCCTGGAACACAGAGAATCTCCCATATCTCCCTGTCCCTTCAGGATAAAATACAAACTCTTGTGTTTGGCATTTCAAGCCTCTCATAATCTGACCCCCAGCCTATCTTTCCAGAATTTACATCACTGTCCCTTGTGTTCTCTACATTTCAGGCAAACTTATCCTGTTTGCTATTCCTCATAGAAGTGCCCATCTCCCACCTCTGTGCCTTTGGACAAGTGTCTGCCTGCCATGCTCTTCCTCACTTGTAAAATTCTTGGGTTGACTCAGGGCTCAGATCAACTGCCAGTTTCTACATGAGGCCCATCTGTGTCCCCCATAAGGATGTCAGGGGCAAGAAGTGTTTTCACTTTTGTTTTTGTATACAGCATCATCATCATCATGCCTCTCCCAGGATGATCATTACCCAGAACGTCAGCATCAGGGAGATTGCTTCAGCTTTGGCAGTGTCACCCCATCAGGCCCCCTGCAGTGCTCTTGCTCACCTGGCAGGCTGGGGAGCAGAGCAAAGAGTCCCCCCTGTAATTCTCCCCCCCAGCATCTCTTCACTTGCTACCAGCTGCTCCAACATTACCATCATTTTCCCTCACTCAGCCACCCCCCTCTTCAGTTTCCCTTTTGTGCATTGTCTTCCCTTATCAGAATGTAAGTTCCCGGAGGGCAAGGACTGTCTCTTTTTCTATTTGTATCCCTCAGAACTTAACACACTGCCTGGAACACAGTAGGTGCTTAATAATTGTGTGTCACTGTATGTCATTTGTATCCCCAGTGTTTAGCTTAGCACCTGGCACATGGTGGGCACTCAATAAATCCTGCTGAGTCACTGATTCCTGCTCTCCCCTTTAAAATCTCTGTATCAACTTTGTACATGTTTTGTGATTTTCTGTACAAGAGGTGCTACTATGTAGAAGGCAGAAGGCTGACCATGGCTCCAGGAAGACCTGAGTTTGAGTCCAGACTCTGCCACACACTCACACATTGGTTGTGTGACTCAGGGTATGGAGCAGAGTCCCAGTGCCCTGGGCCAAAGACTCTCTAAGTCTGGAGTTGAAAGGCAAGTGCCAGTCAGCATCGGTGGAGCTCCCTCATCAAAAGTTCCCTCTACCAGTAAAATCACAAGTCAATTTCAAAAAGAAAAACACATGTCTTTACATATACCATATGTGGATCCATGTTGTTTATGTTGGATCCATCTTTGTATGGGTGTGTCAATTTTTAAACTGACTTATCTGGGTACACGTTGGTTCCCCCAGGACACTGTATACTTCTTCAAGGTAGAAGCCTTCAAAGTGCTGGAATGTAGCAGGGTCTAAAAAGGTTCTCTGCTGAACCACATCCAGATGTATTTATTTTACCATTGTCTGGTCCACATCTCTCCTCATAGCCTATAGATCTCACAAGAAAAGCATTAATGAATTTATCCAATCCAGCAATCATTTATCAAGCACCTATAGGGTACTATGTATTCTGCTAGAGGCTAGAGATGCAAAAACAAAATGAAAAACAGTCCCTGTTCTCAAGGAATGTATATTCTCCTGGGAGGATACAATATGTATACAGATAAACAAATATATCATTATTTAAGAAAGATAAAGGAGAAAGCAATGACTAAGGAAATCAGGAAGGTGCCCTGTATGAGGCAGCAGAAGTTCTTAGCCTGGAAGGGCATTGAAGATTCTGCAGAGACCCACCCATACCCTCAGCACTACTTTGGCTCCCACTTGTAGGCCTTTTCCCCATGGTCACTTGTTTCCAGTGACACTAGAACCTGTGACTAAGGCCTCTACACTGGAAACTCCAGACTCAGTGACCCCCTTATGGGCATATCTTGGGAAACTGAGGTCTTGGTTGGTCTCTACTTGTCTGATCTTAGGGCTCATTCCTGTAAGTCCTTATTCCAGATTCACTCACTGCTAAGTGGTGGTGAAGGGTGCCACATCACAAGAATAGGACATGGCAACTCGTACTGCTTCCCTTGAGGGACCACAGCCTCTGAATGACCACCCCTTCCCACTCACTGCTGCAAGGAATTGAAATCTGTCTGCTTCCCTGATGGCTCAATAGATTCTTCCTGGATCTACATCTCTTTGAATGGTAATACAAACTATATAGCCCAAAGCTATCCAATCTCCAGACACAGGATGCTCTGCTCAGTGATCCTTTTAAGTACTTATTTAGGGTCCTGTGAAACATTCCTCAGAGATATACTCTTTTTCTGGGGTCTGTCCTGGCTTCTTAGAGCTCTCTCCTTACCACACAATTATTTCTATAGTACAAGAGAACCATTTTAAGAAACACCAGGTGCCTAGGAGCCTGGGCTGGCTTGGATTTTTGTAGGCTGGCTATAGGTGGTTTCAGAGGGAAAAAAGAGGCTAGTAGCTGGGTCAGGTTCATTGATAACAAGCTGCTGCCTTCTTGTTCAACAATTCAGTTCCCCATCCTTCCTGAATGTGCAAACATAAAGCTCTTCCCATGAACTTGGAAGGAAGGCTGAGGGACACTTTTCATCTTCTGCATAAGTATATATTCTATGTGTTGGTGTATGCTTAGGGTCAGCTTACAGTCAATGGTTCCCAACCTTTTCAGGTATAAGGTCCACTTTTTAATGCCTAAATCTTATATAGACTCCCCCCCCCCATAATAGAAATTGTACTGCTAGCATCCATTGACTAATAAAACACAAAATGACAAAAGATTCCTATGAATTCATTGACATTTTGAAATGTATTTATGTTATTCATTACAACAGCAACTATGTCCACTTAACAAATAAAAACAAACATTATTTAGAGTGTATTTTCTTGGAACTAAACATCAAATGGCAGTCCTTGGTGAGTATGAGGATTCATGAGCCCTGTACAAACATGCCACAGCTCCACCACCAGAGCCCTTGGCCCACAGCTTGGGAGCCACCCACCTCAGTTACTATTTCTCTAATCAGTTCAATTAAACACACATGTATTAAGTGCCTTCTGTGTGCCACTCACTGTACTAGGAGCTAGGGATAAAAAGGCAAAAGCAAAAATCAACTCTCACCCTTGTCACTCCAACTCATTAGTCAGAGTCATTTGATAATTTATCTTATTAGAAAATAATTTGGTATCATTTGCATTCCAGAGGAAAACTTTTTTGTGTAGTAACTTTTTTAAATGTACATCATCATAATGAAGAATATAACAGTTTCACATCCACAACCTCCATAATAGGCAAAATTAGACACTGATAAACTCATAACAAGGCAAAAAAAGTTGTAGAAGCCTAAGTCTACAGAAATATTAACCTCAGCTAACACCATAAAAAGAATCTCTCCTATCTGCTTGGTTAAGTAATCACTGACCTTTTTATTAGGAATGATACTGATTCTCTTATTAAATTTGCATTCCAGTAATTAATGGGGAAAATAATTCATTTCCTCCCTGTTTTTGAATCTTTAAAATACAGGAGGCTTTGGCTCAAGCTTTTTGGTTTAACATTAAACACATGGATGATCCAGAATGCTACTTTTATTCTTTACCCCGGGAACTGGAAGCAAAACGTTATCGGATGGTCCAGTTACTCCAAAGCATTGGACTGAAACCCATAGTCCCTGAAGGGGGATACTTCATCATGGCTGATATTTCAGGGCTAAGTAAACATCTTGTAAATTTTTGGTACACGTACACATCAATGTGGAATTATATTGTTTTCATTGGGTAATTCCATATATTCTAACTATGGAAAAGAGCAATTGTCCTATGAGATCGGTAAGGATTTGTCTACTCAGGAAATGCACGTAGTATCATTTCCATCTTATACTTATCTTTGTTACAAAGTAGTTCCAGTAAATCTGAATGTGATTCTGTACTGATTATTGAACTACCAGATATGTCATTAAAAAGTCTCTATAAAAAAGAGGAAAAATTTTAAATGTCCTGAGCTTAAGTTCTGAACTAATGCTCTAACAGCAAACTGTGTCTGGGTATCCAGAAGAAGAGCTTCTGGATACCCAGATTGTAACCATCCAAATAATGTTGGTCTTGAAACTAAGGGAGCAGTGAACGTGATATGTCTAATTCTGAGCTGTGCTCCTACATGAAGAGGAGCTGCAGTGAACTAGGTGAGCTGGATTTTCCAACTGAATTCAGTTTGTCCTCTTGACATAGCCCACCTTATTCTTATCAAGCTCAAGAGACACAAAAATACAGAGTTGATTTGAAGTGAATGTGCTAATGTTCAGAACATGATAAGAGCTTTAAAACAGAACAGATTTCATGCAGATAACAGAAATCTACCAAGTGGAAGACCATCCATAATAGACCTTCCTTTCCTCTCACTCTCTATTTAACTCCAGTCTGGCTTCTGACCTCATCATTCAAATCAAAACTGCTCTTGCCAAAGTTACTAATGATCTCTCAAGTGCCAAATCCAAAATCCTTTTCCCAAATCCTCATTCTTCTCCATATCTCTGCAGCCTTTGATACTGTTGATCATCCTCTTCTCCTTGATTTCCTCTTCTCTCCAGGTTTCCCTGCTCTCTCCTAGTTCTCCTCCTACCTCTCTGATAGCTCCTCAGTCCCTTTTGTTACACCCATAGGTGTCCCATAAGACTCCCTCCTGGACCCTCTTCTCCCTGCATCCTGCTGGTTGAACTCCCTGACACAAACTTCTCCCAACTCCAGTCCATCCTCCTTCACTCAGCTATCACAGTGATCTTCCTAACACACATGACCTAGTGACACCAATCTCTCTGCTGTTCTACACATAAAGCACTAATCTACTTTCACTGGCTTTCTGTCCCACTGCCTGAAATGTCTTCCTGATTTCCCTGGCTGCCTTCAAGCCCCAGTTAAAGTCTCTCCTATAGGAACCCCTTCCTGATCCCTCTTAAAACTCCTCTTATCTCTGATTTACCCAATTTAACTTGTTCATAACAGTTGTCTCCCCTGTGAGCAAGAAATGTTTTTTCTTAGCCTTTCTTTGTGTCTCCAGTACTTAGTATGGTACCAGACCCACAGTAAATGCTCCATCAATACTTGTTGACTGAAATGTCCCAGTGAAAGATACCTAACAGTTTCAGTCTGTGAAACTTATATATCATTTCTAAATTGTTCAAATGTTTTACAAATGGGTAATAAGATTGAAATTATTTAATTTCTTCTAGGGTCATATCTAAATTTTAAATGTCATATGTAAATACATAATCCTTAATGAAACACTAGGACAAGTATGAAGTAGAGGCTAACTTCTCTACTTAAAAAAATACTTTAATGAATGCGGAGAACATTTTCGATGTGGAGAATATTTTGTGAAAAATAAATTGTTTTATGTTGTTGATGAAAGTAAACTAATTATTGCAGGGCACTCAACAACATCTAAGTATAAGGATTTACAGAAAGCAAAGGTGACAAGAACGAGCAGCCAAGGGTATCACTCAGACTAAACACCAGGGAAACATCTGGGTCAAGCCCTAGACTAAGACAAAGGCCTTGTAGAAGGAACCAAGATGTCTGCTAATATTAGGGATGAAACAGAGTCAAGACAACACCAGGCTATAGAGGGGAAGAAGATCTGACCAAAGTCTAAGAAAACCAAGACTGTTGATGAATAGAGTATGTGGTGATATAATTATTCTAGATGGATGTAACGAGGTGACACTTTCTCACATATGGAGAGGGATTTTCTTTGCAGTGATCCAAGAGTCATATCCCACAGTTCATTCTTAGGACAGACAATCCACACTTCTCTCTCCCCAGAGTTCCCACCAGAATGTTAAAGATGCTCATCCAGCAACTGCTACTGCTCTATATATACCATCAATTTGACTAGTGGATAGAACACACTCATTGGTAACTCTACTTGAACAGTTGGCCAACAGGCACAATGTTAGAGAATCAATAATGTGATTCACTTTTAAATGTATCTGTAAATTCCAATTAAAGGATGGCCTAGATAACCTAACCTCTCAGGGCCCACTGAATGAGTCAGTTCCTCTGCTCCTATAAGGTTTCCTAGTGATTCCCATAGTAGTGGGTTCTAGTGTCCAGAACCTGGTCTCCAATGAGAGAATTTCAAACTACATTCAGTTACATGGAAGAAAAAAAAAGGAAGTGGCTCTTAATAATAATAAAATGCTAAGGAATGACTTGCATTAGATAAGCTAACTCTTTTTCCTCCCTCATTTTAGATGTAGACCTCTCTGAAATGAAGGAAGATGAATGTTATGACTATAAATTTTTGAAGTGGATGATTAAAAATAAGGTAATAGGTCATTATCAGCACTAATATATTATTTTAGAAAAGTACAGAAGAAAGTTTTTGTGTTGCTACTAAAGCATTATGAAAATGTTGCCTAGAGTTTCATTGTTGTACCATCACAGCTGGTTGCTTAGACGGTACTTTAAAAAATCTACTTCCTGAAAATTGTGATGACTAAGGTTGAGTAAAGGCAAGGACTCACCTGAGCTCTCTAAAATTCTTCTTCAAACAACTCTAAAATAATGCCTCAAAATGAATCCTGTAGCAGCAGAACCAAGAAAATGACAAGATAGAACAATTTTCCATCCCAAGATGACTTAGAAGGTTGGCAGGAAATGTCTGTCTCACTGAGGTGAGAGTGGAGTAAAGTCCAGAACAAGTCACACCCAGCAAGTCAGTAGCAGGCCTTGAAGGTGACTGAATCAACAATGAAAAAATTCACTGAAGAACTCCTTTAAAAAGCAAATTGACCAAATGGAAAAGGAGACACCAAAGCTCATTGAAGAAAATAATTCCTTAAAAAGTTAGAACATCAAAAAATAATAAAACAAAATCAAAAGAATGAAAAAATAGAAGAAAATGTGAGATATTTCACTGGAAAAACAGCTGACCTGGAAAATAGATCCAGGAAAAACAATTTAAGAATTATTGGACTACCTGAAAGTCATGATCAAAAAAAGATCCTAGACATCATCTTTCAAGAAATTATCAAGGAAAATTGCCCTCACATTCTAGAATCAGAGGGCAAAGTGAAAAGTAAAAGTAAAAGAATCCACCTGAAAGAGAATTTGAAATGGAAACTCTCAGGAATATTATAGTCAAATTCTAGAGCTCCCAAATCAGTGAGAAAATACTGCCAATAGCCAGAAAGAAACTAATCAAATACCATGTTGTCACAGTTAGGATCACACAAGACTTGGCACCTTCTACATTAAAGGATCTTACACTTTGGAATATGATATTCCAGAGGGCAAAGAAGCTGGAATTACAACCAAGAATCACCTACACAGCAAAACTGAGTATAATCTATCAGGGGGAAAATGGATATTTAATGAAATAGAGGATTTTGAAACATTCTTGATGAAAAGACCAGAGCTGAATAAAAAAAATGACTTTCAAATACAAGACTCAACAGAAGCATATAAAGACAAACAGGGAAGACAAATTATAAGAGAGTCAAAAAAATTTAACTGTTTACATTCCTACATGAGACAATAATAATACTTATAACTCTTAAGAACTTTATCATTATTAAGGTAGTTAGGAGTATACATATACAGAGGGCATAGGCTTGAATTGACTATGATGGGATGATATCTAAAAAATGTTTTTTGAATTATTTTATTGTTTACATCATTCATTTCCAAGAGATTTTGAGTTACAAATTTTCTCCCTATCTTTCCCCTCCTCACAACCCCAAAACAGCAATCCCACTGTAAAGCCCCTCCCCCAGTCTGCTCTCTCCTATATCCTCCTCCATCACTCCTCTAACTTTCTGATAGGGCAGGATAGGTCTCCCTACCCCAGTGCCTGTATATCTTAATTCCCAGTTGCGTATAGTTACTATTAATAATTTTATATATATATATATATATATATATTAACATTTGATTGTAGAACTTCAAACTCTAGATTCTTTCTCTTCCTCCCTCATCACCCACCCCCACTGGAAGGACAAGCAATTCCATACAGGCTGTACATGTGTAATTATGAAGACTATCTCCACAGTGGACATATTGTGAGAGACTGATTGTATGTCCCTCCTTCCTATTCT
>CM053593.1:30883897-30923372 GCA_028646575.1 Pseudocheirus occidentalis
TGCCAGATCCTGGGTTATCCTAATTGTGTTTCCACAGTATTCAAATTGCTTCCTCTTGTTACACTGTAATATGTTTTCTTTACCTGGGGACTCTGGAACCTGGCTATAACATTCCTAGGAGTTTTCTTTTGGGGATCTTTTTAAAGAGGTGATTGGTGAATTCTTTCAAGTTCTATTTTGCCCTCTGGTTCTAAAATATCAGGGAAATTTTCCTTGAGAATTTTTTGAAGGATGCTTTCTAAGTTTTTTTTTGATCATGGCTTTCAGGTAGTCCCATAATTTTTAAATTATCTCTCCTGGATCTATTTTCCTGGTCAATGGTTTTTTCAAGGAGATATTTCACATTGCCTTCTATTTTTTCATTTGTTTGGATCTGTTTAGTAGTATCTTGATTTCTCATAAAGTTATTTGCTTCCATTTGCTCCACTCTAATTCTGAAGGAATTATTCTCTTCAGAAAGTTTTTGAGATTCTTTTTCCCTCTGGCAAATTTGACTTTTTAAGGCATTCTCCTCATTGGCTTTTTGGGCTTCTTTTCCCATTTGAGTTCATCTGGTTTTTAAGGTGTTATTCTCTTCAGTCAGGTTGTTGACTCTGTTTCCATGATTTTCTTGCACCATTCTCATTTCTCTTCCCAATTTTTCCTCCAGTTCTCTTATTTGGCTTTCAGAGTCCTTTTTAAGCTGATCTATGGCTTGTAGACAATCTTCACGTTTCTTGGAAGCATTTGGTGTGGGATTTCTGACTGTGCTGTCTTCCTCCCATTCCATGCTTTGATACTTTTTATCCCCCAAAAAGGATTCTAGAGTTCAGTTACTGTTCTTACTTTGCTTCCTTTTCCTACTCATGATGCCAATAAATTATTTGTGTTTTTGGCTCTGTGGAACTCTGCTTCCAGAGGGGAAAGCTCTGTCCCAAATCACTGGTGTTTTCACAGCTGCCAGAGCTATTAGGGGCCTATTGCCACTCCCACCAGCTTTGGCTCACTGAAAACACACCCCAGGACCACAACCCTGGGATTTTAATTTAATAATCCAAGACCATGATCTGGATCCAGGTTGCTCAGTGCAAGAGCATTTGGCCTCTGAACAATTACTTGGCACCCCCTGCAGTCTTCAGGCCGGGAGCTCTTAAGCAACCCAGTGGAGGTGGCTGCTGCTTTCAGCCACTTCTGCCAGTTCTGTTTCTTCCTTGCCCTGGGGGCAGTTTGGCCACACTGTTTTTCTCCCCCAAATTTAGCTGAATTCCACTGACCTTTCACTTAGTCGTCATTTCTTCTGGCTTGGTAAATCTGGAAACTGCCACAGCTGCCACTGATCCACTCTCCTGAAGAGTCCAGCAGCAGGTCCTCCTGACCACCCTGGGGCCAGGCTACAGTTTCAGGCTGGGCTGGTTTAGGCTTCCAGCCTGCTGTGATGAGGCCCCACCTGCTGAGCTGCCTTCAGCAAGAGATGTGTTTTCTGTTTTTTGTGAGTTTTGGAGCCCTAAAATTTGTTTAGAGTCATATTTTATGGGTATTTCAGGTGGCTATTTGGGAGCTGCAAAACCTTGCTGCTTCTGCACTGGCATCCTGGCTCTGCCCCCTAAAAAAATAAAATTAAGGAATGTTAAAGAGGAATACACTTGGAGAAGGGGGAGGGAAAAGTAGAATAGGGTAAATTATCTCATATAACATGTGCAAAAGAGCTTTTGCAGTAGGAGTAGACTGTGGATATGAGCTGGCAGACAACACTTGGACCTTATTCTCATTTGAATTGGCTCAAAGAGGGAATAACATACAGTTGGGTATAGAAATCTATATTACCCTAAAGGGAAGGAGGAGAAAGAGACAAGAGAAGGCAAGGGGGGGCTAAAAATGGGAGGGTGGATTGGAGGACATCATAGTCAGAAGCAAAATGCCTTTGATTCAGGATTGGGGAAAATAGAGAGAAGGATAAATGGAGGGAAATAGGATAGAGGAAAATATAGTAATCATAACTGTGGGAAAAGTTTCACAGCAAATTTCTCTGATAAAGTCTTCATTTCTTAAATGTACACAAAACTGAGTCAAATTTATAAGAATACAAATACAAATCATTCCCCATTTGGGAAATGATCAAAGATTATGAACAAGCAGTTTTCAGAAGAAATCAAAGCTATTTATAGTCACATTAAAAAATGCTCTAAATCACTACTGACTAGAGAAATGCAAATTAAAACAACTGTGAGGCACCACCTCAAACCTATCAGATTGGCTAAAAGGAAAATGAAAAACGTTGGAGGAAATGTGGGAAAATGGAGACACTAATGCAACATTGGGGGAGTTGTGAACTGATCCAACAATTCTGAAGAGCAATTTGAAGCTATCCTCAAAGGGCTACAAAATCATACATACTCTTTTGATTTAGCAACACCAGTGCTTGGTCTATATCTCAAAGAAAAAATTTTTAAACAGAAAAGGACCTATTTCTACAAAAATATTTATAAGAGCTCTTTTTGTGTTGGAATAGAACTGGAAATTGATGCCAATCAACTGGGAAATAGCTGAGCAAATTATGGTCTATGAATCTAAAGAAATACTATTGTGCTTATAATAAATGATGAGCAGGATACTCTCAGAAAAACTGGACTTAAACTAATGCAAAGTGGAGTGAGTAGAACAAGGAAAGCATCTTCCATAGTAACAACAATAATGTATGATTACTGACTGTAAATTATTTGGATCATTGTATTGCTGGGAATAACTAAGTCGTTTACAGTCTTGGATCATTAAGACAGTTCCAAAGGACCTATGATAAAAATGCTATCCACTTACAGAGAAAGAACTGATGGAGACTGTATATTGAAGCATTCTTTTTTTTTTTACTTTATTTTTCTTAGTTTTTTGGGGGGCATGGCTGTGTTTTCTTTCACAAAATAAGTAATATAGAAATATGTTTTGCATGATTGCACATGTATAACCTATATCAAATTGCTTTCCTGAGCCAAGATGGTGGAGTAAGAAGTAAGTCAATCTCACCCTTCCTTATTGACTTCTGAAAGCCCAGAAAATATCACCACAGAAAAAACCCTGGAACAGCTAAGTCAGCAAAAAGATGGGATACGGCAGTCTTTAGCCCAGGAAGTTTAGGAAACTAATGGGAAAGGTCCCCTCTCGGGTGAGGGAGAGCAGTACAGGATGGGAGGCATCCCAGAAAGCCAGTGACAAGCCCAGCCTCAGCAAACCAGGGGGAAATCCTGAGCCTCAGGGTGGTGGAGGAAGCAAGTGTCAACACCTGCCCTGCCCCACCAAGGGCCTCAGCATGGGCAAGGGAACTGGCAGATAACAACTTGGAAAACCACAACATCTGCCAGCATTCTCCAGCAGCCAAATCTCCCAGTGTTTCAGCACAACTCCAGGAGACAGCTTCAGGTGGCAGGCAGATGTCACAGCTAAACATCTGAGTACAAGGCCAGGTGAGCAGATGTCCCCCAGGGTTCATACCACCCACCCTAAGAACTCAGAACAAGGTAAGCTACCAGACCCCTAGAGTCTCCAGCTGCTAAACCAGAGGCTCCAGCACACAGAGCTAGTGACCAGATCCCAGGCACACAGCACAAGAAACTTGGGTCAGTGCCCCCATACTCCAGCAGGAGAGCTTAACTCTAAAAGCCAAAGATTAGGCAAACACCATGAGCAAAAAGCAGGAATGGACAATGACCATAGATTCTTGTTTGGGGAACAGGGAAAATAGAGGCATAAATTCAGAAGAGAACAACATTGTCAATATATCCACATCTGAAACCTCAAAGGGGAATATGAATTGGTCCCAAGTCCAAAAATCTGCCTTGGAAGAGCTCTAGAAGGATTTTAAAAGTTAAGTAGGAGAGGTAGAAAAATTGGGAAAAGAAATGAGGGATATGTAAAAGAGAATCAATAACTTGGAAAAGGAAGGACAAAAATTGACTGTAGAAAGCACATCCTTAAAAAGTAGAATTGGCCAAATGGAAAAGGAGAGATAAAAATCTAACAGAAGAAAACAATTCCTTAAAAATTAGGATTGGGCAAGTGGAAGCTAATTACTCTATAAGACATTAAGAATCAGTCAAACCAAAACAAAGGAATGAAAAAGTAGAAGAAAACATAAAATACCTCATTGGTAAAACAACTGACCTGGAAAATAGATCCAGCAGAGACAATTTAAAAATTATTGGTCTACCTGAAAACCATGATGAAAAAAGAGCCTGAGACAGCATCTTTCAAGAAATCATCAAAGAAATTAAGATATACAGGCACGGGGGTAGGGAAACCCATTCTGCCCTACCAGAAAATCAGAGGGGCAATGGGTGAGGACATAGGAGAGAGCATATTGGGGGAGGGACTATACAGTGGGATCTCTGTTTTGGGGTGGTGAGTAGGGGAAAGATGGGGAGAAAATTTGTAACTCAAAATCTCATGGAAATGAGTGATGTAAACAAGAAAATAAATTAATTTAAAAATAAAAAAAGAATTTTAAAAAGAAAGAAAAAAAAAAGAAAATTTCCCTGAGGTTCTAGAACCAGAAGTTAAAAATAATCATTGAAAGAATGAACCAAACACCTCCTAAAATAGATCCCAAATTGAAAATGCCAAGGAATATGACAGCCAAATTCCAAAATTACTAGGTCAAAGAGAAAATACTACAAGCAGTCAAAAAGAAACAATTTAAATATAATGGGACCACAGACAGGAGACATAGGACCTTGCAGGTTCTACATTAAAAGATTGGAGGGCATGAATATGATATTCTGAAAGGCAAAATAATTTGGGTTACAACCAAGAATCAACTACTCTGTGAAAATGAGCACAATCTTTCAGGGGACAAGATGGACATTCAATGAAATAGGGAATTTCCAGACTGTAGTGATGAAAAAATCAGAGCTCAACATAAAATTTGATCTTCAAATGCAAGCATCAAGAGATTAAGAGATAATATCAAGATAATAAAAAGGTAACCAGGAAAGAAAAAACCATGCTATTAATAAGGGCAAACTGTTCATATCTCTACAAGGGAAGATAACACTTGTAACTTGAGAACTGTATTGTTATTACATCATTTAAAAGGGGTATACATAGAGGGCATGGATATAAGTTGACTGATGTGATGATAAAAAAATCTAACTGGTGAAAAAGGATTGTACTGGGAGAAGAGAACAGGAGGAAACAGACAAGGGCAAGTTAGATCACAAGAAAAGGCACAAAAACCTATTAAAGTAGAGGGAAAGAAGGGAGGGAGATAAATATTGTTTGAACTTTATTCTCATCAGATTTGGCTTAAAGAGGGAATAATATAATCAGTTAGGTTTAGAAATCCAGCTTACCCTATAGGAAGAAGTAGGGGAAACGGAAGAGAAAGGTGTAGATAGAAAGGAATGAAGAATTAGTCAAGGTAAAAGGGAAGATAAGGGAGTGGACTAATGGGAGGGCAGACTGAAGGAGGCAGTTGTCGAAAGGAAAACTCTAGTGAGGAGGGAAAGGAAGAAGGGAAAAAGAAAAGCATAAATGGGAAAAATCATAAATGTGAATGAATGGGATGAACTTTCCCATAAAATGGAAGCAGATAGAAGAGTGGATTAAGAACCATAATCCTACAATATGTTGTTTACAAGAAACACATATAAAGCAGAAGAATACACAGAGAAGAAAGGTAAAAGATTGGAGCAGAATATATTATGTTTCAGCTGAAGTAAAAATAAAAAAAGCAGGAGTAGCAATCCTGACCTCAGACAAAGCAAAAGCAAAAAATAGATCTAATTAAAAGAGATAAAGAAGGAAACTGCATCCTGCTAAAAGGCACCATAGACAATGAAGTAATATCAGTACTAAACATATATGTACCTAGTGGTAAAGCATCCAAATTCTTAAGGAGAAGTTAACAGAGTTGCAGTAAGAAATAGATCACAAAACTATACTAGTAGGGGACCTCAACTTCCCCCTCTCAGAACTAGAAAAATCTAAGCACAAAATAAACAAGAAAGAAGTTAAGGAGATGAATAGAATTTTAGAAAAGTTAGATATGGTTGACCTCTAGAGAAAATTGTATGGGGATAGAAAGGAATATACCTTTTTCTCAGTGGTATATGGCACCTACACAAAAACTGAGGTCATAAAAACCTCACAGTCCAATGCAGAAAGATAGAAATAGTAAAAGCATCCTTTTCAGATCATGATGCAATAAAAATCACATTAATAAAGGGCCATAGAAAGACAGACAAAAAATTAATTGGACACTAAATAATCTAATACTAAAGAATGAAACAACAAATCATAGCAACAATAACTTCATCCAAGAGAATGACAATAATGAGACAACATATCAAAACTTATGGGATGAAGTGAAAGTTCTTAGGTGAAGTTTTATGTCTCTAAATGCTTGCATAAATAAAATAGAGAAAGAAGACATCGATGTATTGGGCATGCAACTAAAAAAGCTAAAAAAGAAGAAATCTAAAATCCCCAACTACATATCAGAAATTCTTAAAGCCAAAGGAGAGATTAATAAAATTTAAATTAAGAAAACTATTGAACTGATAAATAAAACTAAGAACTGGTTTTATTTTTTAAAAATAGATAAACCTTTGGTTAATTTGATTCAGAAAAGAAGAAAATCAAATTATAAAGCAAAATAGGATTTTTTGCTGTTTTTCTGGATTGAATTTTAGCTAATCAAGTGCCTTTGACCCTCACCTTTGATTGTATCAAAAGTTTTTTATTGGAAATAGTATACATTGTATATTGTTGTATATGTTAATATGCCTAAGGGAGTTTTAAGATCTTCCCTACCCTTAAGAGGTCAAATGTAATCAGCTGGGAGCTCATGGTGGGAGAAATTTGCCAAAAGGGTGGAAGAGGAATGGTGAAGCAGGAAGGAAAAGCAGAGAAAATCATGAGCAGAGCTGGGAGCATGCAGAACTGAGAGGGAGAATGTGATGTTGGTGCTCTATCTGTTGATCTGTGTTACTTTATCAGACAGAAGTCCTGTCTGTTGTTCTGTGTTGATTTCTTAGGCAGAAAGTGAATTGAAATGATAGTGCTAGTAATGTGTGTAAATATTGTTGTAGCCCTGTTAAGCTTTGTTTTCCTACAAACAAACTGCAAAGAGCTTGGAGTGGAGCAGTCCCTTGTAAGCTGAGATATGGAACAGAAGTGGAGAGCTGCCTACGGGTGAATCCAGGCAAGAGTTGGGAGCAGTCAGCCTGTGGAGGAGGAGTCTTGGGGTTTGGAAGCCAGCCTCAAGTCAAGATGAAAGAGGACTGTACTTGGATACTCTGTATTAACTGAGGAGATTGTAACCTACTGTGACTTAGAGGTGGATGGTGTTTGTATTTTCTGCTACCCCTTAAAGACGACTATAAGATATACTGAATGATATGTTTTGTTTAAGATTATGTGACCACCTTAGTAATAAGTTGTTATGTTGTTGTGAATGTTATGCTTTAGTTTATTGCTGAATAAAGAGCTATTTATACTATGTGATTAGACTCTCAAAGTTATTCACAGCAGTAGTCCTTAAGAGAGCTGCTGTGACTGATTTTAATACAATTATGCCAGCATCAAAAATGGAAAGGGTGAATTCGCTACCAATGGAAAAAGAAATCAAAACAATGGTCAGGAGCTATTTTACATAACTGTATTCCAAAAAATATGACAATGTAAGTGAAGTGGATGAATATTTACAAAAATATAAATTGCCCAGATTAACAGAAGAAGAAATAAAATACTTAAATAACCCCATTTTAGATAAAGAAATTGAATAAGCCATCAATGAATTCCCTAAGAAAAAATCTCCATGGCCACTTGGATTTACAAGTGAATTCTATCAAATGTTTAAAGAAAAACTAATTCCAGTACTATATAAACTATTAGGGAAAATATCTTACCAAATTCTTTATATGATACAAATATGGTGTTGATACCTAAACCAGGAAGAACCAAAACAGAGAATGAAAACTATAGACCAATTTCCCTAATGAATATAGATGCAAAAATTTTAAATAAATATTAGCCAGGAGATTACAGCAACTTATATTGAGGATAATACAATATGGCCAGGTAGGATTCATACCAGGAATTCAGGGCTGCTTCAGTATTAGAAAAACTATCAGCATAATTGACCATACCAACAACAAAACAAACAGAAATCATATGATTATCTCAATAGATGCAGAAAAATCATTTTATAAAATACAACACCCATTCCTATTAAAAACACTAGAGTGTAGGAAAAAAAAATGGGTCTTCTTAAAATGATAGGTAGCATCTATCTAAAACCATCCGTAAGCATTTCATGTAATGGGGATAAGCTAGAAGCATTTCCATTAAGATCAGGATGAAGCAAGGATGTTCATTATCACCACTGTTATTCAATATTGTACTAGAAATGTTGGCTTTAGCAATGAGAGAAGAAAAAGTAACTGAAGTAATTAGAATAGGCAAAGAAGAAACAAAATTATCACTCTTTAGAGAATTTAGAAACCCAAACTTTAAAAAACAAATGTTAAAAACTGTTTTACATATAATTGGAAAATAAGACAAAGAAGGGGCGGCTAGGTGGCTCAGTGAATAGAGCACCGGCCCTGGAGTCAGGAGTACCTGAGTTCAAATCCGGCCTCAGACACTTAACACAAAAAACTAGCCGTGTGACCTTGGGCAAGTCACTTAACCCCAACTGCCCTCCAAAAAGCAAAAAAAAAAAAAAGACAAAGAAAATTATTATGACTATCTGAAATCAATTCTTTTCTAATGTGAAGTCACTAAAATAGAGTGTTAAATGTAAACCTATGGCAAAATCTTAACTTATAGTTTATTTTAAATTGTTTTTCTTTAGAAAGTGGCAGCCATTCCTGTTTCAGCATTCTGTAGAGCCTATAAAAAAGATTTTGAGAAATATATACGGTTTTGCTTCATTAAAGTAAGTTTACGTTCTGCTCTAGTGAATCACAAAATTTGGTGAAAGAGAGAGATGGAGAGAGAAAGAGAGAGAGAGAGAGAGAGAGAGAGATATTAAATCCCTTATTGTGTGCCAGATGCTGTCCTAACTTTCATATTACAAATACAAGCAAACAGAAAGAGTCCCAGCCCTCAAGGATGTTACATTTTAATGGGGGGAGAGATAACCTTAGAAGAAAGGTGGAGGACATCAAAAAGTAGTTCAGGGAATCACAAGCTGACTGTTTTTGGAGTGATGGTGGCTGGAGGGATGTCCTATTCTGGTGGTGCCTGTGGCTCAAACACATCACACATGTTACCAGCTTTAAGTTTTTGCTTCTCCTACATCATCTCTCTTTCCCTTCCACCTCAGAAGTCTTAGTCTTCCTTCACAGTAACTTCAGCCCCTCCTTCCTCCATGAAGACTGGTGGAGTCATCTGACACTGAGCAAGCCTCTTCTTACCTCTAGCTTAGTGCACTGTTTGTCAACTGTTTAATTAGGCTGTAAATTCCTGAAACACAGGGAATGGTGTCTCGGGTATTTTTTTTTAACTGTCAGTCCCTCTACACATGGGGATAATAAATATTTGTTAAATAAGCAATATAACTGTTATAGATATTTGTAACAATTATATTCTTAATTTACAGAAAGACAGTACCCTGGATGCTTTTGAAAAGATCATCAAGACCTGGGCAAACAAATCCTAATTTTTGTCAATAAAATGAAGTTGCTGCCACCTACTGGATATTGAAAAAAAACTTTTGGTGGAAATAACAATGAATGCCATAGGATACTGTCATATAATGCGGGGACTTTAAAGGAAAATTAGTAGAAATATGCAACAACAAAAAAATTTTTTTTGACTGTTGGCAGCAAGAAGACAATGGAAAGAACTGAAAATTGCTTCATTTTCAGAATTCCAGGCAAATCTTGGAAAATAAACAACAAAGAGAATTTGTTATTCCCAAACTTCTTTATACTCTGTATTTACTATTATTGCATATTTCTTCCCCAAAGTATCAGATTTAACATCTTTTGGATACTTCATAATAAATCTATCATAAATATGTGTGCTATTCATGCTCCATAGGTCACACTCTCAGTATTTACATAATCAGCAAGCCCTCGGCTGTGCAGTCCTGAGTCTTGGTTTTCTCTCTTGCCACTTTATTTCTGAAATTTTCTAATACAGATGAGGAAAATGAAACATTTCTATTTTTATTTGAGAAAGGGAACTAACACCACTTGCAAACAAAACAGCCATTTTCCTCTCATAGAGAGTCACTTTGCAGACCTGGTTGTTTAATGAGGCTCATTCCCATCCTCACACTGGCCAACACAAATTTAGTACATAGAACTGGACTCTGTACATAGTAGGGACATAATTCTTGGTAAATTAATTCAGAGAAACTTCAAGTACAACCTTAGTTTTAATTTTAAGCTTTTTCTAAAAATTGCATGAAGCTATCTTCTACAGCTTTCTCTCAGAGCAAATGAATCTGCAGAATTTTACAAGATACAGAAATCAAAATGCAAAATATGTTCTTAAATTAATTTTAACAAAATTTTGAAATTTCATTTGTTAAACTTCTGAGGAGAAAAACTCAAATAGTGTTGACCTTTAGATCTTGAAATGGGTTATGAAGTATATGACTTTGGGAAAGTAGGTAGGAAAGAAGAGCTAAAATCAGTTTTTAAGTAAATTCTATAACAATTCAGGTTTATATTCCCTGAAGGGGAAGAATTAATAACAAGAGTTTGGCAGTCCAAAAAGGATGGCAACTTCTACTTAATTGATCATAATAGAAAAAATACTAAACAAAAATTATACTTTGACTTCTTAGCTATGAAATTTTGCCATTAAACCTAGTTTAGATATTATAGAAAACAGCATCATAGCTGATGTGGAAGAAACATGAGCAGCTGTATGGTATGATAAGATTAATATTGATTGGAAAAGCCAATTTTTTCTACAATTTATTCTAAGCGATCCCAAGACTGCTGTTTGTCAGCAGGTGAACTTCCTGTCTAATTGGGATGATTGGGTAATTAGATGTATCCTCTCTCAGCAGCAATGAAATGAAGCCCTGCTGCCTTAGTGGGTTGTTTTTGTCTCCCTCCTGAATTATCTGACTAAAGCTAAAGGGAACCTTCACTTGATCTGATAATAATTCCTGATTTTATATATTCTGGTAATTTTGGAAGTAGCTACTTATTTTAATCAGAAGTCTGATGGGGGGAGTGGTGGGAGGGAATTAGAGACATCTGTAGACAGAAAAAGGATCATTAACTGTGTTTTATCCTCCCATAAAACCAAACAACTATCCTCCCACAGTCTTAAGGCTTCAGAACTGACCACCTGAACTTTTTACTGTGAGTGTATAGGCAATGATTTTCTATCAGTAACAAAAGTTAGCTTAAAGAGAGTTCAGACATCTGAATAGCTTCTTTAAGAAAAAAACTTGTATTTCAGTTGCCAAAATTGTTTAGATTAGCATACCATTACAAAAGGGAAATGAAATAAATGGACAAATGGCTTACTGTGTACCCCAAATACAGGTAATCCTCCACTAAAAGCCTTGGAATCACCTTGGGGTTGCTTGTTCTCTTCTAGCTGAGAGACCTCTCAACAACGAGAGGTGGTGGATTTTGAGCTGGAAGGGGCCTTACCAACCTCCTGGCTTTAGAGGTGGACAAAGTGAACCTGACCTAAAGAGGTTAGTAACTTGACCAAGGTCACATGGCCAGTGGCAGTGCTGAGATTTGAAACCTGGTCCTTTGACTTCCAATTTCTTAGGTCCTATACCACCCAAACTTCCTTCAAATTCAGGGTTTAAGGCTCCTCCCATACCAGGTTTTTGCCTCCAGCTGTTTCTTCGGTTAGTCTTGATGGTCATTCCTTGGTGCCAGCTCTTCCCCTTTCTTTCCTTCAATCTTACCATTTTTGGTCTGGATTCTAATAATATATAAGTTTCTTGTTTTGTTCTTGTCTTTGTGTGCTCAATACCCACCACATTGCTTAACATTATCATCATCATCATCATCATCATCGTCATCACCATCACCATCATCACTGATAGCATTTATATGGTACCTACTATGTGCCAGGCACTATGCTAAGCATTTCACAAATTTTAGCCTTTTTTTAATTTACAAATTTTATGCTGATCCTCACAACAACCCTGGGACACAGGTGCTATTATTATACAAATAATTTTACAAATGAAGAAACTGAGGCAGAGAGTGGTTAAATGATTTGCCCAGGATCACAGAGCTCATAAGCATCTGAGGCTGGATTTGAACTCAGATCTTCCTGACTCCAGGCTGGGCACCCTGTGCACTATGGAGCCATCTAGCTGCCTCTGCAGTACTCTTAGTTATAGCTCTACAGAGGTCAGTAATAATAACTGAAATATATATAGTCCTTTAAAGTTTTCAAAGTGCTATACAAACACTGTCTTATTTAATTAATTTGTACAACCACCCTATGAGGTAGATGCTATTACTTATTCTCATTTTACAGAAGAGGAAACCAGAGTTGACTTGCGCAAGGTCATAAAGCTAGTGTCAGGACAGGATTTGAACTCTAGTCTTGCTGGACTAGGACTCAGTTCCATCCATTATTTCCTGTTGCATCATTTGCCTCATTCGCGTGCGCGCACACACACACACACACACACACACACACACACACACACACCCTATAGTCTCACACAATCCCACACTGATCTCATCTTTCCCCTGTATTTTCTAGTTTAACTAGACATAACCAGATACATGAACTTTACCTGCCAACTCTCCCCCAACCCAGCTCTTCAGATGATTCATCTGGTTTTGCACATAATATTTAATGAATGAATGGAATCAAATGGTTCTTCTTGTAATCCCCGCCCCTCTCTCCTAAACTTCATATTTCAAGAGGGAATAATCTTCTTACATCAATTGCTCAGTCTAATATTAAGCACTATTAATTAAGAATTAAGGGCTTAATAAATACTTACTCCCTTCCCTTTCCCCTCCTGGGACTTGTTCCGGGGCACTGAAATTTTGAGTGTGCACACAGCACTGACCCAGGGCATGTTTCCTATGAGTTATTTACTTAATCCTACTTCCCAACAGAAACTGGTCCTCAGTACTACGACACCTTTCTATATGAGCTGCCCCAGACCCCAAAATTTCTAGCTAACATCTCTACCTCTCTGACCCTCAGACAAGTATAAGAGTCTAAGTTGCAGGGGAAAAACTTCCCCACTGATGAAATTGTAGAAATGGATGAATAATTACAAAGCATAAAATATTCATTAACAGAACAAGAAATAACCCAATTTCAGAAGAAGAAATTAAGCAAGCCACAAATGAACTGACAAGGGTAAAAAGCCCTCTCAGGACTAGATGAACATACAAGCAAATTCTATCAAACATTCAAACAACAATTCATTCCAATACTACACCAACTATTTGCAAAAATAGCAAAAGAAGGGCTTCCATAGAATTCCTTTTATGATATAAATATGATCTCCATATCTGAATCAGGGAGAGTCAAACCAGAGAAAGCAAACTTCCTTCTGAAAGCATCCTTCATTCTTCTGGGGGTCCCACTTCTGATTCTCCAGTCTTCCTTTTCTCCCAAAGCTTCTCTTGGGTACCTCCTGAATTCACACCTACCACCAACAATTTTCAGCTTCCACTGAGGTGTTATCTCCCCGCTGGAACATAAGTTCCTAGGAGGCAGGAAGTGTCTTTTTGTTTAATTTGTATCCCACTTGCTTATTTTGTATCCCACTGCTCTGCCTCGCTTAAATCCAATTCACTTGTGGGTCATAGCATACTCTTCCTGATGTCATATCCCTCTTCAAGAACAAAGCTTATATATACACTATGGCTATAGCAGCATTATGTATAATGGAGATAAAATAGAGTCCTTTCCAGGAAGACCAGGAATGAAGCAACCATGTCCATTGTGACTTCTAGCAAAGGCAAAGCAATAAAACTAGAAAAAAAATGAGGAAATAAACTTAGGCAAAGAAGAAACAAAAGTATCACTTTTTCTAAATAATATGATGGTGTAATCAGTCTTTCAATAAATATTAAGAGGTTACCATGTGCCAAGTACTGTGTTAAGTGTTAGGGATGTAAAGAAAGAAAAAAGGCAGCCCCTGCTCTCAAAGAGCTCACAATCTAAGTGGGAAACGAAGAAATGGCTGAACTGTATGCTTCCCTTAAATGAAGGGGCTAGGAGGAGATTTGCCCCCCACCCCCTCCCTACCCTCTCCAATCAGAGGAAAAGAGGGGCCCCAGGAACAGAGAGTGCTGCTGATGTATGGGCTGCAGGGTTGACGAGATCTTGCAGGAAAAAAGGCATTCGTGATGTATATGATAAAGTCCAGAGGAGGGCAGCTGGGTGGCAAAAGTAACTAGAGAACCCAAAAGAGTCAACTAAAAAATAATTGAAACAATAAATTCACCAGAGTTTCAGGTTAGAAAATAAATCCACATTAATCTTCACATCTTTTTAAACATGCCCAATAAAGACCAGCATGAAAAGAGAATAAGAGAAAATAATTTACAATCCCTAGGGCATAGATAAAATATTTAGAAGCTACCAATATCATTTTCCACCTGGCCACTCTCCTGAAGTCTGTAATTGTCCCTACGAAGTCATCTTCCTTCAAGATGGAATCAACTTTGAAACTCTCATCTCCCTCTTACTGGAGAGGATGGAGGGTGGACATAGGAGACTTCTTACTAGGTCCTCCACTTAAGGAGGGGGCCTAAAGTACCACCCAGGGGCAAAATGTCAACATATTAAAATGCTGCCACACCCCAACTGGTTCCCTTGGCTGCCTCTCCTGCTTTTTTTTTTTATGTATTGTCTTTCTCCATTAGGCCAGTTCCTTGAAGACAGGAACTACATTTTGCTTTTTTTGTCTCTCTATAGGCATACAGTAGACACATAATAAGTGTTTTTTTTACTTACTGACCAAGATGCACACAGGAGCTAGATGAATATAGCTATAAAATACTTTATGAAAATAAAGACAGAGCTAAATAATTGGAGAAGTATTGATTCCTAATGGGTAGACTGAGCCAAAGCAATAAACATGACAATACTACCTAAATTAATTTATTTAGTGACATCCCAATCAGAATATCAAAGGATTCTTTTATACAACAACAACAACAAAAATTAGTCAAGAAGAATAAAAGAATTAAGATTCTTGAAAGAAATCATGGGGAAAAAAGGAGGGAAGGAAGGGGGTCTGGCAATATCAGTTCTCAAAACATACAAGAAGGAAATAATCATCAAAACAATTTAACGCTAATTTTTTAAATGGTAAGGTTGATTAGTGGAACAGGTTCTACAACATACCAAAGCTAAAGACTCTAGCAGCCTAGTGTTCAATAAACTAAAACACTCCAGCCCCTGAAGTAAGGAGTTATTCTCTTCTTCTTCTTTCTTCTTCTTCTTTTTCTTCTTCTTCTTCTTCTTCTTCTTCTTCTTCTTCTTCTTCTTCTTCTTCTTCTTCTTCTTCTTCTTCTTTTGCTTTCTGGAGGGGCAAGGTAGGGCAACTGGGGGTAAGTGACTTACCCAAGGTCACACGACTAGTTTTGTGTTAAGTGTCTGAGGCCAGATTTTAACTGAGGGCATCCTGACTTCAGGGCCAGTGCTCTATTCACTGTGTCACCCAGCCACCCTGTAAGGAGTCATTCTAACGAAAACTGTTAGGTAAATTGGGCAGCAGTCTGGCAGAAATTAGGTTCAGACTAATATTGCGCACCATATACCAAAAAAAGCTCCAAATGTTTACATGACCTACATATAAAAGGACATATCATAAACAACTTAGAGAAATAAAGAAGAAATTACTGTCATAGCTACAGATAGGAGAAGGATTCATGACCAAACACAGGACAGAGAGGACCAACAGCAAATAAAATAGCATACAAAATATTTTGCACAATCAAGTCTAATACAGCTAAGATTAAAGGAAACAGCTAACTGGGGGCAAAGTCTTCACAGCAAGTTTCCACATAAGGAACTGATTCAAGTTTATAGAAAAATTAGCCATTATCTAATTGATAAAAGGCAAAAAGATACGAGCAGCTAGGTGGCACAGTGGATAGCGCACCGGACCTGGAATCAAATCCAGCCTCAGACATTTACTAGCTGTGTGACCCTAGCCAAGTCATTTAACTCTGTTTGCCTCAGTTTCCTCATCTGTAAAATGTGCTGAAGAAGGAAATGGCAAATTACTTCAGTATCTTTGTCAAAAAAAAAATCTTTCCAATAGGATCACAAAGAGTCAGACTTGTACAACAGCAGTGAAATGTGAAGGGTGGACTGGAGAAGGTGGGGCTGTTAGGAGGCTATGAGCACAGCCTAGCCCAGAGCTAATGACGGCACAAACGAGGCTGGGGGCAGCCTACTAAAAACAGTTGTCAGGAGCTCTTGACTGGCGCCAGCATGGCCTCACACAAGCAACTGAAGCTTTTCCTCAGCTTCCTAATCAGCTCTATGGGAAGACAGTGCTGATTTGCTTCAAGAGGAGCAAGCCCATTAATGGATCTAAACTCCTTTGATACCCACAAGTCAAAGTAGTCCAGAATGTCAGTGTCCCATAGAGCCTTCTGACTGTTTGAAAGAGAGCAAGATCCTCATTAGGCTGAAATGCCGCTCATAATATCCTGCTCAGGTATGAAATCGTTTATAGAGACTTGAAAGGACCAAAAAAATTCCAGCCACTTTGAGCGTAGAGATTTGTGATTGATTTCACCAGGCTTAGGAGAACATTTGTTGCTTGGGGGGAGATTCCCAGGAGCCATAGTATATACTGAAAGAAAGACCTAGGTCTTGGGGATTTTTAAAAAACAGTCCCAAAAAAATCTCTCCGGTTTCCAGAGATCTGAATAACTAAGGAAGCAATAACTAACACTTCTTGGCCAGGGTAGATAATAAGGTGTGACCACAGCTAGACTTTGGTGCTATTGAAAAGAATTAAAATGATGACCCGGAGATACTCTAACAGTGGGGATGTAATGGTAATGTGCCACTGAGGTTGCTGCAGTGTTTCTGTCAGAGACCTGGGTCAAAACAGATGCATGAGAAAAGCTTCACTGATTCCAATGTGGCTTTCATTCTGAGCTTTGAGACAGGATACCAGAGAAGACTGACATTAAAATCAGTGGAGGATTTCTGACTTGCTTGAGTCCCCTGTAGATGTAATTTTTTTTCAAAGCTGAAATTTAATAGTACATTTGTTTCATTTCTCTCCCCCAAAAGTCTACCACCAAAACAAAAGCAACTTTTGATAACTGAATTGTGACTACCCTAATGGCTGACTGTTTTGGAACTGTTTGTCTAGAGATGACTTTAAACTTCACTAGGATAGTGAAGCAGACACAGAAGGAGCTACTTGTTTTACATGATTAATTTTTTTAAAAACTCAACACACATTTAACTCCCTGAATTTGGGTAGCTAGGTGGCACAGCGAGATAGAGTACCAGGCCTGGAGTCAGGAAGACTCATCTTCCAGAATTCAAATTAGGCCTCAGATGCCTACTAACTGTGTGACCCCGGGCAAGTCACTTAACCCTGTTTGCGGCAGTTCCTCATCTTTCTTTCTTTCTTTCTTTTTCTTTCTTTCTTTCTTTCTTTCTTTCTTTCTTTCTTTCTTTCTTTCTTTCTTTCTTTCTTTCTTTCTTTCTTTCTTTCTTCCTTTCTTTCTTCCTTCCTTCCTTCCTTTCTTTCTTTCTTCCTTCCTTCCTTCCTTTCTTTCTTTTTGCTTTTTGAAGGGCAATTGGGGTTAAGTGACTTGCCCAAAGTCACACAGCTAGTAAGTTCGTCAAGTGTCTGAGGCCATATTTCAACTCAGGTCCTCTTGACTCAAGGGCTGGTGCTCTATTCACTGCACCACCTAGCCACCCCAGTTCCTCATCTTTAAAATGAGATAGTGAAGTATCTGTGAATCTGTGAAATCTCTGCAGTATCTTTGCCAAGAAAATCTCCCCAAATTGGGGTTCCCTCAAGCTATATACTGCAAAGAAGGTGCCAACTTTCATGGGTAGAGGGAATTTCTGCCCCCAAGGAGCTCCCTCTCACAGGAGAACTACAAATCCAGCCTCCATATGACAACACCATGATATTAGAGAGAGCAAGCACATGAGGGCTCTGCAGCCCTTCCATTCCAATATCTTATCTTTCTGAATAGAGCTAAGTTACCTGTAAGTTGAAAGATCAGAAACCCAGTTAGGAAGGGACCAAGGACGGTGAGGGTAAGCCAAAGGATTTTAGAAAGGCAGTCATAAAAGCTTACTGGAATCTTTCTATGGTCACTAATGGCCAAAGCTCTTTGGAATAAAACTGAGTCCATGGATACTGGGGAGATACTTGAATTATGAACTATTTTTTAAGACATGCAATGTAATAACTTTTAAGAATATAGAGTTTGGCTTAGTCACAGCCCTTCAGAAAAGGATTTGCTTTTTGAGCACATAATCCTGGTGTTCTCCTAGACAACTTCCCTCACATGGCATCAGTCCCTAAGTTTCATTGATTGCTGACTCAGCCTGCAAAATTTCCCTCCCATCTGCCCCTTCCTTATTACCTACTGTCTAAATTAACCCAATGGCTTCCTAAATGTTTTCCCCATACCCAGTGTCTTCTTCCAATCAGGCCTGACCACTATCACTGGAGTAGTCTTTCTACAGCAGTCCCACCTTGGTCATGCCCCTTGATAACCTTTAAATGGTTCCCCAGTTCCTAAAAGATCTAGTCCAAACTTCTCAGTGTGCTTTTCCAGGTCCCTCTACAATTTAACTCTTCCCTACCTTTCCAAACTTAGCTTCTCCTGCTCCCCTGTTCATGTGCTATTCTCCAGGCCAACTGCGATACTCATAATTTCCCACTTCTCTGTCTTTGCATTCTTCCTACTACTCAAAGTGTTGGTTTTCTCATTTCAAAACTAAGGTCAAATGCCAGCTCCTCTCTGATGCCACCTCTGATCTGTTCAGATCAACCAAGAGTGACCTCTCTCCTCTGCCACTACTGTGGCATTTATTACATGCTTCCTTGTATCAGTTTCTAACTACTAGGGAACAAGGTCCTTCAGGGCAGAAATTGCCCAAATCTAGAGCGGATTATTAGAAGGACGGTGAGCAAAATCTCAAAAAGGAATCACCAAGTGATCACCAAGAACCCCCATGATGTCATTGAGAACAGGTCATGCCAGACTAAAACTTTACTAAAACTTCATTTGGTTTTTGGACAGGATTATGAGTCTAGTAGACATGGCTAGTAATTTCCCTATGCTTCAGCAAAGCACTTGGTAAAATTTCTCATGATAGTCTTTTTCTAAGACTATTTTAAGAGATATGACAGCCACTCCTATAATTAGATTCAGAATTGGCTAAATGAGTAGTCATTACTGATTGGATGTCAAGATGGAAGATCTCCAGTGCAGTGCCCCAGGGTTGCTATCTAATACTTTAAAAAAAAAAAAAGAAACTTGTATAAGGGTAGAGGAAAGACACTACTCAGATCTGCAAATGACAAATCTAAGAGAGCACTAATTCATTAGACAAGAAAGTCAAGTTCAAAGCATCTCAGCTGACATCTGCCTCCACCACTAAGTGGCGCCATAGTGCACAGAGCTATGGATTCAAATTGAGCCTCAGACACTTACTAGCAGTATAACCCTGGGAAAATCACTTCATCTCTGCCCTCAGTTCCCTCAGCTGTACAATGTGGACCATATTTCATCTACCTCCCAGGGTTATTGTGAAGACCAAGAGAGATGACATTTTTGTGTCCAGCACACCTGTCGTTGTTATTCAATCATGTCTGACCCTGCGGACCTCAGCACTCCATTACTATCCAAGGGGTTTTCTTGGAAAGACCCTGGAGTGGTTTGCAATTTCCTTCTTCAGAGGTGCAAAAAGAGGTCAAGTGAGCAGTCCGGGGGCGCAGAGGTAATAAGTGTCTGAGGCCGGATTTGAACTGAAGTCTTCCTGATCTCAGGACCAGTGTTCTATCCACTGAGCTACCTACTAGGAAAATGAAGATTAAGTCCCTCACTTGGTACATAAGAGGTTTTAATAAATGTTTCCTTTCCACAAAGAACACTGGGCAAAATCTCATAAAAAGAAATTAAGTAGGGATAAAATATTAAGTCTTCAAAGTATTCAAAAACTCAACTTCCTAAGTACAAGATGGGGGACACATGATAAGACAGCAGTTCATCTGAAAACAATCTCAGGGTTTTAGTGGACCACAAGCTTAATGTGACTTAATAGCAGGATATGGCTGCTAAGAAAGACAATGTCTCAAACACTATGAAAAGAGTCATAGCATCATAGAATCTGATAATTGATAACTCTATTTTCCTTTGCCCTGGTGAATCATGCCTGCTATGCTGTACTCACTTCAGGGTACTACCAATCCCCTTAGTTCAGTAGTCCTTTAATCTGGAGTCCCAGTACATTTGTTTGTAATTTTAATAACTGTGTTTCAACCTAATGGGTTCCTTTTGCAATCCAATGTATTTTATATTAAATATATATTATGTTATACATATTAATATGTTATAGCTAGGTACACAGTGGGTAGCTTGATGCCATGTGAGGGAAAGCATCAAAGAGGACTCCAGGATTATTATTTGATAGGTATGTATACTATTATATTTTATATTAATATAATCTATAACATGTTACATATTATGTTATTTATATATGTATATTATTTATTTTGAAACATGATGCTGGGAAAGGATCCACCAGTTTCAGCAGATTGCCAAACAGGTCCATGACACAAAGAAAGGTTGAGAAACTCTGCCTTCAAATGATTAATTTGAATCTGCAAAGTCCTCCTCTGGTGCCTCAACATGGTGTGAAAGTGGTCCTTTATTCCTTAAGGCTACTGAACTTCTGGCTGACTCTATCCTCACGGATAGTTACAGCAACAAATTGGCTGTTTTCTAAGAACCAGCCTCGCTTATGCTCAGCACCATAGGATAGCCATTTGGTGCTGGATTCTTTGGCCATGGCAGTCTATGAAATAAAGAAAAATATAAAGCAGTCCTCAATCCTGAGAAACTTTGGTGTATTCATAACTAAAGATCGCTACATCTGGAACAGCAGGAAGTGCTTCTTGGATCACTGCTTTGAGAAACTGGGAGCTTTCCTAGCTTGGAGCCTTGGGGAGAGGAAGGTCACCCTTGACATCATAAGGTATACTAGCCAGGGTACTAGCCAGGGCAAAGTAACCTGCACTGTAGCCCAGAAGGAGAAGGGTAGAGGATGGGATGGGAACAAGCATTTATTTATTTATTTATTAGGATAAATATAAATATTTTACATCTATTATTTATATGTAAATATATTTTATATATGAATAAATAATAAATAAATAAATTCAACATTCACTTCCTTGCTAATCTACTTAAACTTTCATATTGAACCCATTTTCACATTAGTCATGTTGAAAAGAAGAATTAAAACCAATGGGAGAAACCATGAGAAAGAAAAACAAACATAAAATGAATAAAAGAGGGAGAGAGCAAATAATCTGCTTCCATCTGCATTCAGACTCCAAAGTTCTTTCTCTGGATGTGTGGGGGCATTTTCTATCATGAGTCCTTTGGAGCTGTCTTATACTTTTGCATTGCTGAGAAGGGCTATCAAAGTCAATCATCACAGATACAATGTATCTCTAACTGTATACAATGTTCTCCTGGTTCTGCTCCCCTCACTCAGCATCAGTTCACATAAGTCTCTCCAGGTTTCTCTGACATCTGCCTGCTCATCTTTTCTTATAGCACAATAGGATTCCATTACATTCATATACTTGTTCAGTCATTGTTCAATCATGCTCCAGTTGATGGGCATCCCCTCAATTTCCAGTTCTTGGCCACCACAAAAAGAGCTACAATGAATATTTGTGTACATGTAGGTCCTTTTTCCCATTTGCATGATCTTTTTGAGAAACGGCCCTTGAAGGGGTATTGCTAGGTCAAAGCGTATGCACATTTTTATAGTACTTTGGGCACAGGGGTTGAACAAATATTTTTAAAGCATGTACTGTGTGCCAGGAATTATTTTCAAACTGCTTTACAGATATTCATTTAATCTTCACAACAATCCTGAGAGGTAGATACTAAAATGAACTCCATTTTACAGTTGAGGACACAGAGTCAGGCAGAGGTTAAGTGACTTGCCCAGGGTCACAGAGCTAATACGTGACTAAGGCTAGATTTGAAATCAGGTCTTCCAGACTCCAGGCCCAATTCGCTACCCTCTATGCACCTAGCTGCCCACACTGGGATACCATGATGTATAGAAGTAGTTGGGTTGGGGTATAGAAGGGGTTCTAGGATTATACCCATCACCACAACTGAAGTTTCAGAGGAAAAGTGCACCCTCAGAGACCACAATACTTCTCTAACAATGAAGGGAAGGAAAAGAGTCCTGTCATGAGCTAGGCAGGGGAGGGATCAAGATCCAGGAGAAAGCTTCAAATGGCCTAGTGAGAAGGGAGAGAAAAAACGTGCCCCTGGGAGACAATGTCAGATCTTCAAAGGCTCCCACCCTGGGGCCCTATGACCATATTCTCCTTACAGCTCCATTCTGCAGTGACATTGTCAAGGTGGTTGAAAATGGGGCAAAAAATACTAAAAGTCAGTTTTTTTGGCAGTCTATAAAAATTAATGTAATGGCTAGTGCTTTAAATATGAAATCCATGGCCAATGATGATTCAGTCTGGCTCCCAGCTTTCCTGGCTTCCTTTAGGACAATCCTTTTGAAGCTTCTTGATTCCTTTCTAAGTTTTCATCGATTATATTCCTGATGTGTATATGGATTATCATCATAAAGATTCTGTAGCAATGAGAAACTAACCACATTGGACAATAGTTATTGACTTCTTCTTGGTTTCCAATTTTCTGGCAATAAGATACATGAATTTTTCCCAGAATCTTAATACTGATTCCTCAGCATCCTCAAAATCTTGGTCTAGCCCAGCTGTTCTTTTGTTTCTGGCTTTTTTACTGCCATTTTAATTTTCTCATTTTGCATAGAAGGCAGTGATGTTAAAATCTGAATGTCATTAATGGAGAAGACATTGTTAAAGAAATTCTTAAGGATTTCTTATTTTTCTTCTGTTCATTGTCCCTCCAGTTTTGTAAAGTCTTTAAGGTGATCTTGTTTCCTTGGGTCTCTTCTATATTTTCTCCAAAATTGTTTTTCACTCCACTGCTTCTCAGGATTCTGGGAGATGATAATTGCTTACAATCTCACACGAAGGTACCACAGACTGCTTAACCAAAAAGTTTGCATTCTAAGTCAGTGACTAAGAATTCATGAGTTTCAATATGTATTATGTTTCTACCCAGCACAGAAATCGAACATTTTCTGGTTGAGGTGCTTCCTTGGTCTTTCTGTCATTTTGTTATGAAGATTAATTTACATTGGTTAAATTTCCTTAGTAATGGGAACATCTTGTGACTTTGTCTGTCTTTAATCCATCTCCCATTTTGTACATCAATAACTTGTTGAAGCAAGTCAGGTTGGAATTATCTCAATTGTGCCCATTTTATTTTTAATTTCATATAAATTTGAATCTTTTTAAGAACTTCATGTTCTAGTTGCATAAGGATAGCTGAATCAGAAATGGTTCCCACATTGGTGGCCAGTAATTTTCCTTCTAATAAAATATAATCACATTATCCTTCCTGACTTTTCTTAAACACTGTAGCCATGATATAGAGACATGGAATAATATACTCTGGAAGCCTTGGGTTTTCTTTTAATTTCTTATTTCTTACTTTCTTTTCTTACTCATGTTCTCTGTTCTCTCTCTCTCTCTTTCTCTCTCTCTCTCTCCCTCCCTCCCTTCCTCCCTCTCTCCTCTCCCTTTCCCCCTCTATCTCTCTCTTTGTGTCTTTCTCTCTCTCCCTCTCTCTCTGTCTCTCCCTCCCTCTCTCTCTCTCCCCCTCCCTCTCTCTCTCCCCCTCCCTTTCTCATTTCTCTCTCTCCCTCCCTCCTTCCCTCCCCCCTCTCTCTCTCTTTCTCTCTCTCTGTCTCTGTCTCTCCCTTTCTCTCTCTGTCTCTGTCTCTCCCTTTCCCTCTCTCTGTCTCTCCTTTCTCCTCTCTCTGTCTCTCTCTCTGTCTCTCTGTCTGTCTGTCTCTCTTTCTCTCCCTCTCGCTCTTCCTCTCTCTCCCTGCCATATGTGGCCTCGAGGTTGCAGGTGCTTTACCCCTGGCTTAGGTGTAAGAAATGCATTTTAAAAACTAAACATATATATGTAGAGAGATCTATGTATGTATAAGGATATTTGTATATATCTTTAAATCACCGAGTATTATTATACATGTTAATTTAATATAGAGGTTCTTATCAAGGTCTTTGTAGAATTTTTCTTCCTCTCATTATTGTGTAGATATTGATGCAAAATTGCCATGATTTTCATAGTGAATTTTTTTGGGAACTACTTAATATGAGTATTATATTACAAGATGACCAAGTTTCCCATGAATTATTAGGGCAGCTAGGTGACTCAGTGAAATAGTGTTGGGCCTACAGTCAGGAACATTTGCTAGCTGTGTGACTCTAGGCAAGTCATTAAACCACGATTGCCTCAAAAAAAAAATGACACACCTCAATCACCCCCCCAACTGTTGGTGCCTTCTTCCAACTACCCTATATTTAATTATTTTGTTTATATTTGCATTTATTCAGAGAAAGAGTGTGTGTATGTGTGTGTGTGTACATATACACAGAATGCTAGGCCTGGAGTAATGAAGACTATCTTCCTGAATTCAAATCTGGGCTCAGACTCTTACTACCTGTGAGACCCTGGACAAGTCACTTAACTCTGTTTGCCTCAGTTTCTTCATGTGTCAAATGAGCCAGAGAAGGAAATAGCAAAACACTCCAGGATCTTTGCCAAGAAAACCCCAAACTGGGTCACAATGAGTCAGATGTGACTAAAGTGGCTGAACAACAACAGAAACAACAAAAATTAGTAGAATTGTTTCCAGTGATTCTTTATGCAGGCTGGTCCACTGACCTTTTCTATTTTTTGACCAGTACCAAAATAGTTGGGGGGTTTTTTGATGTGTTTTTTTGTTTTGTTTTGTTTGTTTTGGAGACAACTGGGATTAAGTGACTTGCCCAGGGTCACACAGCTAGCAAGTGTCAGAGTCCAGGTTTGAACTCAGAACCTCCTAACTCCAGGACCAGTGCTAAAACAGTTAAGCACCACCTTAAAGGTTGTCTTTCTCTTGGGAAAAGCAGGAATCTAAGCCTTCTGATTTTTCTTCCAAAGTTACTTCTACTACCTTATTCGTGGTCATACTTTTCCTCTGCCACCCAAGACAACTGTTATTCAGGGCAAGAAAGATTTTAATCAATTTGATAATGCCTATTATTAAATAACAAAATAGTTGTATTTTATTGACACTAATGAACAGAATTATATGGTGGGCCCCAACCTGTTTTTCATCAGTCTGTACACGCAGAGCGCACCCATAATAAATATAGGAGTACATTTGTACATTTTGTACATTGTAACAGGAGCCATGAAAACATGGTACAATGAAAATGTGGAGCAAAGGTCCTGGGTTTGAATCCAGAAAATTACCTATGTGAACTCTAAGAGATCTCTATACCTTCCCAGGTTCTCATTTTCTTCATCTGTAAAATGTGGAGTTTAAACTAGGTGACCTTTGAGAGTCCTTTCAGTTCTAAAGACATGATACAGCTTGGTGGAACATGTTAAGAAAGGTTAAGAGGTTCCCTGAACTTGTCTTTTTGAATTGCCATATTTTTCCAGAAACACTAGATCTAGAATATGCAGGAGGTGCTGAACGAGTGGAAGACAAAGCCTCACATTTCCCCACAACTGACATAATCTGTTGTCTGCATTCCAAACTGTGATGGGGTGCTGGGGTACTTGTCCTTGGACCCCAATTCTAAGATCACATTTCTCCCTAGCTTAAAAAAACCCTGTCCCTGACAGTTTTCTCCGTGGGCCCCAGTAAGAAAAACTACCTTTCCCCACAATTATTCATGAGTGGGCCTCAGTAAAACAAACTGTCTTTCCCTATCACAAGAACAAGCTGACCTCTGAAGAAATTCTCTTGTTAAAACAGGACTATCTTGTAACCACAGAATTATCATGTATGGATTCCTGACGTAATCATATTCAATCCAGAGCTCAAGCTACAGACCTCGACTCTCAGAGATATCTTGGTACAGAAGTAACAGACCAAAAAGACACCCCTGAGAAACCTCTTCCCCTGATTTTCAGTAGTGAATGACACCTGTGACCAAGGTTGTAAATTGTCATCTAATTAGCATATCTGCCAGATAATCCACTACTTTTCCTATATAAACTTTAGCATCACTCCAGTTAAGTGGCAAGGTCCTCAGAGAGCTCTGCACACCATATTGGCATTGCAATAAACCTTTGCCAACTTCACTTAAAGAATGCTTGAGTCCGTGAATGCACTCCAGACAACCCTGTCCAGTACTCTGATCTTTGGGGGTTCCCTGAACCCCTTAAACTGCATCAACCAGACCAGACTCCCCGTGTGCTCTTGGGAGTCAAGACAGTGGCCAGTCAGTCTTCACCAGGCTGAGAAACTGCTTATGCAGCTGGGACCCTGTAGATAAGTAAACCATTCTATTTTCATAGCATAGAAATTCCCAAGGGAAATGAAAGGGGCTTTTGCCATCACCTTACTCCTCCCCTTCAAGAGTGGTTTTGTCCTTTTCCCACCTTTAGGACACCTTTCCCCCTCCCATGCCATAACCCTTTAGGTAGAGATATCCTTCCTTTGTCCTGCTGTTACAAATATGCATATTTCTGTAACATAAGCATTTCTTTTAACACTCTTGCCTTTGTACCCCGGACCAAATTTCCATCTTATGGCTTCCAAGGTGCTCACAGACAGGCTGCTGAAGCAGGTATGAGAATCCAACCATGTTCTATTTAAGCCAGACATTATGAGTCTGAGAGTTATGCTAAAATACCATAAACTGTCACTTGTCTCCCTAATTTTGTTTTGTAAAAATTATTTTTTTCATAAAATTATGCTTTTACAGGAAACTTTTTCCAACCTCTCTTAATTCTAGCGTCTTCCCTCTCTTTATTTTTTTTTTAAATTTATCCTTTACATAGCTTGCTTTTTAGGTAACTGTCAGTATCTTGTTTTCCTATTAGACTGTAAGCTCCTTCAGAGCAGGGATTGTCTTTTGCCTCTTTGTATCCCCAGTGTTTAGCACAGAGCTTATTACATATTTGGAGCTTATTAAATGTTTATTGATTATGTAATATTACATATGACAGTATTATATATGTTGTTCACTTGTGTCTGACTCTATGTGATGCCATGGACTTTTGTCAATGAAGTTTTCTTGCCAAAGATACTGGGGTGATTTGCCATTTGCTTTTCCAGTGTGTCCCTGTCATACAGATGAGGAACTGAGGCAAAGAAGGGTTAAGTGACTTGCCCAGGATCACACTGCTAGTAAGTATATGAGGCTGGATTTGAACTCAGACCTACCTTCCTGACTCCAGGTCTGGTGCTCTGTCCACTGCACTACCTAACTACAAACATACATAGGTAGAATTAATGTTGTTTACAAATACATATTATAATATATAATACTGTATATTATATGAATATGTAATTATATAAATGTTGATTGATGCTAACATGTAATAGTTTTGTCGTTATTTTAATAACAAATTTATAAAATTTAACAATTCTTATAGTTTCAATTTCTAAAACGGTAAATGGATATAAGCCACATAATTGGAGCAGTCCTCGACAATACGGGTTCTTAAAACAAAAAGGCTGCCCTTACGGTGTCTAATTCCAGGCGTGACTGTGAGGGGCAGCCCCGGTTTATGTAACATAGCTCTAGGAACCACAGCAAAAGCTTTTCTTGCCCCGTCGTTTCCGGCTTTCATTCATTACAAGCCTTACTCAAGTCTAGTCAGCTGACTCCCAGGGGAGGCTGAGTTAATTACACTCCAGGCACGCAGCCGGAAGAAAAAGCGAAGCACGTGCACCGTGGAGCTTCTTGGCTCCTCTGCCGTTCCGTAGTCCGTGCGTCTTACGACAGCTGCGCACTGTCCGTCTATAAAAGCGGCGCCGCCTGCGGCTTCTCGGAGTTGTCCTTGCGATTCTGTCTGCCTCTGTTCTGTTTTACGCTCCGCCTGGGGTCTTTCTGAAACCGCAGCCGCGGCCGCCGTCAAGATGGCGTCCACCAGCCGGTTAGTAAGCCCTGCCCAGACCGGCCGGGGGCGAATCCTCGGTGGGGCAGCTTCCGGGGGGCGCCGTGGCGGCTTCGCGGGGTAGGCGAGGCCCGGGAGGCGGGGCCAGGCCCAGGCGCGCCCGGAGGGACGCGGGGGATTCTCTTCGCCCGCGTAGGGGCAATTCTCTGACGCTTTCTCTGGGCCGTCCCCTCCCCGGGTCTCGGGCTCAATCTGGGCCGACGGGGCGGCTTCGCCTTCGGTCACCGCTCGGGTTGCTGTCTCTGAAAGCAAATCTTTCTGCCCCAAATGGGTGATTTGAGGAAGTCCTTCGGGGGGCGTGGGGAGCGCAGTGCTCGCTCTCCGATGTCCCGTAGACCCTTTTGGGGACAGGCCTCCCGGGTGTGTGCAGACCCTAGCCGAGGCTCCCTCCCCGGAGCCTGCTCCTAGGGCCTTTTTTTTTTTTTTTTTTTTTTTGCCCGAAGCCGAGACTGAGCCTTGCGGGAGACGCGGAGCCCTATCCCCCGCCGCCCATCCCTCCGTGCGCGGTGGGCTGGTCCGCCGGTGATAGAGTCTGCGGCGTCGCCCCTTGCATTGACCATTCCCAGTAGAGCCGCCCCTGGAAGCGCCCGGGCCGGAGGCGGCAGCCTGAACTCTGGGAGAGCCGCGTCCGGCTGCTGGATGGCAGTAGCTTGGGTGGCCCCGACACCCTTGTTTACGGCCTCTGCCGAGAATGCTTGGGGTGACCACTACTTCCATCATCGCAGTGGGTGTGGCTTTCAGGTGAGGGTGAGAGGCGGCACCTGTCGGTCCAGTCTGCTCTGCACGTTTAGTGCCTTCCATAAGGGAGAGTGTCAGTTGTTCTGATGGCCATGCAGCACTTAATTTAAAAACAACAAACCTCTTGACTATAGGTATTTAAATTGCATTTCGTAATATTTAGGGCGAATGTAGTTGAAAATACATTCGAATACACTAGGGCTTGCCCTACAAATCAAAGAATACTGTAGTGTTAAACCACTGTTTAGGGCAGTGTTTGCAGTTTGTGGATTAAGGACTTTTTTTTTCTTCCACGAACTGATTTCTCCCGAATTAGTACCTTCATCAAAGAAAGGAACAATGAAAAGATTGTGGAAAGCCTGCATCTGATAGTGTTACTTATGGAAGCAGTTTTTTATAAGACCTATGTTTCAAAAAAAGAATAGAAAAAAAGTTATGTTTTCAAGTTTAGCTTTGGCGAATATTTAACCTACTCTGCGTAGAAGCCTGTGCTGGGCACTGGGAGAGAGTTGAGAGTTTAGATGAGACATAGGCCCAGCTTTCCTGGATTCACATACAACCTGGAACCCAACACAAGGCTTGAAATTAGCTTAGACTCTAGAGGGGCCATTTGCTTCCTGTTTCCTTTTACCATAGAATTGTCCATGTCAGATTCCCTTTTTCTCTTCATCATCTCCCTTGCCCATTACCATGTTGTAATTTTTATTTCTTATGCTTTCATGTTCGTTTTAGGTATTTGTAAGTCAGGGGAAACATTTTCATGTTTTATTGGTGACGAGGGAAGAGGAAGGAGTAGAAAAGTTAATAGTGTAACAATTCAAGGTAATTTAAGTTTGCAGGAATAATCAGAATCGTCTTTTTATGTTACCATATTGATGCTAAATTGTGTTGTAATATAGTGCAGAGTAGTGACCTTGGAGGCGTCAGGAGGTCTTGGTCAAATTATTAAGCCTTCACCTCCTCTGCAAATGAAGAATTCTGACTAACTGAATTCTAGTGCTCCTTCCAGTGACAAGTCTGTGAAACTTTGAAAATTTAACATCTCTGTTAAACATTAACATGAGTTGGCATGTCCGTTCTTTGAAAATATAAATCCTGAAAGCGTCAAGACACTTACTTGATGCTTTAGCCTGTGACAGTTTAGTTACCTGAAGTAACATTCCTTGAGTAACCAAAATATTTAACATTAACTCTAAGAATTGGCGAATTCTAATTCTAAGAATTGGTAGTTTTTTATTTAATGGGATACTGATCGTTGAAAAAATATTTTTTATACCTGTCCTAAAGTGGATTTATGAATGGAATAGAAGTGTAAATAAGACAATTATTGTTTGGATCTTAAGGGGGAGAGGAATGCAGATTTTAAAACATGATGAATGCTTAAACCATTCCTATTTAACTGATTGATGTTCCGTCTTTAAGAAGTCTTAAGGCTAAAAAGTTCAGTTTTAACTATCAACTAGCATGTATGTAAATATTTGATTACACATGAGCAACATTACTTGAGTAACAAGTTACCCATAGTAACAGAGTTGAGCTTTTCTTTTTTTCAAGGAGATAATCAACCAGTTGGCAGAAAGTGAAACCAGATTACTTGGAAAACCCACATACTGGGTAATTAGCCCCCGAATTAATTCAGTTCAGTTGCCTAAATATAACTTCTCACAGCATGCAATTTCTTTTTTGTAATTATAATTAATAATCATCACAACCTTCAGGAACTCCTGTTTAAGTAAAGCAGTATTTATTCTCTAGACCAATGGTCTCCGAACTTTTTTGAGCACTCCTGTCAGCAAAAAAGTTTTGAACATGTACCCTCAGTATTTGCATATTTATGTATAGATAAATATATTACCGTATTAGTGTGCTGTGTGCATTATAAATAACACAAAAATTTAAATGAAATAAATATTTTACATTTTAATGATATAAAACTGTTTCTAGTACAAATCAGTATTTTTTAAATGAGGGCAACATAAATTTCTGTGTATGTTGCTAACAATGAATTTAATTTTTCAGCGGAGGTAATTTTTTATTAATGTTTACTAGGTACAATGCAAAAAGCTAGTAAAAGGTCTGATTTCAGCTCAACAAAATGTTATTTACATCTTTTCTTTGTGTTTTTTGACTAATGGATGGTATTGCATCATAGCTTCCTCTTTGTTCTTGTTCATATGTTGTAGTCAGATTTATGAGTGTGAGGAGCAGGGAAAAGTCCTGTTTGACTGAACTGTAGAGTGTAGGGAGGGGAGTAAATGGTAATAAGTCTGGAAAGATGAGTTGGTACAGGGTTGTGAAGGACCTTAACTGACAGAGAGACTTACATGTATTTAATCTTGCAGTGAACAAGTTAATAGAGGAAGGAATTAAGGAGTTATTAAGGACCTTAGACACTGTGTTGAGGGCTTTATAAGGTATTGTCTCATTGGACTCTCTTAACAGTTCTGTGAGGTGTAGGTACTGTTATTATCCCCTTTTTACAGATGAGACTCCAGACCCAGCTCTGTATCCATTGCATCATCTAGCTGCTAGAGTTTGGGGAGGGAGCCCCAGCAGTGTGGACATGGTCAGACCTGCATTTCAGCACTTTATAGGTGTGTGGAAGATGAATTAGATAGAGATGATAGACTTGAGGCCGGAGGCCAATCAGTAGGCCTTTGCCCAACTGGTGATCTGGGGTGGGGAGGACTAAGTATGATGAGGAGAGAAGGAGGGAATGAATTGGAGGATTAGTGTGGGGGGGAGGGGGGAAGGGAATGATATACTAATGGTAGGTGTGTGATTGGCTGTCACTTCACCACCGTACCATTAGTTGATTATGTACACCTTAGAGTCTGTTCTGACTTTCTGTGGCTCATACTTGGGAGACCACTGTTCTAGACCAGTGGTTTCAGATTCAAATAGGAACCACTAAACCATAAATAAGCATCCTTGCTGACAGCATATCTTTGGTTATTTCTCAGTTACATATTAGTCTAGTTGGGTGCACTGTGCCTTTCAGACTTCTGGTCTAGACAATAGTCTACATTTTTAAAAATAAGTTATCTTTCTTTTTGATGTGATTTTTAAAGTATTTTAAGAATTTGAGATTATTGTTCTATCTTCAGTGTCAACAGACCAAGATGGCTCTAGTAGAAAATAAGCTTTGGATTCTACCTTTTAAGTACACAGGAATATAAAGAAATGTAGAATGATTAGTTGTTTCGTTAGTAGTAAGTTAAAAGTTACATTTAAGTCATAAAATAAATTGTGTCTGTGATAGAAGAAGAGTATTCAGAAGCCTTCCATTTAAAGAAATACTTTATCCTTTCTTGCAAAACAAGTTCTTTTTTTCTTTTTAATTTAGATTGGATGTACTTCCAAGAGTTACATGTCCAAACCATCCAGATGCTATTTTGGTGGAAGACTACAGAGCTGGGGACATGATCTGTCCTGAATGTGGCCTGGTTGTCGGTGAGTATTTCCTGAGAGTCTCCTTAAGACAGTGCTTAAAAGTAATTATTCCTGTGATGTACAGCAGAGGTGTGAAAGAGGGGCCCAGACCAGAGTAAAATATAATTGGGAAATGTTTGACAAGCTAAATAAAAATAATGTGCAGTGTGATGTGCAGCAGCTGGTGGAACTCCATTCAGGCTAAAACTTGGCACCCTGGAAATAAATGAGATAAGAAAGAGCATTTTCTTTGTGTCAGAATTTCATTTTGTCCAGCAAGGACACCCTGAGGCAGGGTGGTATAAAGCAGTGGTTCTCAACCTTCCTAAAGCCATGACCCTTTAATACAGTACCTCATGTTGTGGTGACCCCCAACCATAAAATTATTTTCATTTCTACTTCATAACTTTGCTGCTGTTATGAATTGTAATGTGAGTATCTGATATGCAGGATGTATTTTCATTGTTACAAATTGAACATAACCCACAAGTTGAGAACCGCTGGTATAAAGGTATTGTCTCTTACCAGTCAGGTGGGGAACAGTGCAGCTGACTCAGTGCTGGAATTCACACCAAAAGCTAGACGTGAAGAGACTTTGTAACCAATCACAGGTTCTTTTAGAGTTTCCTAGAACTGAGACTCAAATAATGAAAAAAAAACAGCTTGGGTTAGGGATGTGAAATGGAGGGACTCTGGAGCTACATCTCATTGGTCCCCATAAGGAGTCTTGTGGGATAAGATCCATGCTGCTGGAGGAACTTGACATGTTATGAATTTGCTTTATTGTCTTTTGTAATGGCTCTGTGCTCTGACATGAGCTGCTTTTTGTGGCAACCTTGTTTTCCCTGGTATAGACACAGATCAAGATGTGAGCTGGACAGTCAAGTTGCTTCTCTCAGATTCTCAAGTTCTCACCCATTTTTCTTGGATTTTCTCTTTTATGTCAACTCAAAATGCTATTTTCCTTTCATTTTCAATTCTGACCTTTATTCAGGTTAAAAGGGCTAAAAAAAAATACCCTCATCATTTGATTCCACCATCCATGATGCTGTTGTCCCAGGTACATTTCTTTCCCTCTTCTCATCTCAGCTATTGAGAAAGCCACCTAAACTTCACTTCTCTCACGCAACTCTAAACCCTCTGCAGTCTGGCTTATTGTCTCCATCCTCATCTTTCTTGAGGTCTCCGTGACCTTTTGGGCTGTCAGGTACTCACTTCTCCTCTTTAGGTTTGAGTGACACTAGTCTTTTCTGTACTCCTTCCCGGTGATTCCTCATTATCTGTGTAGTTTTTCCTGATCCTGGGTGTCCCTGAAAGCTCTGCCTGGAACCTCTTCTCTTTTCATTCTGTGCTGTCTTACTCGGTGAGATGCTAGGGGCTTGGTTTTCATCTCCCTGCAGCTGATTCCCAGATTTATAAATCCAGCCCTCATCTCTCTCCTCACATCTTGGGTTTCCTCAACATCTCAAATTCTACACATCCAAAATGGAACTCTTTATCCCTTGTCCCTGAGCTCTCCCCTGCTTCCATCTCCTCTGTTATTGTCCTTTGTTCCTTTATAACTCACCTTATAATTTTATGTTAAATCTGTTTGGTTTTTTATCTTCACAACTTCTCATGTACATCCACACGGACACCTCTAGTATGCCCGGCAGTCACCTCTTGCAGTTGTTGGAAAGTCTTTCTTTACTCAGTAAAATTCAAAGGCTCCCTCTCACCTCCAAGATCAAATATAAAATCCTCTGTTTGGTTCTTAAAACCCTTCATAACATGTTCCCTTCCTACCTTGTGAGTCTCAGGAAGACTGGAGACTCTCTATCACCCCACTCAGTGCATTTTCACTGGCTGTCTATTGCCCATGCCTAGCATTCCCTTCCCTGCTCACTTCCACTTCCTGGCTTCAAGACTCAAGTCTCTTCTGCAGAAGACCTTTCTCACTCCTTCCTTTCCTTTCCCCCTCAAGTCAGTTCCCTCTAAGATTACCTTTCATTCATACTATATATGCATTACCTGTGTACATCTATTCACATAAACATGTGTGTGTATATCTGTGTGTCTGCGTAGAGTGTTGTGCTAAGTGTTCGAGATACAAAGAGAGGCAAACCTAGCCCCAGCCCTCCAGGAGCTGACATGTTGGGGGAGGTGATATAAAAATAACTACATATATATCTATTAAGTACATGTTATGAAAATTAAGATATATATCTATTAAGTACATCATATAAAAATAACCATGTATATATATATAGAGAGAGAGAGAGAGAGAGAGTACATATTATCTGCCCCGTTAGAATGTTGGTTCCCAGGGGCTGGGGCCAAGTTTGCCTTTTGTTGGATCCCCAGCACCTATTCTTCTTTGAATACATATTTTTAAGACCTAACACTTACAAAATACAATAAGGGCTCTTTCAGTGTTCCACTTGGTTTATTATTTTCCAATTCATTGTTGTCTTTATATGATACTTCTTATGATGAAAGTACAAAATGTAACTTTAATTTTAAAATACGTTGTAGAATTATTCAGCAGATGTTGAATTAGGTAGCTGTCACTTGCAGGGCAAAATTCCTGTTCATTAAGCAGACAGGGATGGACAAAAAACCTGTGGATATTTTTGATGAATAGTACCTGGCTAGGGAAATCCTAAGAATCCTTGGAGAGACTCTTAATAATCTTGAATCTAGAATTTAGACTTTTCCCTGGAGTCTGAACAATACAAATTTTCTTTTTAGGTAAGTTTCTTAGATGTTTCTTTTAAGAAACAGCAAAAGAAACCTAGGTAGTGTCTTTGTCAGTAAGAAAGATTCTTACTAACACCCATTTGTCAAATTTGGCCTTTTGTTAACTTGGTTCCTGCCATGTGCCTTCTATAACCATCTAGATTCATGTTCTTTCCTATTATAGTTAGGAAGTGAGGAAGGACTCAGGCTGGGCAAATACTCTAATCCACCTAGGGGATAACATTTACAGTTCTTTACATTTGAAGTGTCGATGTTTATTCTGATGTCTGGATTCCGTCTCTCTGAACACCATGTATCTTCCCTGAACAGCTTGAAGAAAAATTACTGATACCATAAGTTAATCCTGCTTACCATTTTTAAAAAATTGCTTGCAAACTTAAAATATTCTGATTTTAAATTGTGAGTGTGAGTGCTAAATCAATTCAGAGAATGTAGTTTGGACATTTGGGGGGTATTGAAACATTTTGAAATTATTGCAAATCGTTACTACAAGGAGTTTAATAGTGTGCTTGTTTGTATAGGAATAATTGTGTCCTAAGAAGATTCAAATTGCTCATTATTAATATTCAGTTTTTGTTAAAATCATCTAAAATGTGAGGTTAAGACCAGGACCTGAAAGTTTGATTGCAAGATTGTCTCTAGCTCTTTATGCTACCTCATTTCTAGAGCCATGAAATCCTGGCAACTATTTGGACTTGGACTTGAAGTGTGAGGGTGAATCAGACTTTCTCGACTTGCCTTTGTTCCTTGAGTATGTTTGTCAGCAAATAAGTCAATATGAATCACCCAGAATCAGCTCACCCAGCCCTTCATGTGGGATTTACAGAATTGTAGCCTAAATCTATGTCAGTGCAAAATAGTATGAGAGCCCTCGCAGGGTATGTAGAAATCTGATGTGCTGTGCCATTTCCCTGTCAGTAATAGTAAATGGCTTCTAGTTCAAAATGGGCCAGCTCATATCCCTATACCCCAGATACAGGGGGCTGTGAACATGTCACTGAACCTTTACCTCATGGGATATTGTGAGGCCCAAAGGAAATCATAAATGCAAAGTCTTTGCAAATCTTAAAGTGATGGATAAGTACTCACCATTGTTATTATTCCCTCTGTATTCCAATAGAGTATTCATTCCTTATCTTGGTACTTGTTAGGTGGAAATCTGCTAGGCCAAAGAGATTCAAGGTTCCCACCAGCACAGGAAAAAAACACACTACCTGGCCTACTAAGATAGTTTGTATGTTTTGTAATAAGAATCCCATTTTCCCTCATTCCTCCTTTTACCTTGACTAATCTCTAGGGTAAGAACAACAGCTAATTTACTAAATTTTCAAAACTGATCAGTATGAACTACTGATATAAATCCACTTGCTATTTGTTATTCTTTGTACACTGTGGGAGCTAGGGGCACAGCACCCCTGTGACCTGGAAAATCCATGTAAAATTTGTAGGCCCTCCCTTCAAACCAAAGAGGAAGTCTTCTAGCTTTGCAGGTTTCCTTCTCTTTTTTCTTGATATTATTCAACACTGTACACGTATTTTATACATTTTGAATTTCTAAATTTTCTGTGTCATCTGCTGGCCTTTAGCATATCATCTGCGGTTTCTACAAAACACCTCCAAAATTCTCATTTAATTTCTTATGCTGACTCACGATATAGCAAAACTGGGATAGCAAAAGTCACCAGTTATTAAATACTGTTGTTAAATGTTCAAGACCATAATGTTACTAGCTTAAGCCAACAGGTTGAGAACTTCTACATACAGCTTTTTAATGGCACAGTTTCCTTCCTACCTTGCAAGTTTTCCTATTTCTTTTTGCCACCATTACATTTCAAATATCCCAAACTCAGTAAACTGCTTCTGTTACTTGCTGTTTTCTATCAGAATTTTTCAACTTAAATTAACATGATTTGTGATCTAAGATGAGAGGATCTTATTTCAAAGATAAGTTGAGGTCATCTGAGTGCCTCCTCTCTGAGATGAACTGCTGTTACAATCAGTGTATTTTGTACATAGAGTACAATTAGAATGTCAGATCCATGAGGGCGGAGACCAGGTATTTTTATTGACTTTGTATACCTTGCACTGAGCACAGTACCTCACACACAGTAAAAGCTTAACAAATGCTTACTGAGGAGTCAGCTGACAACAAAGAAGGGCTTGTCCTTCCAGTATCTAGTTATTAGCTGCAGGTAATTGGGGGGTGTGGGGTGCAGGCACACTTCCTGTTTCCATATATAGAGTTTTGGCCTCTTTGTCATTTTCTTTGAATATTCTTACAAAATTTGGTTTAGTCCCTTTTAGCATATGAATTGCTTCTTCCTAATTGCTTGCCAGATTGTCTTTGTTTAAACTCTGTGACTTGGCTTCCTTTGGGATTTATAAAATATAGAATTTCTCTAAATCAGGTTCTTTTGTATTTAGTTGATATGCATTCAGTCTTCACACTACTTTTTAGCAACTGATCAGTTTCTTACATGGGATAGTCAGAATTTCTTTGTATTTTTCTAGCAGACCAGTAAAAACTATCTTAACTTAAACTACCTTTCTGAGCTCTGTCCTCTAGTTCTTTTGCTTTGGTTTGTAAAGAGCTAAAATAATAACTCTAGCTTTGACATTTTAATGTTTTAAAATTTTGCTCTTCTTTTCTTCCACAGTGGCATTTTTTTCCCATGCTCCAAATCATTCTGCTTCAGTGAGATTTATTTCTATGTTATCTACTCTTATTTGTCTCCTGAATTCTTTGGCTGGCTTACTTTTAGTTTTATATGTGGCAGATCTTTTGGTTTTATTTCATTCTAAAGGTCCTTGCCCTCTTGCAATATAGCTTCCTAACTGATCTGTTCAGTTTAGTCTCTTCTTTTCTGACAATGATGTTTGGGATGGAGTAGACTAATTTTCCTAAAGTATAGGAACACTTATTTGTTGTTTTTCATATTTAAATAATTTTCTGGTTTCTGGATTTTTTGGTGTATGTTACCAATTCAGTTCAGCATATATTCATTCTGTTTGTTGCTATGTGCTGGGTACTGGGGACTATAATGATAGATAGGATATAGTCCATGCCCTAGAGATGTTGGAAAATTGAATAGGGAAGGAAGGCATGTATACACATAACTGATATTACAAAGAATATTTTTGGCTGAATGTGAGCTCCTTGAGAATATAGGTTTATTTAATTTTTGTCCATGTCTCTCCAGAGCTGAGCATGGTGCCCTAAATGTAATATCTGCTTAATGTTTGTTGAACTGAGATAGTACAGAAATACTTACAGAAACTCTTTTAATGGTGGCAAAGAATTGGAAACTGAGGAGGTCAATTGGGGAATGGGAATGGGAAGTTCTGGAATATGTGAATGGGACAGTATTGTGCTATGAGAAATCGTGAATGCTGAAGGGGACAGCTTCAGAAAACCCCCAAAAAAGCCTGTACGAACTGATGCAGTGAAGTGAGCAGAACCAGGAGAACAATTTATACAGTTAAGAACAGCATTATAGGGGGGCAGAGCCAACATGGTGGCGTAGAAGCAGGAAAATTCCGCAGCTCCCCCACAACCACCTCAAATACCCGTAAAATATGACTAAACAAATTTTAGGGGTCCAGAACTCACAAAATTGTAAAAAAACACATTTCCTGCTGAAGGCAGCTCGGCAGGTAGGACAGGAAGGGCTCATCACAGCACATTGGGAGCTGAAACCAGACCAGCCTGAAACCATGGCTTGACCTGAGGGTCGCCAGGATAAACCACAGCTGGAACCTTCAGGAAAGTGGATCAGTGGCAGCTATGGCGATTTCCAAAATTATCAACCCATAAGAAACAAGGACTAAGTGAAAGGTCAGTGGAAATCTGCAAAATTCAGGGGAGAAAAGTAGATCCAAACCTTGATAAATTGGACTCTTCTCAGCAACACACACCTGTAAGACAAGTCTCAGGATGGAAGGAGATGTCTACATTCAGAGAAAGATCTAGAAAGAACAGAGTTTAAATAGAGACTGAAGCGATCTACATGTTATTGCTCTTTTCCATGTTTGGTTTTGTTTCCTTTTTCCTATTGTCTACTCCATTGGTTACAACCTTTCTATACAATCAGACTAATGTCCAGTGTGAAAGTATTTGCAGATTCTGTACTTGACTGCATGCCACCATGGGGGGGGGGGTGGAGAGGGAGGGGAGAAAACTTGAAACTCAAGGGACTCTGGAACTGAAGTGTGTAAACTAAAAGTAAATACAGATGCCCTTAAAAAAAAAAAAAAGAAAAGTGGGTCCAACCAAACTGCCTCCACGGCAAAGAAGCAGCAGAAGAGGCGGCCCTGCAGCCACCTCCACTTGGCTGCTTCAG
>CM053593.1:30930283-30971607 GCA_028646575.1 Pseudocheirus occidentalis
ATCCCCATCCCCCTTACTGTCCTATGTGGCAAGATACCCAGTTTAGAGTTTATGTCATTCCTTCCCTAAGCCAAATTCAATGAGAGTAAAGTTGACCCTTTCCATTTTGCCTTCCTGTTCTTCCCCTCCATTATAAGTTATCACTTGCCCCTTCTATATGGGATGATTAACCCCATTCTGTCTCTCCCTGTCTCCTCTCATTCTAATCCTCTCCATCTCAGAATTTTACCTTTTAAAGTATCGTCCCTTCCTATTCAGTTGATCCTGTGCCCTCTATGAACTCATATATACACATACTCAGATATGTGTTAATATGCATATATACCCTCCTGTATGGACATATATGTAGGTATATATATATATGCATTTATATTCCCTTCACCTATCCTCATACTGAGAAAAGTTTCATAAGATATTATCGTTTTTCCATATTGGCATGTAAATAGTTCAACTTTGATAAGTTCCTTATGATTTCTTTCCCATGTTTGCCTTCTCATGCTTCTTGTGTTTCAGTGTCAAATTTTCTGTTCAGTTCTGGTTTTTTCAGCAAGAATGCTTGAAAGTCCTCCACCTCACTAAATACCATATTTTCCCCTGGAACATTATACCCAATTTTGCTGGGTAGGTGATTCTTGGTTTTAATCCTAGCTCCCTTGATCTCTGGAATATCATATTCCAGGCCCTTCAGTCATTCAGTGTAGAAGCTGCTGGGTTATCCTAATTGTGTTTCCACACTATTCAAATTTTTTCTTCTTGGCAGTCTGTAGTATTTTCTCCTTGATCTGGGGACTCTGGAACCTGGCTGTAACATTCCTGGGAGTTTTCTTTTGGGGATCTTTTTCAAGAGGTGATTGGTGAATTCTTTCAAGTTCTATTTTGCCCTCTGGTTCTAAAATATCAGGGCAATTTTCCTTGAGAATTTCTTGAAGAATGCTTTCCAAGTTCTTTTTTTAATCATGGCTTTCAGGTAGACCAATCATTTTTAAATTGTCAGTGCCTGGATTTCTTGGATTCTCTTTAGTCTTTGGGATGAAATATAAAGTCATGTGTTTGACATTTAAAGGCTTATCCAGGGTTGGGGAAGCTGTGGCCTTCTGAATCCTTAAGTGTGGCCTTTTGACTGAATCAAAATTTTACAAAACAAATCCTTTTATTAAAAGATTTATCAAAAGTGTAAGGCTTACATAGTCTGACTCCACCTTACTTTTTCCAGGCTGATTATGCATCCTTCCCACTCAAGCAAGAATTCCCTATTGTAGTACAGCCAAATGGGCCAGGCTGACCCCAGCACCGGGAATTTAGCTCCCCCTCTTTTTATTTTTGTGAATATTTATCTTTGTTATATCTTGATTATATTTTACACTACCCTCTTCCTCTTTCTTTGCTTCTCTGTGCAAGTTCCTTGAAGTAAGGGATTATCTAGTTTTGGGACTATCAGAGATTTTTATCTTCATATCATCCCTAGTATCTGGCATAAATAAGCATTTTATTAAGTAGCAGGAGGTGCACTGAGCTTGGTGTCAAGAAGACCTGGATTCCATTCAAGCTTCAGATACTTACTGAGTTGTGTGACCTTGGGTAAGTAACTTCACCACTGTCTGCTTCAGTTTTCCTCCCTTGTAAGGAGATAATAAGGAGCACCTACCTCCCATGGTGGTTGTAAGGTTCAAATGAGATAATATTTGTACAATGCTTAGCACAGGGCCTGGCACGGTGGGCACTTAATAAATGCTTATTTCCCTTCCCTATTTAATTCTTACTGAAATTGAGAGCTATGGAAAGAGCATTGATGAAAATTTAAGTGTTAAAAATTGGAAAAATTCATTCCCTCCTACCCCGGAGAAGGAAAAATGTCTATGTGCCTCCTGATTGTTTTAAGTACAGAGTGAATGACAGCACGCATACACTCAAGTGTCTAATAAATGGGAAGCAGACTCTCCTGAGGCTTAACAGAGTTCCTGGTATATAGCAAATGCTTAATAAGCTCCTTTTCCTTTGCTTCTTTTTTTCAATATATACATCAGTACTTACTAAATGCCTAAGTTCAGAATAGTGCACATGAGGAGATTGGAGTATTCTCTTCAGTGAAAATTTAGAGTGTCATTTCTTATGTGTGGTTAGTTAAAAACCACACTCGGACTTTCCAGAGCAGACACAGACTCAGCCACTTAAAAGTTGCACTAAAGGATTCTGTATAATTTTCTTTTGCAACTCTCAACAGTATATCAACTCTCTGTTAGCAAGGAGCTTTGTCACTTCTGACCTAAATTTCTTGTGTTCTAGATTAAGCCTTTTTTCTTATTCTAATCTAAGTAGAAATACTTTCTCAGTCTGTAAAAATAGCTTTTGAAGAACATTATGTTTTTCTCTTGCTTTCTCTAAATGCTTCTAAAGAAAATGATCTGTTGCTTTCACTTTTTCTCATGGTCATGTACTTCTGAGCCTTGTTTGTGGCTTTCTTTGTTCCCTTTTATTTGTATTCAAAACCTGGCATTAATACTTGCTTTAAAAACTAGTCAGAATCCAGGGTAAAGTATGGCTGGTTTTTTGTTGTGTTATTGTTTGTTTTGTTAAGGATTGGACATATTGAGATTTTTTTAACTGCATAATTTGGTGATTTTAAACTAAAATTGACTGTAGTAGTTTGGGGGAGGGAGTGTGTGTGTGTGTATATGTGTGTGTGTGCGCGTGTGTTTTTAAATTTTTAAAGAGCTTATAAAACAAGACTGCATTTGTAATCAAATGGCGACATAATTTTGTTAGAATTGATATTTGTTTAAAATGTTCAGCATGTTAAAAATTGATCACTAGATGGCAGCATATTCACGCTTTAACTGGCATATTTTGCAATTTGTGTTCATAGATTTTATAAACTTGTGATCAAATGACTTCTGGAATTGTTTCCATTCTACATATATAGGCTCTTGGATTCTCTTTCATTTTTTATTTTTCTTTTCCTGTATTTGCCTTGCCTCCCCAAAGGGATTGTGTAGCCTTCCTGAGGGCAAGCATAGTCTTCTATATTATTCCTTAAAGCAGATTAGCATATGATATCCTATCCATAGGGAAATATGCAGTCATTTGTTGATTTAGATGTTGGAAATGAAAAAAGCAACATTTCTTGGCATTGGCTAATACTTTTTATTTGATCTTTTATTTCCACTGTTAGTAGTACCTTGCATGTAATGGTGCTTTAATACGATGACAGCACTTGGAAGTTTACAAAATACTTTTCCTCATCTTATCTCCATGTTACAAATGAAGAAATTCCAGCTCAGAGGTTTTGACTTGTCCGAGGTCACTGCTCGGAAATAACAGAGCAGCCTTTAAACTAGGTTTCCTTACCTCAGATTGTGCTTATTCTTTTTATGCTGTTGGTGCTGCTTGCTCCCAGTGAAGGCTAGATCACTGATCTGGAAGTCCATTCTCAGACCCTTTGCTTGAGCTGTTGAGTGCTTTATTGACGCACCTGAGACAAACCAAGGAGGTAGTTAATACTCAGTGCTTGTGACCACACACAAGTCTCTTTTCCAGTTCCGAGCTTTTGTTTCCCCATCTGTAAAATGGAGATAATGGTACTTCAGCTAACTGTCTCATAGGGCCATTGTGAGAAAAGCTCTTTGCAAACATTGTGGAATAAAATAAGTTATTTGGGTTGTGAAAGCCTGTAAATTTTGTATTTGTCAGTATCTCTCCCAGTTGCTAAAAAAGAAAAACAAATCCAAAGTTAATTTAAATTATGATTAGCCTGTTGTCTTTCTTTATAGTAGTTAGAATTTTATCTGAAATGTATACAACCCTAGGGAGCTCTGGGAGTTGCCTTATCCCCATGAAAAAGTTGAACTGGGGAGCTTGATTTCCTTCCCTTCTGTGAATCTGCAGTTTTGGACTTAAGTGAGATCACTGAAAGTAGAATTCTGGAGAAATGAAGGGCTACTGCTTAAGGATTTACAAGGCCATATGTGACCTTCACCCTTGTGCTCCTATAATATTGTCTTGTAAAGGCTTTTCAAATAAAAGTTTAATATGCCTAAAGGGAACTTTAATAGAAAGTCTTCAGTAAATCTCACGTATTCTTCCCAGTTTGTTAAAATAAAACTTAGTTGAAACCAAGAACTTTATGCTCTTTATATAATTTTCTATTTATTTAAAAAGTTAAGATTGAGGTGTAGTTTTATGTTAAGCATTCTTTATCGCTTTTCATTCAAAGTATTTCCTTGCTTCCCAATAACAAGATTTCATTTTATGTAGTTCTTCTCTTTCAGAAGACACCAAGAATGTACATATGTGGTCTATGTACCTCATAAGAGCCAAATTGATGCCTTTGCCAAGGTCATAGACTTGTGTAAATACATTCCTTATCTGGCTGGCACTACAAGATGGTCTGAATTACAAGCAGGTGACTTGATACTGGTGTGATTTTAGGTACTTGTAGACTTGGTGTGTACAGGTCACTTTGATCGGTGAACTAAATGGGCTCATGAAACAAAATTCTGGGCAGTAGCATCTTTTCTTATTTCCTTTTATTGACAGGATTGCTAACCTAGTACATGAGGGGGAGCATTCTGTAAATAATTCGCCTTGATTTTAGCAAAACTTATGATGAATTATTTGAAACTATCCTTGTGAGGAGAATGGAGGCATACAGATTAGATCTGACTAGAGTCAAATAGATTCAGAAGGGCTTGGATGGTTGTCAACAGCTCAGTGTCATTGTAGAGTGTCCCAGGGGTCTGTGCTGTTGAGCATTGCTGTTAATGACTTGGATAAAATTGCTCATCAAATGTGGGGATGACAGTGCTGTGAGGGATAGTAAACTCACTGGGTGATAGACTCAGTATCCATAAGGATCTTGACCAGTGGTTCTCAACCTTCCTAATGCCACGACTGACCCTTTAATAGTCATTTGTGGTCATGTCTGCATGTGGGCAGACCTGCCTGGAGATGGATAGAGGAGGTTCCTAAGACCATCGGAAATGTGTTTTCAGATGGTCTTAGGCAACCCTTGTGACCCCTGTGAAAGGGTCATTTGACTCCAAAGGGGTTGTGACCCACAGGTTGAGAACTGCTGATCTTGACAGGTTAGTTCACTGTGTTAGATCTAATAAAATCAAATTCAGTAGGGATAAATGTAAAGTGTTGCACTTGGGAACAAAAAAAAAAATCTTCACAAATACAATGTGGGGGAAGCATGGATAGATAGTGCTTGTTTTGAAAAAAAATAGAGGTTTTAGTGGACTAGCAAGCTCAGTATGGTTTACCAGAGTAATCGATGGCAAGCAGAGGAGCTATTTCAATCTTGTGCTGCCTTTAGATGATCATAGGCTTCCAAAAACTGGTATTGTAGTCCCTTTGAGCACTACTGCTTAACAAGAATGTCGATGAGCATGTTTGGAAGAGGGTACTCAGTGGTGAAGGACCTTGAGAGTGTACTGTTTGAGGATCTGTTGGGAGGTACTGGGCGTATTTAGCTCAGAGATGATTCAGGGGCAGCTGCTTTCAGGGCTTTGAAGGGTTGTCAAGAGAAGGGACTGGAACCAGGAGCAGTGGGTAGACATTGCAAAGAGGCAAATTTAGACTGACGGCAAGAAAAATGAGCCGTCCGAAAGAGGAATAGACTCCCTAGAGATGCTGTGGGCTCCCCGTCTGGGTGGGCCTCTCTTCAGGCAGAGAGGACAATCCCTTCTTGTGAGGACATCACAGTGCTGGAGCTTGCTTTTGTGCAGAGTTGAAATTGATGGCCAGTAAGGTCTCTTTCAGCTCAAAGACTCAGATTCTGTGACAGGTTTCTCTTCTAAATGAAAGAAAAGACATTTATTAAGCTCTTACTGTGTACAAAGCGCTGGGGATACAAGTAGAAAAGGAAGAAAGTCCCTAGGCTTTGGGTAATCACTTGCTGATAGGGAAACACAACACATCAGGAAGATTTCAGCTGTGTTGGTGGTCCTTCTGAGGGCCCCTATGGCAGATGACAGTGAGTCTCATTTATTGTCATTTCCATGAACAAACCATGTCTGGTTTTGATATTGAAGTTTTTGACTGTGACTAGGAAGTTAGTATCCTGTGGTGGAGAGGCCTGAGGCATCTTCAGAGACAGTTGCCAGGTCACAGCTAGGAAGGGATTTCTTCTGTGCATTATGACTGTGGAGGCCTGCTTTGCTTGGAACTCTTTGTTCTTCTGTCCATTGATGGCAGTGGGTATAGTTGGGCGGTCACTTCTCCACAGGAGCTGCTGTCCAGGATGATGGCTCTGGTGGGCGCCTGGGCAGATGGTTAAAAGCAGAGCTTATGGGTGGGGCTCTCCAGATTTTACCTGCCCCTACATGGCCTCTAGTCAGCATGAAATAGGGACGGGGAGGGGGCAGGACCCTTTTCAAGGATGGCGGTCTCTGCAACCTGTGGCAAAAGTGATACTGAGTCAGTGTCACATATCCCACCTCCCAAATTAGCCTTCATCAGGTCTCTTGTGTACAGCACTTTATAAAGTGTTGTTCCCATTTTATGTGTGAGCTAATGTAGTTTAGGAGAATTAAGAAATGTGTTCAAGGTTATGCAACTAGTAAGTGGCAGAGCCAGATCTGATCCCCAAGTAACTGACTCTAAATCGAGTCTTTTTCTCCCGCTACCCCATAGAAAAAGATCCATCAGCACTGTTGCCTGTGAGTAGTTGAAAGTCTTTAAAATGAGGCCTTTTCTTTGTGGAAAACTTCTTATAGATGTTAATGTCCAGAGACCCAAGGTGTGGTTGAGAAGGTGAACTAATAAGGCTTGGCACTTAGTTTTGTGTTTTTAGATTTTTAAAGCATGTGTAATATACTTGTTGGCAGATGGACAGATTTGTTTCTCATCAAAAGGTATCACACCTGTGGGTAAATAGGATTTTATTAGAATCAGTTAAACTTTGAGAAGATTCTGTGATCCATATGTAGTATTTTTCTCAAAGAACATATAAAAGTTTGCTTTCTTCAGGTATTTTTTAAATGATTAGTATGTTCTCATCTTCTGTGTAATTTTTTTTTCTCTTTCCCTTATTCATGAACTTACCTTCTTGGTTTGGTGGTTCTTCACAATGCATTTTGTGATTTAGGTGTTGGAATTTATTTGAGTTCTTGTAAATGCAATGTTCTGAACGACTATATGTATATTTCAAAATCATTAACAATGGACCGACTTGTAACTCAAACCACAGATACTTGAATGAGTCATTTAGGTCATTCCCTGTGTATGGAAAAATGACATCACCTCCCAGTACTGAGTGTTCTATTTATGCCATGCCAGATTTCTTTAAAGTCCATTTTGATTTCTTTAAGGACAGCAAGCAGTAAAAGATCTTGTCATATATCAGAAGTTATTCTTGGGCCAGAAGAGGAACACTGTATATTCAGATATTTGCATACACAGTGAGGAAGTGTGTTGTAGGTAACTTACATATTTGGAGGATATAACTATACATACATACACATACATATGAAATTGTGACCCTGTCGATCTGTCTTTGATCATATCTAATTTCTTAAGTGGTCACATGATGGGGTGGCTAGGTGGCACAGTGAGTAGAGCACCGGCCCTGGAATCAAATCAGGAGGACCTGAGTTCAAATCCGGTCTCAGACACTTGACACACTAACTAGCTGTGTGACTTTGCGCAAGTCACTTAACCCCAACTGCCCTCCAGAAAGCAAAAAAAAAAAAAGTGTTCATATGATTCTCCACAATCACATGGGCCTTTTGCACATGTTTTTAACTCCTACAATCCTGGTTGGAACAGTGCTATAACAGTATTGACTTTGATAGTCAATGGATGCCACTCCAGCAAGGAGTTAATACCTTTCTGGCTTTTGTATATTATTCCTTTTACATACCCCATGGTGCAGCCAGGTTTACTGTCCCTGACACATGATGTGACAGCTTTGCACCTCATCTTTGCCTCTCGTAATCCCTGGTTTCCTTCAAATCTCAGCTAAAGCATTGCTGTCTAAATGAGGCTTTTCCTGATGGTTCCCCAGTTAACTTGTACTTTTGAATGAGTGTGTACATGTGTATCTGTGTGTATGTTGTCTCTGCTAATGAAGTGTAAACTATCTTCTGAGAGGCGGGACAGCTTCATTTTTATTTCTGAGCTGCATCTTAAAGGAAGGGACCAGACTGAGAGATAGGGATGAGGATGGAAAGCCCCACACATGAGGCTGCCAGTGCCAGGGCATGGAAAAGCCCAAACCAAGAGCAGCACCCTCCTATTCAGCTGGGTCACCAGGGGAGGAAGGGAGGCTGTAAGGAGAGCTTGGAGCCAGGCTGCGAAATAGAAGGGTTTGTATATAGTTTGTCCTAAAGGCACTAGGGAGCCCACTACAGTTGATTGAGTTAAGAGAGTGATCCAGTCAGATCTGCACTTAAGGAAAATCACTTTGGTAGGGATTAACTGGAATGAGGAGAAACTTGAGAGGTGAACAATGACAGGCTGATTTTTTTTTTAATTTTTGAATACTTTAGAAACAGCCATATGTTTATCTACCATCAGTACAAGTGGCTAATGTTCCTTACTTTCTTATCTGTGACTTTTGTGTGCCTTCTCTATTAAAACTTCAGTAGAGGATCCTAGGCAGTGCAGTGGAAATCTTCCTCTGTCCATTTTCTTACTACCTGACCAGCCTATCTTCCTTTCCAATAAATAAACCATTTTCTGGATGAAAAGTTTTGTATCATTTTTGTGAATATGTCATTGTCAGTAATATGTCAGCCTCCTTTGCTCAACAAGCATTTTTCTATTGTCCTTTGGGTTGTTTGAACTTGATTCTTTAAGGATGGTTGGGATTAAATAATTAATTTATTTATTTTTGGAGTGAGGGAGATGAGCCAGTTGGGGTTAAGTGACTTGCCCAAGGACATAAAGCTAGTTATGTGTTTGAGGCCAGATGTGAACTCTGGTCCTCCTGACTCCAGGGCCTGTGCTCTATTCACTGCAGCGCCTAGCTGCCCCTGAGATTTAATTCTTAAGGGTTTAGGGTAGGCCATGGCAGTTCATTCCATCAGATTCAACAAATATTGAATCCCTACGTATACAAGACGCTGTGCTAAGGTGTGAGTGGAATATAAACTTTCATAAGAAATGGTAAAGATTCATATGGGCGTGTGCTGCGTAATGTCTCAACCAGGGCAGTTTTTGCCAAGATGACATTAACAGAATCATTATAACAACTACCCACTATAATAATTCAACCAGTTAACTTCTTTATGAAATTCTAGCATATGTAACATCTACCCATGCAGGCTCCAAAGCTGATACAACCCAGGCTCTCTCCTCCGTTTGTGCCTTTTAGTCTGTCTGCTCCATCTATGATTCCATCCCTCACTATCTCCAGTCTGCACTGCCTATAAGCGTATTCATGTCTTCAGTATCCTAAAAAAAAAAAAGCCTTTCATTTCTTCTCTCTTTTGCTGCTGAATTTGAAGGAAAAGTATTCTATCCTGATTGCTTCTGTCTGTGCTCCACCTAACGGCTGGTTCCCGAATCTCCAGCCATTTGGCTTCCATCCTGACTACCATTGTCAGTGTTCTTACCAAGGTCACCAGTGATCCTTTTCAGACCCAGGCGATACCTTTTTTCACTTTCTTTGTAGTGTTTGATCAACGCTGGCAGCTGTGGTATGAACACTAAATAAAGATTATTCCCTCCCTTTTCTGTGCTGCTGTCTCCTCCTTCATGTCTGTCTTACATGAAGAGATGACCCTTCTGGCCAAGGCCAACCCATCTGCATGTGCAAGGGATCCCATTCCTTCCCATTTCTGCCAGCAGACTGCCCCCTCTGTCATTTTCAGTCTCTCACTAATCTTCAGTCTCTTCCTATCTACTGGCTTCTCCACTGCCTCTAAGTATTCCAGTGTATTCCCCATCCTCAAATAAGCCTTCACTTAATCCATCCTTACCCACTGCTCTCTCATATCTCCCTTGCTGGCATCAATAATTGGTACTTTCTTCTCTTCCTTTGACTGTTTTCTTAATTCTTTACAAATTCTTTACAAATTTTGGCCTCATCATTCAACCAAAAACATTCTTTCTGAAGTTATTCTGATAGCTAAATCTAATGGTCTTTTCTCAGTTTTCATCCTTCTTGATCTCTCTGCAACCTTAGATGCTGTCAGTCACTCTCTTTTCTTTGATAGTCTCAAGATTTTTGTGGCCCTCTTCTCTCCTGGTTCTTCTACCTATTTGACTCTCCTCAGTCTCTTTTGTAGAATCTATCCAGGTTATGTCAGTGGCCACCACACCCTGTCTTGGACCCTCTTCTCCCTCTAAACCACTGGTTCTCAACCTTACTAATGCTGTGACCCTTTAATACTCATGTGGGCGGATCTGCCTGGAGACAGAGGAGCCATGTCTCGGTTCCTAAGACCATCAGAAATACGTATTTTCCTATGGTCTTAGGTGACACCCCTGTGAGAGGGTCGTTCAACTCCCAAAGGGGTTGAGAACAGCTGTGTCTAAACCTTTTCTCTTGGAGATTTCATCACTTCCCTTGGAATCAATTATCTCTGTGCTGTTAACTCTCATATCAACTTACATAGCCCTAAACTCTGCTGACCTACAGTGTCACATCTGCAGTTGCCTGTTGAACATTGAAACTTAATGTCCCGTAGACATGCTAAGCTCAGCATGTCCAAAACCAGGCTTGTTATATCTCCCCTCCCATACTCTGCCACTTCCAAACCTCTGTTACTGTCAAGGGCACTGCCGTCTTCCAGCTTCCTAGGCTCACCCTTGGGCGTCTTTTTTGACTCTTCATTTTATATCCAATTTTATATCCAATCCATGTTGCCAATGCCTGTGGATGCTAACTTCTTGGGGAGATGGCCTACTGTGTGCTGGGTGCTGTGCTAAACTCTTTACAATTATTTTCTCATTATTGTTGCTATTTTATACATTAAGGAAACTGAGGCAAACAGGTTGAATGACCTGCCCAGTCATAGCTGTTAAGTATCTGAGGCAGAATTTGGGGTCAGGTCTTTGTGACTCCAGGCCCAGAGCTCTAATCTAGTACGCTTAGCCGCCTCCGTGTTTCCTATGTGTCCCGTCCTCTGACACCCACACTCCCCCTCACCCAAAGGCCGTCATCGCCTCACATCTGGACTCTTTGAGTAGCCTGCTGGTGGGTTATCAGAATGATCTTCCTAAAGTGCAGGTCTGTCCATGTTAACTCCACACACATGCACACACCACCCATACACTCAGGATCACATAGAAAATCCTCTGTTCAGCATTCAAAGCCTTAATAATGAGACCTTTCTCTACATTTCCACTCTTCTTACACTGTATGCTTCCCACCCCAATGGGTCCTCTGATCCAGTAACACCAGTCTCCTTGCTGTTCCCCATGCAAGACACTCCATCTCCTGACATCATCTATTTCCTTGGCCATCTCATGTGCCTGGAATGGTCTCTCCTCGTATCCAGCCTACCTTAATTCTAGTGCCTTTCCTCTAATGATTATTTACTGTTTCTTTCTGTATATTATCTGTCTGTACATATATGTAGCTGTTGATGTGTTGTATCTCCCCATTAGACTGAGCTTGAAAGTTAAGACAACCCTCAGCCTGACCCATAGGAAGCCTTAATAACAGTTTACCAGCTATTGACGAGCAGACCGAACTCCTGGTTACTCCCCAGCCTGATCCAGGCCTCTGCTGCTCCTCTGTATTCATAGAGGCTGTGCCCTCACACATCCTTCTTTTGTTCAGATACTCTGCCTAAAACTCCAGCATAGGCGATGCCTCCTCCTTGGAGCTTCCCTGACACCCCCCATCCCCCAGGCCCTCTCTCCCTCGTCCTTGTTAGATCACTCCCACCATTCACATTCTACTTTGTCTTGTGTGAGTTATTGGCATGGTCTGTCTCTTTTTAAATGACAAAGTTCTGGAAGTCGGGGGCTATTTTTTCGTCTTTGTTTCACTTGCTCTTGCACAGATCGGTCACTTAAATGGTTCTATTCAGTCGTTCTTATGATGCTAACTCCCTGTTATGCTGCATTTAATGTCATATTTTTGCAGAACCAATTAATGACATTAGGCAAAATGAATAATAATGATTAATATAAGGTAGAGTGAAAGTCAGCCTAAGGTGCAGAAATATGATTGTCTGATGGAAAGAATCATGGTTGGGGTGTGTGTCTACATGTGCACATGCAGTCTTTTTTAAGGTGGGATAATATCTCTTACTTCAAAACAAGCCCCTACAGTAGGATTGACATTTAAGCTGATGTCTGCATCCATAGAGAAAAGTGAATATAAGCCGGCTTAGATTTTTTTATGGTGTTCAGAAAACAGAAATTCAATGGATAAATTTTAAATTATGTATATTGCTTCTTCAGGTGATCGAGTTATAGATGTGGGATCAGAATGGAGAACATTCAGCAATGACAAAGCAACCAAAGACCCCTCTCGGGTTGGAGACTCTCAGAATCCTCTCTTGAGTGATGGAGACTTGACCACAATGATTGGCAAGGTACGTTCTGTCATTTGGAAAACTGTTCTCTTTTGTGCTCCACCTGTCATTGGTGGAAGGGACTAAATTATAACACTTCATTTTCAGCCATAAGAAGAGATGTGAATTACAATCCGACATTCTTAACATCAGAGTTTTTCCATGTAGATCCTTTTTTTTTCTTTCTTAAAAATGGAAGTGTGATGGAAAAGGGAAGAAATGGAGTATAAGTTGGAAGATACACATGATCTTTGGAGAGCATTGGTGATTTTTGCGTAGTAATCTTTACATTACCTTAACTAAATGAGTACAGCCCAGGGCAGAAGATGTCTGTTAAAGGGTTACTTTGTCCCTTTTCTTTGCTGTCTCATTTTTAGGGTGGAGTGAAGGCTCACCCAAGAGCTTCAAGAGGTTGAGAAAATCCCCAAAGTGTCCACTGCCTGGAATTGGTCAAAGCTAGGATTAGGCAAAAGCTAGTTTTGTTGTTTTGACACTTGAGATTTTATAAACTGTGATTTTTTTTTTTTTAGAAAGGAAATACCATAGAGAGTCGTTTTTTTAATAGTCGTGTTTGCATTAAGCAAATTGTACAGATTTTTTATATTACAAAAATATGTAAATGACATGTTTGATATTTGAATTCCCAGTATTCTAGGTGACGTTTAAACAAGGATTGATTGACTAATAGTATATTCTGTTCCCACAACAGTGACCAACATTCTTGGAGTTGTTAGCATTTTATCATTAGTTTAATTTTGTAACATTCTTTCCTCCTTCAGAGTTTTGTACATCATTTTTATGTGTGAAAGTTAATTTTTAAAACTTCATTGTAGTATTTGCAGATTCTGTACTTGACTGCATGCTGCCATGGTGGGGGGGGGGGAGAGGACGGGGAGAAAACTTGAAACTCGGGACTCTGGAACTGAATCTTCTAAACTAAAAGTAAATAAAAGATGCCCTTTTAGTATTGGGGGGAAAAAAACCACTTTATTATATTTTTAAAATGTGTGTAGCCGAGCACCCGGCTTTGTCCTAGAAGCAAGATGTAGGAATCATTGTCCTAGAAATAGTCTGTACATCTTATGCCAATATAACATAGGGTCTTTGGAATGTGCTCCATTTAAGTCAGGTCTGTGGGGGAGGAGTGAGAAGGATCGTGGGTGCCCCCGTTTTTCTTGTTTTGGTTTTTTTCTTTTTCCCTCTCTCACTTTGTTCCTTAAGTATAGTTTCTAGCTAACTGTGGGAAAACTCACATAGTTTTTTACAAAAATTAGTGGAAACTTTTAATGTCAATGCTGATAGTTAAACTTGCTTAGTAACTAAATTAATTTCAGTATTGAATAACATTTCTTTGTGTTCCACATGGTTATCTTAATTTTATCTTGTATTACATTATATTAACATACCACAATTTTACTAATTACCCAATTGTTGGACATTTTGATTGCTTCTAGTTTTGAGAGAAAGTTTTTGGTATTAATTTTTTGTTTGCAATTACATATAATGCTGTTGCAGAAGTCTGAATAGCTTTTCATTTTGTTTTTGCTAACACTTTCAGGATGTTACCAGTGTTGGAATGATTAATCCAAGGGAGATATATCTATATCCATATCTATATATCTATTACATATACACACACACACATATACACACATACACATGATAATTTGTGTAATGCTTAGGTGTTGGTGTGCAGCTAGAAAGTGGATTTGATTTGTATACTTGTTTCTCTCCACAACCTTGTTCATATTGTTGACTTATTTAAATTTGTGTCAGTTTCAGGTGGGAGGCGTTACATCAGAGTTACTTTTATTTATAGTTTGTTGATTATTAGTAATGAGAAATTTTCTCTTTTGAAAATCCTATTCATATCCTTTAGCCATTTTTCCATTGTGGTCTGGGAGTTACTGATAACTTTTTATCACTTTGTCATTTATTTTTGCTGTAAATATTTTTCCATATGTATTTGCCTTTTTTCTTGTACAGAAATTATTTTAAAGGCAAAATATCTGTTTTGTCATCTTTCCCAGTTTTTCAGTTAAAAATCCCTAAGCCCATCTTAAAAGTGGTGACAAATATTCAATTAACTGTTTTTCTTTCCTGCAGTGTTTTTGTGTATCATAGTAAGGAACTCACTGATGCAATATGAATTGAAATCCCTTTTCCACCAAATTGCAAATGAATTTTCCCAAGTACAGTTGCAAAGTAGATCCTTTCCCTAGTTTTTCTTTTCTAAAAATTTGGAAAAAAAAAAAAACACCTCATCTTTTGTATATACATGATTGAATATCTGGTCTATCTATTCTCTTCCATTGGTCTGTTTTTCTGTTTGCCTAGGGCATCTTTAGTTTGGATAATAATCACTTTGTAAATGCATTTTAGCATCTGTGAGTGCAAGATAGATTTCAGCAACTTTTCTTTTTCTGTATAATTTCATTATGATTTTTGTCTGATTCAGTAAAGAAGGTCTTTCAGTGGTTTGGCTAATATTTCATTAAATATATTAATTTGGGAATTGTGAGTTTTTACTATATTAATCAGATCCATTTATAATCATTGTTTCCCTTGATTATTTCTGCCTTCCTTTATTTTCTTCGTAAGTTTTATATAAATCCAGTGTATTCATCTTCATTATAAGAAAATATGAATGCAAGTGATCTTTGTGGATTAGTCTTGTATTTTTGTGGTTTAGTCAAGTCTGCAACTTGAACTCATTTTCTCCATTAATTTTTGTAGTTATCATTTTATTTATACCCTCATCTGATGTTCAAATGAGATTTTGACCCTTTCATTTCCAGTGTAAATTGCTCTGATATCTTCTTGCTGATTAGTTAGTATTTGCAATAATCTGTCTGAAAAGGGCATGCTGGCTTTCTGCCTCTTTTTGGTGGAAATTCTTCTAATGTTTCTCCATTGAATATTACTTTGGTTAAGGAAATCTTTCTCTAACCATTTCTTTAGAATTTGTATCATAAATTGATACTGGATTTTATCAACTACTTCTAATTTGGTTGAGATAATTGTAGTTTTTGAGATTTTTGTGTAATCTTTCAGATATCGAATCAGTCTACCATAAACTGGCCTTGGTCATGATGAACAATTTTCTCAATGTATTGTTATATTTCAGTTGACTGCTATTTCATTTAGTAATTTTGTATGTATTCATTAGCAAAATTGGTCTGTTTTCTTTTTTTTTTTTTTAGCATGTAACTGGTTTTAAAGTCAATACCATATTTACTTATAAAAGGCACTGATTACTATTCACATTTGTCTGTTTTATGAGCAGTCAGTCTACATAATGGCTTGTTCTTACAGAGTCTGAAAGAATTCTGCTTGGTATTTTTTTAGTTTTTTGGAGGGATTGATAATTTTGTTTCAGTATATTGAGCTGGATTGAGCTTGTGTAGATGTGTATTCTTTGATTTTTGGATTTGGTTTTCTGTTCATTCACTTTTCTTACATTTAAAAGGTACAGTAATCTACAAATAACTTGTTCAAGTTATCTAAACTGAAAATGTTAGTGGCAGGTGAATAGTGCCTAGAGGCCTTTTTTGTTGTTCAGTATCAGGTATCTAGAATAATTCACATTTTTGAAAGAATTTTTTTTTTTGCGTTCTGAATACCAAATAAAGAAGAGAATTGAATATGAAACTGAATTTCTGTGTACATAGAACCTTCAAAGTATCCTGCTTGTCTTTTATATTTTCTCACTTCTTTCTGTTCTTTTCTGAAGATTTTTAAAAATACTTAATTGATCTTTTTCTCTTTTCATTTTCCTTTTGGACCTTTTCTTTCCTTTCCATCTTTCCTATAGTGGGGGTGGGATGCATGTTGTGGGTAGAAGAGAAGAAAAGAGAAATAAAACTTGCAACAAATACTGCTAGTCAAGAAAAATTAAATTCACACATTGTCTCTTGTCTGCATCATCTGTCACCTCTAATCCATAAATTATCTGAGAGGGGTAGGGGCAGCATGCTTCCTCTTTGATCATTAGATCAGTTTATTTTTTTTTCTTTACTAAGTTATTATATAAATTGTTCTGAATCTTCTCACCTCTCTGTGTCATTTCATGCAGGTCTTGCAGTTTCTCGTAAACCATCTCTTTTACCATTTCTTACAGCACAAGAGTATTCTGTTTTATTTAAATTAATGTTATAATTTGTTCAGCCATTTCCCAATTGATGAACATTCTGCGACTTTCCAGGTCTTTGCTATAGATGTTTTTGTATTTATGGGTCCTCATTTAAAGAGAGGCTGATTATATTACTGGGTGAAAGGATGTGTATGCATAGTCTATTGACTTTTTGCTTTCTGGAGTGACTGGACCAACTCATCATCTGCTGGCATTGCGTTAGTATGCCTGGTTTCTACTGACTCTTTTTCCATTTTTTGCCACCTTTGCCAATCTGATAAGTATAAGGTAGAACAAACCTAAGATATTTAAGTTGTATTTCTCTAATTATCAGTGAGTTGGAGCATTTTTTAAAATGGCTGTTAATAGTTTAGATTTCATCCTTTAAAAACTGCCTTTTCACATTCATTTATTTAAGGAACGGTCTTTGATCTTATAAATTTGACTGAGTTACTTGTATAGCTTGACTTTTAGATGTTTAACAGAAACTGGATGAAAATATTTTTCCCCAGTTTTAACTATATTGGATTTGTGTAAAACCAATGATTGATTTTTATAGGTAAAAATATTTTGTTTTATCCTCTATAATTCTCTCCCTCATTTGGGTATGAACTCTTTCCCTATCCAAAGTTTTAATTCCCTCCTTTGCTCTTCCATTTTATGATGTGATCTTTTATATCCAAATCGTATATTTGGAGCTTGTCTTGGTATATGGTGTAAGTTTTCATTTTGGCCAGACTGCTTCTTGCTTTCCAAACAGGTTTTGTTGAGTGATGGACTCTTACCCAACTATTTGGGATTTGAGAATTTCTTGAGGACTAAGCTACCAGTATTCATTTGCTTATGTTTGTTGTATACCTAATCCATTCCACCAATCAGCTTCTCAGTTTTTTAGTCATTACCAAATAGCTTTGACGATGACTGGTTTGTAGCATAGTTTGAGATGGAGTGTGGCTAAGATTGTCCCCTTCTTTACCATTTTTTTCCTTATTATTTCCCTCAATATTCTTGACCTTTTGTTCTTCCAGATAAGTTTTGTTACTATTTTTTGTCACTATTAAAATGATACTTTGGTGATTTAGTATAACATCAAATGAAAACATAAATTAAGTACACTGTTTTAAAAATTGTATCAAGAGAAATTGTCATTATTTTGCTCTTCATGCCATTTAGTTAAAATCACAGTTCTTATTCAGAAGAACCTTATTTTCTATATATGCAACTTGAAAAGAAGTTGGCGGTATTCCTATATCTATCTAGAAGTAGGTCTTCAAGTGGTCTCTTTTTGGTTTTCATTAATTTGTGTGCAAAACATATTGGAAAATTTTAAATTGTGATTTGAGCAAACTCTTTATTTTTTAGGGCACAGGGGCAGCAAGCTTTGATGAATTTGGAAATTCAAAGTATCAGAATCGCAGAACTATGAGCAGTTCTGATCGTGCAATGATGAATGCTTTCAAAGAAATTACTACTATGGCAGACAGAATCAACCTCCCTCGAAATATAGTTGTAAGTTCTTGTCTACCTCTCTTAAACTCTGCTGGCATTGACTTAGTTAGCATAATATAATGAGCATATGAATTTTTGATATTGTAGCTAATTAAATGGCCTAGAGTTAATTAAACTTAGTTTCTTTGCTTTGAAGGATCGAACAAATAATTTATTCAAGCAAGTGTATGAACAGAAGAGCCTGAAGGGGAGAGCTAATGATGCCATAGCTTCTGCTTGTCTCTATATTGCCTGTAGACAAGAGGGTGTTCCTAGAACATTTAAAGGTATGTTATCGACATTACATTTATTATCCCAAAAAATGTTAATTTCATAGATGTTGGTTAAAAACAGGCTCTGAGTAAATGAGTACTGCTCTGTTTTCAGCAGTAGCTTAAATAGTATCACCGTAGACATCTTTTTTTGTTGTTTGGTAGATGTTTTCACAATGCAGTTTGACCTACTTAAGTGTCATCTTTGAGTTTTCCTTGCTTTTATCTTCATTTTTTTTTTCAACTATTCTATTTTGTCCTTATTAAATATTTTTTTAGCTTAATTTTTTTCACATTAAGTGTTCTTATCAAAACAGAATATTTTGGGGGCAGCTAAGTGGCACAGTGAATTAAGCAGGAGTCAGGAGGACCTGAATTCAAATGTGGCCTCAGACACTTAACACTTACTAGCCATGTTACCTTGGGCAAGTCACTTAACCCCAATTGCCCTGCCTTCCCCCCTGCCAAAAAAAAAGTTTTTGATATACTAGTTGGCTGTTATTATCTTATAAATGAAGCCTGATGATATGGAATGGGCCTTGTAGAATAATAACTTTAACCTGGAGAACCTCAGCATGCCTCTTGAAATACTAACAGATCTCTGTCCCCACTTTTGCCCCCCTTGGGGAGTTGAGAATTCCTTATTTATGTTCAGTTCTTCAAGAGAAGTCTTGATTTTTTTAATTACTCATTTGTTGAATTTCTAAAATAACTTGTTTTTATCAGAGAATCACATGAATCGATCCATGAAGATAGAACAGTAATTCTTGTTTTAGTAATGTTTAAGGTGTGTAAAAAGCTTTTCCTTAAAATAACTCTGAGTTAGTTTGAAAATGATTTTATAGATGAGAAAGCTTGTAATTCTGATAAATGTTAAATGACCAAATTGTTAGACTGAATTCGAATATATTCTCTTATTTATTACAGCCTCATGCTTCCATCTTTAAAGGAAAAAGTACTATTTTTGTTTACTAAGGAATCTTTAAAAAATATTACATAAATCAGGCTATAGCTAAAGCTTCTTGTGTGTCTTGTTTCTGTCTTCAGAAATATGTGCTGTATCACGGATTTCCAAGAAAGAAATAGGCCGGTGTTTTAAGCTAATTTTGAAGGCTTTAGAAACCAGTGTGGATTTGATCACAACAGGAGATTTCATGTCAAGATTTTGTTCAAACCTTGGTCTTCCTAAGCAAGTACAAATGGCAGCTACGCATATTGCCCGGAAGGCTGTGGAGCTGGATCTGGTGCCCGGTAGGAGCCCTATTTCTGTGGCTGCTGCAGCAATTTACATGGCCTCCCAAGCCTCTGCAGAGAAAAGGACTCAGAAAGGTAAGCATTTCGTTAGGGCCAGTGGCAGTAAAAGGCGTCCTTTCAGGTGCTCTGAATGATGACAGGCTCAGCTTTCTGTTAAATGGGTACCAGACCCTAAAGCCAAGTGCTGCTTTTCTTCTGTTAGGGAAGTGTTCAAATCATTGTCAGTATTTTTTTTTTTAATCCTTTCCCTCTTTAAACTTTTTTGTTTTCTGACTTCTTCCTTAGCATTGTTTTTTTCCCCTTTTAAAAATGCTAGCACTACAGATTTTACCATAAGAGGTGGTACGGTACAGTCAGAGTTCAATTATTTCTATTTATACTGTAAGTAAACTTGGTTAGGCTAACATGAAATATTTATGGTTTAACCTGACAGCTCCAATGATTATCACTTATAGTGTATTAAAGGAAAAGGCCATTACTTGGTATTATCTATATGTCTCATAAGGGAGCAGCAGAAAGTTAGGGTTCAGTAGAGGCTGGCCTGAGAGTCAGGAAGACATCTATCCCTGCACTGTCACTGGCTGTTGTAGAACAACCACCAGCCCCTTTTCCAAAAAGAGAATGTTTATGTAAGGACTTTTCATGCAACCCCCAGTTACGTTTTCATATGTCAATATGAACTGATCGTTCTGTAACATGATTAGGTGTAAATTTTGTTTGTGTAGCTATATCTTGGTATGAAGCTCAGACCTGGCTGTCGTGAGATCAGGGTCTCCCTGTATGTCTTAGTTCTAGTATTATTAGCTTAAATGTCTACTTTATACCCACCTATGCTGATAAAATTAATAGCATTAGAAAGCAGTGGTTGGAAAGAACAGGGAATAGTTTCCAGAAATCCAAGTGCTGGTCTCTGTCCCATTTTCCCTCTACCACCTCATCCCCACAACTTTAGACTTAATGGTGAAGCTGATAATGAACTTTCTGGTATCAGAAATTCTTTTCCCTATTTTAATTTGCTTAGCACTTTTTAATACTGAACATGTAAATCCCATCTACATCTTCATTAAGTTTTTAATTGATAGTACCTGAGATTTTGTTATAGTATAAAAATGAACGCCATTAGAATTTTTTTTTTTTTTTTTAGGTTTTCTCAGTACTGGGAACTTAATTTTTTATTGTATAAAAAGGCACCTTCTTGATGGTTTGGCGGTCTGCCACTCCCTTCAAGAAGACTCGCTATACCAAACCCCATATGTTTACAAAGTAGATGACTTATTTGCTGCATTATAATGGCCACTTGTTCACATGGTACTTGGATTTCATTTGAACCTCAGGAGATCAAAAGGTGAATACGAACATGGAGGAAGGTTATAGCATTTTTTTCTAGGACTTAAAACTATAAAAGAGAGATAAGATGATAGTTTGAGAGAATGGTAGAATCAAGTGAAGGGATTTTAAAGTTAGAGCAAATAATGTACCTGTTTGTAGGCAACAAGGATGGAGGAAACAATGTTAAAAAGACATGAGACATTGAAAATTAGAAAAGGGAAGGATGACATGGGGCAGGCTCCAGGCAGCAGGGGCAGGAGGATGGTGGATGGTGATGAGGCGCATGAGTGAGGAGAGGAGGGAGCTCAATGGCCTCTGTGCTCTTGGCAGGGAAAGAGAAGACACTCTGTAGGTTTGAAAGAGATACTGTGAGGAGTGTGATGACGATGCCATTGAGGACGGGTAAGAAGCCTGGTGAGCAGCAGCAATAGGAGCACACATGTGGTGTGCGGTCCAGTCAGCACAGCTGTGTGAGGCTCTGCCCAGAGGCAGAGGATGAGCATGTGGTGAGGGATGAAAGGATCCTAATGTGAGGAGGACAGCATAAAGCTGGACTGGTTAAGCATCAGTATTTTTAAAAGGAAAAAAAATGAGGCTGGAGTACATAGGTGATAGACCAGCAGAGCAGTCCGAATGACTGGTGATTTTAGAGAGCTTACAAATATGGTTTATAAAAATGTGATTTCCCCAGCACATAGCTATTTAGAAACTCGTACCATCAAGACGTACATTTGTGTTTTATCAGACTGGGTTTTTAAGTGGTGCTCAGTCATGCTGTAAACACTGCCTAAAGCAGCAGGAGTCCAACTCTTAACAACTTCTTGAAAAATTGCCTATTTCTTTCTGATACAAATGTATTGTAACACAAATATGGGAAAAGAACAACTATAGAGTCTATAACTTTTGTGTTTGTTTGTTTTGGGCCTCTTAGAAATTGGAGATATTGCTGGAGTTGCTGATGTTACAATCCGGCAGTCTTACAGACTCATCTATCCTCGAGCTCCAGATCTATTTCCTGCAGACTTCAAATTTGACACCCCAGTGGATAAACTACCCCAATTGTAAATTGCTCCATGTATTTTAAGCTTTCTTGAACATTGAACTTGCCCATTGTAAGAACTGTATAAAGTGCTGAGATTGAGCCTTCCTAACATGAGGTTGGAGAAACAGATGTGAAGATGCAGCAGTATGGAACATAATGCACATTCCAAGGCTAAGCAGAATAATTGTGTGGCATTTTATATGTATATATTAGTGAAAGTAAATATTTAATGGCAGTTAAGATTAATTTCTTATTGTATTTCATTTCTTTTGTAGCATTCTAGTAAATTGTATTTTGGAAGATATTTGAAATTATGTAATTCCTGAATAAATTGTTTTCCAAAAATAACCTCTTGTTCCACAAATTATGTATCTCATTGTGAATAATAAAGTGAGTCTGAAACAGGATCATTTCATAATCTTGACAGTTGTTTTCCTGTCTAGCATGGCATACAGACAAGGCCAAAGGCTTTATTTATGGCCAGTTAATGAAGGCACACAATAGGAGGAGGATGTCCTAAGTACACCAAATAATCTCTTCCTGGAATAAAAGCCAAAACTGTCCCAACTTTTTATCTTATTTCTCAGAAGAGAAAGGGACAATGCTGTTCTTCAGGTGTGTTTTTTTTTCTTCATCTTATTTTTATGGTTATCTTATGACCTTCATTTTCAGTTATCTCCCCCTTGTCGCCACAGATAAAGAAAGGAGGAGCAGTTCAGTAAATCTGCCAGCACAGAATTCCCAGTGTTCTATCTCATCACACCTCCCTCACTTTTGAATAAATGGGGGATTTTTTTTCAACTGTACTCTGGAGCCAGGCTTGGTCAATTGAGAATTCTACATGACATTCTAACCCTAACTTTTGACACCAGTTTTCTTGTTACCCTTAAATTTGCAAAGAACTATGTGTAAAGATACAAAGTCATAGATATACAAAATTACCACCAAAACTCAACCCTCAGTGAAACAATATCCTCTACTTAATAGTGCTGTAGTTTTGAGGTTCTCACTGTTGTATTAATTACTACCACAATGCTACAACAATAAGTATTAAGTGAAAAAGGAATTTACCTATTCTGTGCCATTTTTTTCTTGTCTATGAGTTGAAAGATTTTGAGTACTTGTGGAATTACCAAAATGTATGAGATTGTTCCTTCATTTGGAGTTCAGCCCTGTAGGATAGGTGACAGGTACACAAATGTGTATCTAATAACGATAGGGCAGTCTATGAAAGGTCATGAGTGGTATAAATGCTATTGGAGTACAGGAGTGGTATTACTTCTAGATGGGATGTTCCAAAAATGCTTCATGGAGTAGTTAACACAGCCAAGGTCTTTAGAAATGCATAGGCTTGAGGGAGGTGGAACCAAGATCGCAGAATAAAGGCAGGGATTTTTGTGAGCTCTCCTCCAGTCCCTCCAAATACCTTTAAATGACAACTCTAAACAAATTCTAGAGCAGCAGGATCCACAAAGTGAAACTTCCAGCCCAAGACAACTTAGGTCAGCAGGAAAGGTCTGTTGTATGAGAAGATAAGAGTGCAGTCCGGCACAAGCCACCCAGACCAGACCCCAGCAAACTAGAAACAAGGCTCAGAGCAATTGAATCAGTGGCAGCAGTGGTAGTTTCCATACTGTTCAGCCCACAGACAGTAAGGGGACCAGATAGCAGGTCAGAAGATTTACAGAGATCCCTTTGCTGGCACCAGGGGCATATACTGTGATCTGAGTTGTAGCCTTGTGTCTTGGCGCCAGTGCAAGGAGGAGCACTAGCACAGCAGAGCTTGGAGCTGCAAGGGAACAGGAACCCTGGCCACAGTTCCAGAGTTGAAAAGATTGTGGTAACTCACAAATCAATAGACAGTGCAAGAGAGTAGTGTAAACACTGCTCCCTAGATCGTACCACCTTGGAAGAGTCAAAAACTTACATGTTGCCAGAATTGCCTTTGAAAACAGCAGCACAAAAAACCTGACACTTAGAACACTGGCACTTCCATTTGGAAAGCAGATCCCCACTTTAGCATAGAATTAAGACTGGAAAATGAGAAAATGGGGAAAAAAAATCTGACCATAGAAAATTACTATGGTGACAAATGAAGATCAAAGCACACACTCAGAAAAAGAAGACAAAGCCAAAATTCAAGGTCTCAGAAAAATATTAATTGGTCTGAAGCCATGGAAGAGCTTGAAAAAGATTTTAAATATCAAGATAAAAGAAAAATTGGGAAGGGAAAAGAGAGTGATGCACACAAATCATGGGGGGGGAAGTCAAGAACTTGGTAAAGGAGACACAAAAAATACTGAAAAAACACCTTAAAAAATAGACTAGGTCAGATGGTAAAAGGTACAAATATCCAATGAAGGGAAGAATGGAAAAGCAAAATTGGCCACATGGAAAAAGATACACAAAATTCACAGAAGAGAACTCCTTAAAAAGTAGAATTAGCCAAATGGAAAGGAGGTGCAAAGATTCACTGAAGAAAATTACTTAAAAGTTAGAATTGGGCATTATGAGACATCAAGAAACAAAATCCAAAGAATGAAAGATAGAAATGTGAAATGTCTCATTGGAAAGACAAATGACCTGGAAAATCGATGCCAGGAGGAATAATTTAAGAATTATTGGACTACCTGAAAGTCATGATCAAAAAAAGAGCCTAGATATCAAATTACAAAAAATTATCAAGGAAAACTGACCTGATCTTTTAGACCCTCCAGGGTAAAATGGAAATTGAAAGAATCTACTGATCACCTCCTGAAAGACTCCAAAATGAAAATTCCCAGGAATATTATACCAAATTCCAGACCTCCCAGATCAAGGAGAAAATACTGCCAGCAGCCAAAAAGAAACAGTTCAAATAACATGGAGCCATAGTCAGGATAACACAAGATTTTTTCAGTTTCTCTATTAAAAGGACTGGAGGACTTGGAATATGATGTTCTGAGAAAGGGCTAAGATTATAAACAAGAATTGCCTATCCAGCAAAACTGAGTATAATGGGGCACCTAGGTGTCGCAATGATTAGAGCACCAGTCCTGGAGTCAGGAGGACCTGAGTTCAAATCCAGCCTCAGATGCTTGACATACTAGCCATTTGACTTTGGGCAAGTCATTTAACTCCAATTGCTCTTCAAAAAGCAAAAAACAAAAACCAGTATAATCCTTCGGGGGGGAAATGGACATTCAGTAAAAAGGAGGACCTTCAAGCATTCGATTATCTAAAAAATTTAAAGGATGAGAAAGAATGCACTGGGAAAAGGGGGAAAGGGAGAGGAAGAATGTGACATTATCTCATGAGTCTTAAAGAAGATTTTACAGTGGACAGGGAAATGGGAGAAGCAGAGTGGAGAGCACATGAACTTTACTGTCATAGGAATTGTCTCAAAGAGGGGATAATATACACGCTCAGTAGGGTGTAGAAGTCTATCTTACCATACAGGAAAATGAGAAGTGGGATGGGGGAGGGGAAAGGAAGGCAGTTTGGCGGGGAGTAAAAGCTAGAAGCAAAACACTTTTGAGAATGATCAGTGTAAAAGGAGGAAGTAAAATAAGTGGGGAAAATAGGATGGCGGGAAATAGTTGGTAATCATTACCCTGAAAAAAATTTATGTTGTATTTCTCTGTTAAACACTTTCTCAAACTTACAGAAAACAGTAAAATGTGTAGAAATAAGAACCATTCCTCAAATGATATGTAGTCAAAGGGTATGAGTAGGCAGCTTTCAGACAAAGCTATTTATAGTCATGAAAAAATGCTCGGAATCACTATTGATCATTGAAATGCAAATTAGAACAACTCTGAGCTACTACCTCACACCTGTCAGATTGGCTAATATTACAGAAAAGGAAAATTACAAATGTTGGGAGTGGATGTGGAAAAATCAAAACACATGTCCTATTGGTGAAGTTGTATACTAATCTAACCATTGTGGAGAGAAATTTGAAATTATGCTCAAAGGGCTACAAAACCATATAAAACCCTTTGACCTAGCAATATTACTGCAAGGTCTGTATCCCAAAGAGATGAAAAGAAAAGGAAAAATGTGTAACATATATATATGCGTATATATATAGCAGTTCTTTTAGTGGTGGCAAAGACTTGGAAATCAAGGTGATGTCTATTAATTGGGGAATAGCTGAGCAAGTTGTATATGATTGTGATGGAATACTATTGTGCTTTAAGAAGTAATGCTCTCAGAAAAACATGGAAAGACTTAAATGAACTGATGCAAAGTGAAATGAGCAGAACCAGGAGAACATTGTATGCAGTAACAGCAATATTGAATGATGGTCTACTATGAATAACTGAGCTATTCTCAGCAATACAATGAATGATCCAAGACAATTCTGTAGGCTTATGATGAAAGGTGCTATCGATGTCCAGAGAAAGAATTAGTAGATCCTAAAAGCAGATCAAAGACACTTTTTTTTCTTTTTCTTGGGTTTTTTTTTTTGGTCTGTTTTCTTTCACAGAATGATTTAACATGGAAATGTATATTGCATAACTACACATGTATAACCTATGTCAAATTGCTTGCCTTCTCAATGTGGGGGGGAGAAATTTTGGAACTCTCGTTTGAAAGAATATAAAAATTGTTTTTACATGTAAATGGAAATAATAAAATATGAAGTAAAATTTTAGAAATTCATAGGATTTTGATCAGTGGAGCAGATTATCCTAGTTGAAAGTGCAGGAGGAAAGGGTGCATTTGCAAAATAAGCCCAGTTTGCATGGCACCATTAAGATGCTAGTTAGGAGAGTGCTAGGTGGAAATGGGAGGAGAGGTGGAATGATCATTTGAGAACAGCAAAGGGCCTTTGGGGATATCTAATCCAGCCCTGGTTTTAGAAGAGCTAGATCTTTATCTGGAACATATTAGAGTCAGTGGTGAGAAATGCAGCTTAGAAGAGTCATAGCTAGAGATAGAAAGTTGTATAGCATCTTCATAAGTAGTGACTGATACCATGAAATCACTAAAAAGAACACAGAACCATTAGGAGAGGAGAAGGAAGTATGTGAAGTGTAATAAAAGCAGTGTGGTGATCGTTTTCTCAAGGGGACTGGCATAGAGTTGGCAATTCGGTTTCTCAGGAAGGTTGGGATTGGGGGGAGATCACTGAGGTAGAAGATGGGACAGTTCAGTTATTTGTTGTCAAGTGAGGAATTTCAGTAGCTTTAAGACCAGAAGCCGGATTGTGAGGATTTGTGAAATGAGAAGGAAGGAAATACATAGGCAGTGCAAGAAGGGAGAGTGATAGGGTAGTAACAACAAGCTTTTAAGCTAAGGAGACCTTATCAAGGTTATAAGCAGAGAGGGAAGGTACCAAATGACAAATTCAAAAATTAAGGAAGTAACAGCCTAGAAGGGATAGGATCGGGAGCGTTTAGTCACACACAAGAGCGAGGAGAGAGCGGCACTTGCCTTCTTCATAGGAGTTGGAAGACTTTTACAAGTAGTGCAGTTTCTCAGATTATGGGATGATGTTAGGTAGAGCCAGGTAGAGAATGGCCTTCAATTTCAGGGAAAGAAATTCAAATTTCCTTAGGCTAAAGGAAGCCACAAAAACAGAAGCAGTTCAAGAGGATGGTTTGAAAGTTAAGAGTTGAAAAGTGGGGAGGAGTCAAGGAAGCTGTTACATAGTCCAGGTAGTTGGGAATTGAGGTTTGTTGGGTGAAGAGTGGACCAACAAGTATTTATTGGGTGCCTGGTCAATAAACACCTAGATTAGGCCCTGTACCTGCCCTTAAAATAAAGGCTGGGGTGAAGAATGGATAACAATATGTTCATAAATAGGTATAAAGGAATTACAAGATAATAGTGAGTGGAAAAAAGCATTAGTAACTTGGGAGTATCAGGAAAGGTTCCATGCCAGAAGGTGGTGCTTGGGTTTGAGTTGTTAGGGAGCCAGGAAGAGACAAAGGTAAAATGACATCTATTCCAGGCATAGGGGAAGGGCAGAGAATGAAAACAGGAGATGGAATGTCATCTGTAAGGAAAAGTAAGAAGTCCCCAGTGTGCCTGGCCTATGGAATCCATAGAGAGGTAGGAAATGATATGTGAAGGGAAGGAGGAAAAAAGAGTAAGGAAATAACAGCAACACTGAAGAGGCTGCTAGGGGGTACAGTGGATACTGGAATCAGGAAGACCTGAGTTCAAATAAAACCACAGGTACCTACTAAGTCTGTGACTCTGGGCAAGTCACTCTGCTTGTGCCTCCATTTCCTCAACTGTAAAGTGGAAATAGTAATAACAGCACCTATCCCCTGGAGTGGTTGTGATAAAATGATACTTTTGTAAAGTACTTTACAAACCCTAAAGCACTAGATGAATGTGAGCTATTATTGTGAACATATGTTGAATAAGAAACCCAAGAAACAGTTTCTGGGTAATTAATAACATTAATTAGGCAAGCCAATAATAAATTGTTGATCAGTGGTTTCTTTGGATGACCAAAGACAAAAGATATGGAGAGCCTGAAAGTTTTAACTAATCCTACTATCCTTGACAACTGAAACTCAACCCTGATTGGTGGACATTTAATGAGGAGGTGGGCTAGAAGTCTTCAGTTCCCCCTGCTGAGAATGTGACTGGGTTGTCTCTAGTCATCTGGGCAGAGGAATCCATCACCCTAAACCAGTCTGGTTGGTTTTCTCCATGATCTGGGTCACCCTTAACTCTAATGGAGGGATATAAGAACAGGGCTTCTTTTCCTCCGGGTAAGAATTAATTCAGACTGGATTCTATTTACACTCTAAACAGTAAGTAAGGTCTCCTAGTTGGATGGGGTCTGGCCCAAGATTGAAGAGCATGTTCTCCAAGGATTAGGAGTAATCTCAGTCAGCCATGTCCTTCAGAGGCTGACTTCCCACAGGAGCTGAGCTTCAAGAAGAAATGGAGGAGAAAAAACTTGGATCCTAATTTAACAGTTGGTTATTAATATAATAGAAAAATAATTTCAAGCATGCGAATAGGTGGTTCCACTTGGGTGGGGTTTGGAAGGAATTGAAGGTTTTGGAGGAAAAGGTAAATTCCACTTTGCATGTATTTGGTTTGAATTGCTCTTAAGACATCCAAGTAGAGATGCCCTGTGTGTCTAGCGCTCAAAAGGGAGAGAGAAGTCAAGACTAAAGAGATTTGGGAGTCATCTGCAGAGATGTGGTAGTTGGAGCCCATGGAGGAATTGTCCTGGGATAGAAGAACCTTGCTAAAAAGCAGGATAAAGGAGGAGTCAGTGAGATGGAGCAGTTACATTTCTAAGAAAGGCTAAGGTGCCCAGAAGAGGAAGGGTCATTAGAATCAAATACTACAGGGATTTTTGCAAACTAGACCAACAAGCTTGGTTTTGACTCCTGGGAAAATGCTAGACTATATTGTTAAAGAGATGGTTAATGAGCAATACAGAAAGGAAAACAGTGATTACAAAGAGTCAGCATGGCTTCAGCAAGAACATATACCAAGAGTAACCTCATTTCCTTTTTGACAGGGTTATTAGTCAGGGAAATTGTCATTTGTTTTACTGAAATAGAGGCAGCATCTCATGGTCTTTTTGAGAACAAGATGGAAAAATGTGAGCTAGACACAAGGGCAACTAGATGAATTCATATCTGTCTGAATTTTTAGACTCAAAGAATGATGTTGATCTTGGCAATATCAACTTGGCATTAGGTCCCTGGTAAAGTGCCCCCGGGATCTGTACTTAACCCCAGGTTATTTAGTATTTTTAGCTATTCCATTCAACAAATGTCATAGACTTTTAGAATGCTTCTCAGCAGATTTTTAGTTCAATCTATACTGCAAAAAAAAAAAATCCTAAGCCCTCCATATTCTATTGTACTATAAGAAATGACTAGTAGAGGGGCGGCTAGGTGGCATAGTGAATAGAGCACCAGCCCTGGAGTCAGGAGGACCTGAGTTCAAATCCGGCCTCAGACACTTAACACAAAATCTAGCCATGTGACCTTGGGCAAGTCACTCAACCCCAACTGCCCTCCAAAAAAAAAAAAAAGAAATGACTAGTAGGATTGTTTCAGAAAAACCTGGGAAGACGTATATGAACTAATGCAAAATGAAGTCAAGAGAACCAGGAAAAACTGCACACAGCAACAGCAATGTTGCACAATGACCAACTATGAAAGAGTCAGCTACTTAGATCAATACAATGACCTATGACAATTCATAGTGAGTAATGCTGTCTACCTCCAGAGAAATGATGAGTTCTGAACACATAGTGAAGCATATTTTTTCTTTGTTTCTTGCTTTCTATTTTTTTTTTTTGCGACGTGGCTAATATGGAAATGTGTTTTATGACTTCACATGTATAATTGATATCAAATTTCTTGTCTTCTCAATGGATGGAGGAGGGGCAGGAGAGAGAAAGAATTTGGAAATTTAAAAAATATTAAAAATAGATAAAAGGGAAAAAAAGAAAAAGACCTCATCCACAATACTGTATGTAGTGTTCTCTGTTACACTATTACTGACAGGTGGTGATCCATTTTTTTCTTAAGGACTTCCAATGAGGGAGAAACTTTTTCATGGGAGCCTCTCCTAGTTTGAGCTAGTTCTAACTGTTAGGGAGTTCTCCCTTTAATAAAGCCTAAATCTACATTTTTGCAATTTCTACCCATTGTTCCTAATTTTGCCTTCTGGGGCCTAAAAGAATAAGTCTGATTCTTTCACATGACTGAGTTTCAAATATTTGAAAGCAGTTAAATTCTTTCTTCCTGTTATATCCCCTACCTACCCCAGCCTTCTTTTCTCCAGGATAAATATCCCTAGTGGCTTCAACCAATCCTCTTGGCATGGACTTAAAAGTCTTTCACCAATCTGGTTGTTCTCCTCTAGGGGAAGTTCTTTTTAAAATGAACTTCTGTCTAGCCATGCCTGTCTATGTTACACTTATGACATTGATTTTGTGAACCCAAGTGTAAGACTTTACGTTTATCCCTTTTATTTAATATTTAATTTTTCCAATTATACATAAATTATTTTTCACATTTTTTTAAATGTTGAGTTACAAATTCTATTTCCCCACCCCTGTCCACTCATTAAGATGGCAAACAATTTGATATAGGTTATACATGTACAGTCATGTAAAACATTATTACCATATTAATCATGTTAAAGAAAACATAGACCAAAAAATACCCAACTCAGTAGTATAATCTTCATTCAGACTCCTTCAGTTCTTTCTCTGCAGAGGAATGGTATTTTTTACCCTAAGTCCTTTGGTATTGTCTCACATCATTATATTTCTGAGATTAGTCTCATTCACGGTCAATAATCATACAGCATTGCTTTTACTGTGTACAATATTCTCCGTGTACAATGCTCATTTCACTTTGTGTCAGTTCATATAATATAGTCTTTCTAGGTTTGTTTTCTGAGAGCTTCCTCATCATCATTTTTTATAGCACAATAAAGTACTCCATTCCATTCATATCCCACAATTTGTTCCGCCATTCCCCAGCTCATGGACATTCCCTCAATTTCTAGTTCTTTGCCACGACAAAATGAGCTGCTATAAACATTTTTGTACATATAGGCTCTTTTCCTTTTTGTTTTTTAATCTCTTTGGGATGTAGATCTAGTAGTAGTATTACTGTGTCAAAGGGTATGCATGGTTTTAGAGTCTTTTGGGTATAAAATTGTCATTTTCCTTTTCTGTCACATTAACCAATCTGATAGGTATGGGGTAGTATCTCGGAGTTGTTTTAACTTTCATTTCTCTAATCAATAGTGATTTAGAGCATTTTTTTCTGTATGACTATAGAGAGTTTTGATAATTTCATCTGAAAACTGCCTGTTCATATCCTTTGACCATAAAGCAATTGGGGAATGACTTGTATTCTTATAAATTTGATTGTATTTTCTATATAGTTGAGAAACGAGGCTCTTATCAGAAAAACTTGCTTTCTGCAGTTATAATTACTGTGTATTTCCCTCTATACTACACCCCTGCATTTATCCTACTCTTTCTCCTTTCACCCTATATATTCTCAAAAATGTTTTGCTTCTGACTACTGCCAGCCCCAATCTCTCCTCCCTTCTATTAGTCCCACCCCTTCTCTTTTCCTCTTTCCCTCCTACTTTTCTGTAGGGTAAGATAGATTTCTGTATCCAACTGAGTGTGTATGTTATTCCTTCTTTGAGACAATTCCTGTGAGAATAAGGTTCAAGTACCCCCCTGCCTTCCCCATCTTCTTTCACTGTAAAAGTTCTTCTGCATCTCTTTTATGTAAGATAATTTACCCTATTCTACCTCTCCTTTCCACCTTCTTCCAGTGCATTCTTCTTTCTCACCCCTTAATTTTGTTTTTTTTAGATATCATTCCTTTATATTCAACTCACACCCATATCCTCTATCTATGTATACTCCTTCTAATGGCTTTAATAATGATTTAAAGTTCTTAGGAGTTACAAGTATTATGTTCTCATGTAGGAATATAAACAGTTTAACCTTATTGAATCCCTTATGATTTATCTTTTACCTTTTTATGCTTCTCTTCAGTCTTGTATTTGAAAGTCAAATTTTCTATTCAATTCTATTCTTTTCATCAGAAATGCTTGAAAGTCCTCTATTCCATTAAATATCCATTTTCCTCTTGATAGATTGTTGTATGTTTGTCCTTTTGTTCTTCAAGAGGACCATGATGTCAAGGAGGTGATGACATGACTTGCAGTTGGCTTTGATTTGAGTGAAGGAAGGCTGTGCAAGGACACCAGCCTCATTTTCTTCTCCAGAGACATCTGGGTCCAGTGGCCACATACTCATAAGAAGGACTGGAGATGACCCAGGATGCAATGGAAGACCCCCTCACACCCTTTTAGGCTAAGATCTTTTCAGGTTCTCACTTTGAGTGAGGTAATGCCCAGTCAGTAGACAGTCCTCTTTAAGAAGTGAGTCAAGGGATGGCCCCTTTAATTAAAAAAAAATCATACTGGGAGGGGAATACCCTCAGAGTTACTGACCAGTTACTGAATAGTAACTGTTTATTATTTACATTCACTCTGTACTAGGAATGTAGGGACCTATTGTTGTCCAATCTATGAGTTCCAGAGTGAATTGGGTTTAAGGCTTAGTTCCCTGATAGATTATCTTCAGTTTTGCTGGGTAGACCATTCTTGATCTTAATCCTAGTTCCTTTGCCTTCTGAAGTATCATATTCCAAGCCCTCTGATCCTTTAATGTAGAAGCTGCTAAAACTTGTGCTATCTTGATTATGACTCCATGATATTTGATTTGTTTCTTTCTGTCTGCTTGCTATATTTTCTCAACCTGAGAGCTCTGGAATTTCACTATAATATTTCTGAGAGTTTTTGTTTTATGATCTCTTTCAGGAAGTGATGAATATATTCTTTGAATTTCTATTTTACCCTCTGGTAATAGAAGATCTGAGCAATTTTCCTTGATAATTTCTTGAAAAAATGGCATCTTTTGGCCTTTTTTTTCTTATCAATAGCTTTTAGGTAGCCCAAAAATTCTTAAATTTTCTGGATCTATTTTCTAAGTCAATTGTTTTTCTAATGAAATTTTTTCACATTTTCTTGTGTTTCCTTTTTTCCCATTCTTTTTATTTTTTTTTTAGCTATCATCCCATCATATTCAACTCACACCCATGTCCTCTGATTCTTGATGTCTCATAAAATCATTAGCTTTGACTTGTCCAATTCTAATTTTTAAGGATTTTCTGAAGTGACCTTTTGTACCTTCTTTTCCATTTGGCCAATTCTACTTTTTGTGTGTGTGTGTTTTGCTTTTTGGAAGGGGGAAGGTAGGGCAATTGGGGTTAAGTACTTGCCCAAGGTCACATGGCTAATTCTTGTGTATGAGGGTGGATTTGAACTCAGGTCCTCCTGACTCCAGGGCCGGTGCTCTATTCACTGTGCCACCTAGCCACCCCCCCAACTGTACTTTTTAAGGAATTCTTTTCTTCAGTTAATTTTTGTACATCTTTTTCAGTTGGCCAGTTCTGTTTTTTAAGGAGTTCTTCTCTTCAATGAATTATTGTACATCTTTTATCATTTGATCAATTCTGTTTTTTAAAGTGTTCTCTTCAGTGGACTTTTGTGCCTCCTTTACCATTTGGCCTATTCTGTTTTTTAAGCCATTTTTTTCTTCAATGTTTTTTGTGCCTCCTTTGCAAACTGTTAACTATTTTTTCATGATTTTCTTGCATCACTCTCATTTCTTTTCCCCATTTTCCTCTACGTGTCTTATTTGATTTAAAAAAAAATCCTTTTTGAGCTCTTCCAGGAATTTGTTTTTGAGCCTGAGACTAATTCACATTTTCCTTTGAGGCTTCAGATATAGCAGTTTTGACTTTGTTGTTTTCTTCTGAGTTTGTGTTTTGATCTTCCCTGTTACTGTAGAACTCCTATGATCATATTCTTTTTTTGTTATTTTTCACTCAATTTTTAACTTTATCTTAAAAATTGGGGTCTGTTCCTGGAGGGGGCACTATCCCAAGCCTCAGTTTTCAATTAACTGTTTTCAGAGCTATTTCTAGGGGTCTGTAAGGTTTCAGTTCTTCCAAAGAGGTATGTCTAAGCAGAGGTGTGTTTACTCCTCTCCTGGCCTGTGTTCTGGTCTGTGAGCAATGACAAGCACTCTTTGCTGTCCTGAATTTTGACCAGGGTCCCTGCTCTCCTGAACAAACTAGCTCTGGTATACTGGTGTCCCTCCTCACCCAGGATGGTGACCTGGATTCATGTATGCATGATACAATTGAGTCCTGCCCCCAGTGCCAGCAAAGATATAGCAGTTTTGACTTTGTTGTTTTCTTGTGAGTTTGTGTTTTGATCTTCCCTGTTACTGTAGAACTCTTATGATCATATTCTTTTTTTGTTATTTTTTCACTCAACTTTTAACTTTATCTTAAAAATTGGGGTCTGTTCCTGGAGGGAGCACTGTCCCAAGCCTCCTTGAACTCACGTAATCCTGACACCAGGGCCGGTGCTCTATTCACTGTGCCACCTAGCCACCCCCCAATTGTACTTTTTAAGGAATTCTTTTCTTCAGTTAATTTTTTGTACATCTTTTTCCAGTTGGCCAGTTCTTTATAACCTCCTTTCAATCATTTGTCTGACCCCCACTTACTTTCTGTGAACCAAGAGCTCTAAAAGCCACTGTTCATTCAATTGTCCCCAAGGTCTGCTGCTGACTTCCAGGGCATTGCTTGGCATTGCTAGTGCTGGAATGCACTCGACTCCCACAGTCTGGTGCATCAGATCTTTTCTGCTGACCTTCTAAGTTATCTTTGTCTAGAAAAGTGTTTCACCCCTCATTTTGTGGATTCTGCCACTCCTGAATTAATTTTGATGTGTTATTTTAAAATTGTTTGGAGAGGAATTCAGGAGAGCTTAGGTGAGTTCCTGCTTTTTCTCTGCTATCTTGGCTCTGCCCGCCCCCATGCCCTAATCACTTTAATTTCATCTTAACAGATTCAGCCCAGTTTTCTTGCCTATTAAGATTTATTTGGTTCCTGACTCTATCCCATGCAATAATTACATCTCACAGCTTTGTGTCATCTTTAAATCTGATGAAAATACTATTGCTTAAGAAAAAAAAAGCAGGTTCAAGCACAGATTCCCTGGGGTACTTAAGGTTTATTCTTTGAATTCAACTACCCTTCTTGTATCTAATGCATGTGTCTATTTTCAACAGGACAGCTCTTACTGAACACTTTACTAAAATCTAGGTAAACTAAATCAACAATATTCTCCTGATCAGTCAATTTGGTAACTGCGGGGGAAAAGGTTGCTATGATAATACATTTTCTTGTTGAAAACATGGTGGATCTTGATCACTTCTGATTCCATGTTCACTTTACCTTTCTTGGATACATTCTTGAATCTTCTCAGGAATCAAAATCGGTCTCACTGCTGTCCAGTTTGCAGATTCCTTGACTTTGGTATGACATTTATACTTTTTTGATCCTATAGGACAGAATCACAGAATTTTTAGAGCTGTCGGGGTTTGAATTATTAGGCTAAATCTAGTAAGATGACATTTAACAGATATAAGTTTATTATACTTAATATAAGAAATGATAAGCCTTTCTCTCTCTCCCCCTTCCTCTCCCCCCACAACCCATATCACAAATACAAAATAAGAGAGGTATAGTTAGAAAGCAGTTGGACTGAATATGATTTGGAAGTATTTAATGTACTGCAAGCTCAATATGATGAGTCATCAGTGTGCTATGGTGGTCAAAAAACAAAAAAAACAAAAACAAAAAAAATGTGAGCTTGGGTTGCATTAAAAAGTACTTCTTCCAGGAATAAGAAGGTGACTCTATTCTGCCTTTACAGACTTGTCTTGAGTATTGTATTCAGTTCTGGGTGCCAGAGCTTAAGAAGGATGTCTATAAATTGTAGAGTAGTCAAAATTGAGCAAATAGACTGTTTGACCAGCCCTAAACCCATGCCATATAAATAACTGGAAATGTATAGCTTGGCATCATCTATATAGGGATATAGGAGCTCCTTCAGAGCGTAGTTGATCACCAAGGGAGAGAGTAGAGAGAGAGAGAGGAGAAAGGGGCACAGGACAATCCTCATTAAAGAGGCAGGATTATTCAATTATTCAACAGAGATGACTGAGAAGCAGTTAGGAGGAGAACCAGGACACAACAATGGCATGGAAGCCAAGGTAGGAGAATCCAAGACAAGAGGGCAAAAGGAGGTCAAAATCAAAAGCCACAGGCTTCTCTGTAGCTTTTTGACTGCCGCTAATTCCCTAATCTCTCCCTAGTCTTGATTCCTCTTTTGAATTCTAGACCTACAGGACACCTCTACTTGAATATATTAATAAGCAATTAAAATTAAACATGTCCAAAATGGAATTTACCTTTCTTCTCAAAGTAAAGGAGCAAGAGGATTGAGAAACAGTCATTGGATTTCATGGTTCTGATTGTTGGCACCCTTGGAAAGAGAGTTTTAAGTGGATGGTATTAACAAGCAAGTGGAGAGCTTGGCAGAGAGGACATTATAAAAGGGGTAGCAGTGGGAAGGGAAGGTTTTTTTGAGGATGGAATGGACCATTTTGCGTGGTAGCTTTGGGAAAAGTCAATGGATGAGAAAGAATGATTGATGGAGCAAATTTTTGGAAGAGAGGGAATCAAGGCCACAGATAGAAAAGGGTGGTCTTGGAAAATACACCTCTTAGAAACAGAAGAGAAGAGGATGGATTGGAAGGTTACCAGGGTTTTATATGTGCAGAGGAGAAAGAGGTCATTATGGATTGTCTCTGTTTTCTCACTAAAGTAGGAATTAAGGACATCTGCTGAGGGAAAGGGACTGGGAAGGCACTGAGGGCTTGAAGAGAGACAAGATTTCAGACTTGCACTGAGAGGAAAGAGGTAGTTAACAAATAAATAAAAGTTTTGCCTTGTAGTAGTAAGGGCCCCAGATGAGATTAAATCACATGATTGTGTAGCCTGCCTAGTTGGTAGTAATATGCCTTCTTCCCAAGGCTTTTAGCAGTTTGTGAGTACAAGGCAAAGTTCTAGGATTGAAGGTCATAGAGGGTCTAGAGAGGGTTTTAGGAATGAACTAGATGAGGATGAGAGTATGGGGAGAAATAAAATAGGAAGATTTTCACCTCAGGGGAGAGCAATTTTGAATCTCTATAATTAGAGGAATAGGAGGTAAGAATTTGCTAGCCACAGGCCTGGGGAAGTAGTGGTTCTCTGGGGATTTTATTTTGGGCCATGTGATGATGGAGACACAGTCATAGTCATCTAGCATATGTGAATTGCCTACTATGTGCCCAACACCCTGCTTAGTGATGGAAATACAAAGAAAAACAAAAGATGACGTGTGCTCTCAAGGAACTCTCCATCTAATGTGAGAGGCTTTCCCTCTCTAGGCAATGAGGAGGAGGAGATCAAGGCTTCTGCTGAGGGTCTGGGTTCCCAAGAACGAGACTGAATTTATATGGTACCAGCTCCTTAGTTACAATCCATGATGGTGATGCAATGGATGAGACACCCAGAAGGTAAAGCACATGTGGAGTATTAATTACCCTCTGCCCTGGGTAAGGCCTGCTCTCTGAGGCCCTGGTCCTTTAAGGATTTCCTCTGATGTCTCAAGTCCTGATTACGGCAACCCTTGACATTTGCCTGACTGTTTTGCTTCCTGTCTTACATTCTGAGGCCTCATTGCCATTACCAACTTGGATGAATAGAGCATTTATCAGATTTGCAGGTGGCATAAAGCTAGAAGGGATGAATAACATATTGGACCATAAGGTCAGAGATGTAGGGCTGGAAGGAACCTTAAAGGTCAAGTTCTAGTAAAACCTCTTTCACAGATTAAGATACCGAGAACCTGGAGAAATTTAGTCATTTGATGAAGGTTACATGGTTAGTGGGTAGCAGAACTGAATTTTAACCCCTTATTCTCTTTACATTACCCTCCACTGCTTCCTATATTAGATGACATGATCCAAAAAAGATTTGGACGTGTGTGAACATTAGGCTAAATCTAAGAAGTCAGAATTTTGTGGGAATACATGTATGACAAATGGGTTATTTTTAAAAATCAACTTTCATTAAATTCTGAATCAAACCTGGGTGTTTTGAAAGCCTGTAAGTTTAGTGTGAGTCAACATAGTAATAAGGTAGTAAAAGAACTCCAAAATCGAATATGATCTATCCCAGGCTTCATTGACACGGAAATTATCTCTAAGATAAAGAGCCAATAGCCCTTGTGAGGACTTACTCCATTCTGGAGACCCCACTGTAGGAAGGATATTAATGAATAGGAGAATAGACAAAGGAAGGCAACGTGGGTAAAATAAGGAAACAAAATGGTCTCTGCTCTCAAGGAGCTTACACTCTAATAGGGGAAGAGAAAACATGGGACCAGTGCAAGACCAGAAAAACCAGTGCAAGGCTGCTGGTGTGGAGATAGAGCCGTGGTGAGGGAGCATTGAAGCAATCAGGGTGATAGAGTAGGGAAGGCCAGGCAAGGATGATGGTTGTCTCTATTTTAAGGCCTATCCCATGGAAGAGGGGTTAGATTTGTTCTCTTTAGTCCCTGAGGGCAGAATCAAGGAGCTATGCATGAAAGTGGCAAAGAAACAAATTTAGGAAGTGGAATGGTTTGCCTTGGGAAGCAGGGCAATACCTCTTATTGGAAGCATTCGAACAAAGGCTGAATGGCCACTTGGGTCTATTGTAGGGACTTTCTTGTCTGGCCATGAATTAGACCAAGTGGTCACTGATGTCTCTTCCAGTTGTATAATTATGTGGTCATCTGGTCCACCCCATTATTTTGGGCTACCATTGGGTGGCATTTGAGTGGTGTGTGAAGGTCTGCATAGCTCTTAACCTTATGTTACCTCATCTGATCCCTCCAACAGCCCTCAAAGGAAGGTGCCCCATATTACAAAGGAGGAAGCTGAACCTGAGAGAGCTGAAGTGATTTCCCTAGACCACCACAGCTTGGAGATGGATGTGTGTGATGTAGGATTCACATTCATGTCTTCCTGACTCCAAGTTCAGTCCACCATCCAAGTGCTTCCCATGCTATATTTTTACAGATAAAGAGAGACCAAGAAAGGCAAGGTGATTTACCCAAGCTAGTTAGTGGCCAAGGTGGGATTCATACCCAAATCTACTCTCAAGTCCAGGGTTCCTTCTATTATTCCACATTGCTTCTAAGTCACATAAGTTAAATAATAAAGCTGTATAGTGATGGCTCTAATATTTTTATAGCATTGATGTGTGTCTGTGTGTACATATAGGTGATTGATGCCAGGTATATAGGGATGATAGGCAGTCTGGACCTGTGATTTCATCTTTTCAGGTAGGCAGAAGCAGCTAGGTGGTGCGGTGGATTAAATGTTGGACCTGGAGTCAGAAGTCCTAAGTTCAAATCCAGCCTCAGACACTTACTAACTGGGTGTCCCTGGGCAAGGTACTTAACCTCCTTCTTTAACTCAGTTTCCTTAACTATAGTTTACATACATATACACACACACACATATACAATTTCTTATATATGTAGTTCTTTATATCTATATCTATATCCATAGTTTCCTTTACTATCAAATGGGGACTAACAATAGCACTTCTCTCCCAGGGTTATTGCGACAAGTAAATAAAACAGTATTTGAAAAGCTTAGCACGTAGTAGGTGCTTAATGAGCACCTCTTTCCTTCCTGTAGAGAATTCCCAGTGTGATGGGCTCGCTCTACCAATTTAGATTGGCACCTAATCTGTAGCGTATAGCTTTAGAAAGCCGTCAGGGAATAATATGGCTCTTCCATAATTCACATTCCAACAATATTACAAAAAATGGCTTTCTGCTTTTGAGTGCTGAGCTTGGTCTGTTTCCACCTCTACATCTTATCTGGGTATCTACAGATACCCAGAATGCTGAAGATGTCTCACCCAAAGTCACAAAACCAATTCATGGAAGAGTGAGATGTGGAATCCAAATTCTTGCTTTAGGAAAAAAAATACCTGTTAATCAATATTTTTTTCTACCTAAATTTCCCCCATATTCCTGTACCTTACCGGAGAGCCATCCCATATAACAGAGTATTTTTTTCACATTTGTATTATTATTTTATTTTTCATACACAGCACCTTGCAAAATATTCGGCAACTAGTAGACAATTAACAAATGTTTATTGGTTTATAAAAGTTTTAGAATATCACATTTGCATAAGAGATTAAAAAAAACCTTTCCCAAAATTCATAACACTAGGGACACCCAGATATCATAGCTCTAGTCTGTCCTTGAATTCCAGGCATGGAACTCAAACAAGTGCTCATTTGATTTCAGTTGTGAAAATGATTCTTTTTTTTAAATTAACTTTTGTTTATTTTTAGTTTACATCATTCATTTCTGCAAGATTTTTGAGTTACAAAGTTTCTCCCTGTCTTTCCCCTACCCACCTCCCAAAATAGCAATCCCACTCTATACCCCTCCCCAAATCTGCTCTCTCCTATATCCTCCCCCATTCCCCTCTGACTTTCTGGTAGGGCAAGATGGATCTCCTTACTCTAGTGCCTGTACATTTTATTTCCCAGGTGCAGGTAAATAATAATAATAATTATACACACACACACACACATACACACACATACATATATATTTAACATTTGATTTTAAAACTTTAAATTCAAGATTCTTTCCTTTCCTCCCTCATCACCCATCCCCACTGGGAAGACAAGAAATTCAATGCAGGTCATATATGGGTAGTTACACAAAACATCTCCACAATGGACATATTGTGAAGACTGACTATGTTTCCCTCCATCCTATCCTGCCCCCCCACTTGTTCTATTCTCTACTTTGTCCCTGTCCCTTTACAGAAG
>CM053593.1:30972107-31021553 GCA_028646575.1 Pseudocheirus occidentalis
TTCAAAATCCTTCTTGAGCTCCTCCATGGCCTGTAAGCAGTTCATATTTTTCTTGGAAGCTTTTGGTGTGGGAGTTCTGACTGTGTTGTCTTCCTCCTGTTCCATGCTTTGATCCTTTTTGTTCCCAAAAAAGGAATCTAAAATTGGATGGCTGTGCTTGTTTTGCTTCCTTTGCTTGCTCATGCTGCCAGCCAATTATTTGACTTTTTAGATCTGTGCTACAGTAGAATTTTGCTTCCAGAGGGGAAAGCTTTGTCCAAAATTGCTGGAGTTTTTGCAGCTGCCAGAGTTATTAGGAGACCACCGTCACTACAGCCCTCACCTGCTTTGGCTCTCTGATCATACACCTCAGGACCACCACCTAAGACTGTGATCCAGATGTAGGCAGGTTAAGGCAAGAGCACTTAGCCTCTGAATGATCACTTGGCCCCCCTGCAATCTATAGACCAGGAGCTCTGAAGCAGCTACATGGAGGCGGCTGCTGGGGCCACTTCCACTGCTTGTGGCTCTGGAGGCAGAGGGCTGGACCTGCTCCTCCTTCCCCCCTCCCCAATTCAGCTGAGTTCCACTAGACCTTTCACTTTGTCTTTGGCTTTTTGGGGTTGATAATTCTGGAAACCACTACTTTTGCTGGTGATCCACTCTCCCCACAAAGAATATTATTTCAAGAAAGAAAAAGGAAAAGATGGGGGAGAATAATGTTTTTTTTTTAAGGATCAATACATCAAAATCATATGAAAATGTATGGAGCATCCCACACTCGAGGACCTCCCAGCTCTGCTGTGGGTCAGGGGAGATGTATCTTAGCTCTTCTCAAGCCTTTGCTTCTGACACTGTCTGTGCTGTTGGCAGTGCCATTCAAATGGGCTTCTTGCCCTTTGTCCAGACTTGGAGGTCACAATCAAAACTTGTTTCTAATGGCTAAAATAACCAATCTGTTCACTGTACCCAATGAAACTTAGTTAAGTCCTTTCCCTGTATTTTCTTAAGTCATGTCTCATTTTCAATCTGCCAAGGTAACAATGAGTTAAAAGCCAGAAGTCAGCTTCTTGCCCTTCCATCAAACTCACTGCTTCTCCACCTGGATGCCTCTTGACAGCAAGTCTTTCCGTTCTACTTGGCCAGTGCTCTTTGCCCACGGTCTTCTCGGGTTTCTGAACTCATATCACGTGTGCAAGATTTACTTTAATTATCCCAATCAACAATTGAGGGGGCCATCCTATTACCCATCTGGTCCTAATCCAGCAAAGAGACTGCTATACTCTGTGCCAATGTCCTGAATTGTCAGTGGCCCAGGATTTTCCTGCTACTGGAGTTTTAATTTCATCTGCCAATTGTGGGACTATTGAAATGCTGTATCCTCAGACTCCCTGGCCCGTACAGACAGCCAGATGGACAGACGTTCAGCCAGACACACATACCCTTCCCTCTCTTGTCAGTACACATCTCTGCCCTGGTCTCCAGACATTTAAAGCCTGCAGGAGCCGACATGGCATGTTAGATATTGTCATCCTTATTACCACACATCTATTGGGCAATCCGCCGGCCCATCAAGTTGATGTTTCATTGGAAATAAGAACTGAAATTAGGTAGCACTTTATAAAGTTTGCAAACTACCTCACATACCTTCTCATTGGAGCATCTTGTGATGTTCTGCAGGTATCATTCCCATCATCCCTATTTGATTGATATGCAAACTGACCCGATAATAAAAGGAACAGAACAGCAAGTCCAGCACGGTGCATCCACACTGCGCCACAAAGAAAGCTGGGTTTGAAGCTAGCAGATTCCGGTCCAATCCCAGCTCTCTAACACTAATCTAGCTGAATGACCTTGGGCAATGCATATCAGTGGTCTCAGCCTTAATGTCTCCTTTAAATAGGTCCTGCCTTTCCAGGATTGTTGTGGAGATCCGATGGGATCATTGTAAAGCACTTAGCCTAATGCGGGGCACATGGTAAGCACGATCTAAACATTGGCCATTATTATTATATTGTTATTACATTAATATTATATTATTATATTGCTATGAGAATCAGATGGGATATTTTAAGACTTGTTAGCATAGTACCTGGCATATCGTAGGTGCTCAGAAACATTTATTTCCTTCGCCTTCCCTTCTCTGGGAATTTATTTCCTTGATTGCCTGCCATGCCTGACCTCCCACTTGCAGCCTCTCCCTTTCCCCACTGCTTACAAATAAGGTCAGTCCTTCTAACCAAAGATAAAAATTTCTTTAGATCCTGCCGTTCCCTAAGACTCCACATTCCTCCACCATTATCCCTTTTGCTGCTAGACTTCGATGAAGTGGTCTAACCTGGGAGGGGCGGGGGGGAGCAACCTCAAATAGAAATGGAACCCCATAGGCCAAATACTGACTTAGAAAACTACAAACGACGAGCATACCATATTACATTTTTATTTCATTAAATATTTCCCAATTACATCTCTGTCCTTGATTTACCATTCAGATTCTTCTCCTTTGGCTCACTGTATTCCCTTCCTCACTGTCTCTCCTTAACTACCAGCAATTCAGTTTCTGATCCTACTACTCTACTGAAGTTGTGCTTTCTTTAAGGTCTCTGGGTACATAGTAGGTGCTTATTAAATGCTGATTGATTGACTGCCAATAGCTACCTGTCAAATCCAATGGCTTTCCCCCCAGTTTTCATCTTTAGTGACTGCTCTACAGCACTTGACAGTGTTGACAGTGCTCTCCTCTCTTGGCTTTAATGACTACTCTCACTTAATTTTCTTACATGGCTGATGGCTCTTGGGCTCCTTCATTGGTTTATTTTATCATCCCCGACTTCTGAGTCTGTGTACCTGTAATGGTAATGTAATTTGAATCTGAAGACCCCTTTGTATTGACAAGTAAGCAGGTACTTAGCACTTAGTAATTAATCAAGCCTCTGTGAAACAAACAGAAGGTATGAACCCTTGTTCCTGATGTAACAGGAAGAGGTTGGATGAAACAGGAAGCAGCTGATGCTGTGTGTATATAAGGAAAAGCCCCAGAGAGGGACGGTCAGAATTTCTTGGGACAGGAATTTTGTGGCAGCGGTTCTGCCGGAGAGGGAGAGAGTTTCTCTCAACAGCATCTGGAGGCTGGGCTGCTACTGCTGGACTAAGAACTGAGAAAGAAATAAAAATTGAGAACTGAGTCAGAATTGCTTGGAGCACCATGGAAGCAGAAGCAGCTGCCAGGAGGAGGCTGAAAAGGAGCTGAGTAGGCTGAAGAGAACACCCACCCACCCCCAGCTGAGGAGAATGATTTTATTTTGAAAAACTGGATGGGGTGATTTTTGATTCTGGGAGCCAGCTGAGATGACTTCTGGGTCTGAGGGCCAGCCAGAGCTGCCAAGAGACTGAGGAAGCATGACTGTGATGCTGAGACTTTGTCTGTTTGTGGCTTTGTTGGGAGTGGAGACTGTGAGGGATTTGAGACAGACTGGACACTGTGAACTTCAGTATGGAATGGAAACTACCCAGAGAAATGGGCAAGGACCTGGAAGCTGTCTGCCTTTGAACCCAGGTGACAGTTTGGTGAATCCAGGTAGGATCTGGGACCATGGAAGGGGATCCAGGGAATCTGAGGGCCCACCCTGAGTTAAGTTGAAAGACTTTACTTGAATACTGTGTACTGACTCAGAAGATTATAATTTACTAGTGACCTAGGGGAGGAGGGTCTGTGTATTTTCTAATGATTGAATAGTGAATTATGATGACTGACTAAATGATTGTACTTAGTAATTGATGACTGAATAAGTAATTGATTTGTAACCTAGTATGCCCCATGAGTGGAAAACTTTGACTATTGTACTTTGTGATCGGATTATGGATTTTGTGAATGCTCGAGTTACTAAATGAGTTTTTTTGTTCACAACTGTGACCACTGTAGTGGAAACTATGTGGCCATTTTCTATGTTAAGTTGTTGTGAATGCTGTATTGTAATGATCTGTGGTAATACTGTGAATGCTGTACCTTGATTTCTGTGAATGTTTTGCTTTGATTTGTTATGGAACAGAGTGTTTACTATACTGTGTAATCAGAACCTTAAAAGCTGTTCACAGTAGCATTCTTCTGAAAAGCTGCTTGTGCATGGCATTACAGTACCACCTTGTTAATCAAGTATTTGTTGAACGATTACTATGTGCCAGCTAACAGGCTAAGCACTGGGAAAATGAAGGGACAAAATAGTGCCTGCTATCAATGTTAAGCATACGTTACCTGCAGGAGAGAGGCAGCTGGGGCACCGGGATTGGATAAAGAGCTGGCCTTAAAATCAAGGAGAGACACAAACAATCATAAACTTCATCCTGGAGGCAAGGGTGAGGCACATGGAGACTTTAGGAAGATCACTTTGACAAGTTGAGTGGAGGGTCTGGAGCCAGTGACTTGAGGCAGGGACAAGTAAGTAGCCAACAAGTAAGAGTCCAGGTGTGAGGTGACGGGGGCCTGCACCACGGCAGGGACAGCATCAGAGAGAAGGGACAGGAGAGGTGTTATAAAGTCAGGACACAACAGTGGATTGAGTCTGGCTGGGGTAGAATGAGGAGTGGGAGCTGACATCTAGGTTGGGAGGCTGTGTGATAAAAAAGTTGGTATTTTCAACAGTAACAGGAAAATTAGAAAAAAGGAAAGGTATGCCAGCAGGCCCAGAGGAGAGGGGTCCAACTGGCAAGTCAAGGACAAAATGTTTAATAACACTGGGAAATGTTTAATAAAATTAAGAAAAAAATTCCTTCCCACTCTGGAAGAAAGATGAGTTCAGTTTTGGACCGAATGAATTTAAAATATTTATAAGTCATTCAGTTTGAGATGTTAGTAAGAAGCTAGAGAAGTGAGAATGGAAGTTAGGTTTGGATAAGTAAATCTGGGAATTATGTGCACAGTTGACCGCTGCTGTAGAGGGAGAAGAGGAAGGTTTAAGTCAGAGCCTTGGAGGACATCCAGAGTTAGTGGGCATGACCTGAAGGTCCAAAAAGGAGACTAAGAAGGTGCCACCATACAGGTAGGAGAGCCAGGAAAGAACAAGCAGTATTGCAAAAACATAAGAGTGCAAGGAGCTCTAAAAGGATGAAGATGAAGAAAAGGCCATTAGATTTCGTGATTAAGAGACCACTGGTAATTCTAGAAAAATTTCAGTTGAATCATGAGGCTGAAAGCCAGTCTGCAATGAGTTAAGAGACAGGACAGTAAATGGAAGCACCAATTGTAAATGGCCTCCTCAAGGAATTTGGCTACAAATGGAAGGCTATAGGTAGAAAGCTAACAGGATGTGTAGCTGAATTGGGAGATTTTTTTGAGCATGTGGGAGACATGAGTATCGTTTGTAGAGAGCAGAGAAGTAGCTAGTAGAGATTGAAGTGAGACAGTAGGGAAGAGAGAGGGAGCAACTTACTAGAGAAGATGGGATGGAAAGGGATCATTTGAAAGTGTAGACAGGTTTGCCTTGGCAAGAAGAGCCACCCCTCATGTGAAATGGGTGGTGGATATAGTGAGGAAAAGGATTTGCATGATTTGAGATAAAGGGACAAGAGGGAGCTCTTGGCAAATGGCTTCCAATTTTTCAGGAGACTTTCTTCACCATGACTTCTAATTGCTGTCCAAATCCCCCTCACCCCTAACCCCATCCCACCCAGATGGTTTTTTATATGAAAAAACAATGGAAATTTTTCTGACACTATTTCTCAATATGGCTTGAGAAGACACAGCGAAAATATAAATCACCCTTAAAAGTAGCTTCCAATTGCTACCATATATGATCAGATTGTGAAACCTTTTCTACGGCCAATAAAACTAGGAGTCATTTTAATATTCAAAACTCAGACCACATCTCTTTTGTTTTTGCCACTAAAAGAGCCCGGGATTCTGAGTAAAGCTAAGTTTAATAACATACAAAAACCCTAAAATCACTTTACAAGTAATTGCTATAGCTTTTAAGCAAAGACTATGATGGGTACAGCTAGGTGGCATTATAGTGGAGTCAGGAAGATCTAAACCCTGGACACTGGGTGACTCTGAGAAGAGTCACTTGTTGCCTTCAATTTCCCCATCTGCAAATAAGAGCACTTAGCTCCCAGAGTTGTCGTGAGGCTAAATGTGTTGTTTGTGAGGTGCTTTGCAAACCCTAAAGTGCTGTATAAATGCTACCAATTTGGATCTTCACTAGGTTCAAAGGAGCTTGAGGAGAGAAGCAAAACAATTTGCCCCCAAACGAACACCTGTGTAATGGTGAGCTGTTGGAGGGGTGTTTTTATAAGCCAGAATCCTTTAGTTGCTGTTCATTAACATGGCATCCACCTGGCCTGCAAGCCTAGAGAACAAAAACATTACCCCGGCAACCTTCTGTCCCCTTGCTTCTTTATTCCTCTGAGTTTATGAGAACTTGTTTGAAATAAGAGATCTGTCTATGTATTCTGACTGTCTACGGTCTTAGGATAGGATCACCCAGTTTTATGATCACCAGATTCTTTCTTTGAGAAGATCCAAGACTTTTCATTTACTAGATTCCATTTTAACTGATTTTGGCCTCTTCAACATGAGTCATTTTTGTCTCACAGAAGGCTCTATTAGCAGCAGATGCAGTCAGGGGTCGCGTGGTGTTGCAGGGACTAGTTTCAGAACCAGGGGTGAGTTGGTGACATTGCATCCCCGAGTGTTAATTGTAAACACAGACACATGAAAATTTGCTTTGCATTTTTGGAGATGATTATAGAAGCCTCAAGGGGCCTTCTGTGCTCATCTGCCCACTCACTGAGGCTCCAAAAGGAAGAATCATGTATAATAGCTGTGCCTACGTCACGAATCATGATGCCATCCTGTCCCTCGCTTGTGACGGGGTGACCGCTTTATCACTGGAGGTGACATCAGCTTTGATGCGGTGGTGACCCTTTTTACTCTCCGATACTGGGGGTCTTCTGTGTCACATAAGCCGCTCTCCCCGCCTCTCACCCTCCTGGTGACCGAGAACGTGCATTTGCAATACAGCTGGACAGGGACAAGGGTTGTAGTTCAACCATAGCCTTGAGACATTAAGTCATCCCCAAATCAACTAAACCTGCAACATGGCCTTGGCATCATGTTCTAAGCCACAGGAAATCTTTAAAAGAAAATCATACTTAAAACCAAAGTTACAAAGTACAATCTATTTAAACTTTAATTTGTGCATTTGTGATAATTAATGACTGCAAAACACTCAAGTTTTTTTTAGAATGACATTGTTAAAAGGCACGTCTCATTTTAATGAATGCATAGTGTACCATTCTAAAATAGCCTAATTTCCTTACAAAGTGCTCTGAGCAGCCACTTACAGATACAGAATAGCAAAATATATTTACAATCTAGTTTAAAATTTTAAATCTGACTAAAAATAAACTTTAAAAAAACTACAGAGAAAATTAGTGCTTTCTTCAGCTTCATTGTGTGAACATACCCTGCCCTCTAATTTTTTTTAGTGATTTACTTCAATTAAAAAAAAGTTTTCTGTACAATGTGTAGTTACAAAAGGCTACTTCAGTGTTTAATGCTAAAAGCCTTTTCAGACACGGTTCTCTAGGTGTATCTGAGAACCAGGAAGGGGAAGCAGACTGTACCTCAAAAGTGTTTCACGTCTTATATTGTAAAACAGTTTCAATGAAACCCAGAGCCCTGAGCTAAGCTCCTCCTCTGTCCCCTGCCAATGATGGTGACTGGCATCGTAAAATAACTTCAGAAAGGTTCTCTCTCTAGTGAGAAATCATTGGGATTCTGAGGAATAAACCACAAATGCCCTCATTGGCCCCCCTCTGTGTATGGTATCATGGGCTTTATATAATCACCACTTTGTTAGTGTCAAAGGGCATGAAAGGGAGTGTCAATGATCTTGGGGATTTCACTGCTCTGAAGAAGACAAATCAGAAGCAACAGTAGGGAGCTGTAAGGCCCTTGAGACACTCACAGATCTCTAGCTCAGGTCTTTGTAACTCAGTGTGCTTTCATTTTTCCCTATAGGATTTAAACATGAATTCTGTTTTGGGGGGAGCTTGCTTACTGTCATTACATGGTTAATTCAGTCTAGATTAGCCAAGAGCTTGCTACTGGTGAGGTATGATGATCCTATGCGGCTCAGCCAGGATCACGAGATATCTATAAGTATATATAGACAGTTCTATGTTCTGTATCCTAACTGAGGGAAAACATACCAAGGGTCACAGAGAAGGAAAAAGACTCTAGGCAAGTAGCAAAGTGACTTTCCTACAGCAACACTAAGATAACCCCAACAGGCCCTCTTATCTCAAGTGTTATAAAAATATTTGGTCAAATTACCGAGACTTTTGAGGTACAGTTTTTTAGTGTTATAATAATTGGTTTATAAAATATACATACACTGTTTTATCAAAAATATTTATACATTCTGTTACAACATATTGCTTTTTACCCTCAGTAACTGCCAATATAAAATCTGGATTCAGTGGCCTAAAACATATACAAATGTACTTCATGTAAATGCTGGAGTCGGAGGCGTCTGCGTGGCCACTGTGCCAAAGTTACAAAGTGGTACAATTAAATAACAAGCCTAGGATATTGAATAGATTACAACTTGCACATATACATGTTCATGGCATGTATACACTCACAATCCCCATGGTGTAAAAATGATACGTTCATCTTTATACAGCAGATACAAGAGAACTAGGATATTAAATCAAGGGTGGGTCGTTTTTAAAAAGGTCGTCTGTTCATTGATTTTGGAAAGTCATGACTGAAAATCCTAGTTTGGGATTTGGGAGCATCTAGGCTTTGGGAATGCGTACAGTAAATATAGTATCTCAATTCAGACTGACCAGAAGCACTCCTTTCCTTACTGTCTTAACAAATGCTGATGTTCTGTTTCAGAAATGCTTAACAAACAAAAAATTGTTTGGCAAGTAGCTTTGAGAACTTGTCCATATGATTATGGAAGCACTTACATGGTTGGTAAAGATAAGGCATTTAAAAAACATTTTCTCCTAATAAATATAGAAAATTTACAAAAGAAGGCATCAATTCATTCCATTATTTTCAAACTCAACACCAGAATGTGTACCAGCTGCAAATGACACTTGTGGATGATATTACAGTAATTCCTTTAAAAATAACAGCGTTTGCCTTATTCAGACAGAATCTTGTTAAGGTTGAGGATCACTAGCATCCCAAGCTTTTATTCTTAAAACACAGTGGAATGAAGGAAACTGGTTATCCTTCCTAGAGCCCAAGCTGGTCTTCCTTCCACTCAAAGCAAGACAAGCATAGGACAAAGGTATCCACTGTAGAAGAGGAAGGAAAAAAAGACAACATTGATCCGAGTGTGTCCACCTGTGAGGGGTGTTTATATGGCCTGTATTCAGCTTAAATTCATAAAACTGTTTCCAGTGCACAGATTAAAAATGGAAATACATTGCGAGAGGCCACTCTTCAAGAAAGATATTAGACTAGTACGTTAAAACAAATCTTCATGTGATTTCAAAAAATCAGAAGCTACTGGTGGCACAGAGAGCAAGTGGAGGGTGGCTATTCGGCTATAGAGGTCTGTCTTCTCCAGAGTCATTCTGCTAGTTTCACAGTGTCTTGGAACTTAACACCAATCAGCAATGTAATCAAAATCTCGAAACATTTCTTGCTCCTCTTCTGAAAGTATCCTTGGTTCCCGGGGTGGGGTCAGAATAGGTGCTTCTGAGGTAAATTCATCATCAAAATTACTCACATCCTCTCGTCCTCTGATGGTAGGAACAAACGGCGGCTTTACTTTCTTGGCCAGCAAAGCATTCCAATCAATTAGCTGTTTCACAGAACAAAAGAACAACAGACACCTTGAGTTTCATATTGTGATTTGCTAAATGGGGTTACCAGCCCCCTTGATTTGCTACTTACCCGGAAAAATGGGTGTTTTTTGACGTCCTCTGCATCTTTCTCACCAGCTCCCAGGCGCCGTTCTGGGTTTCTTCTCAGTAGCTAACAGGACAAACACAAAGTTGTCCAATTAAAACTAAGTAGCTTCACTGATCACGTTCTCAGAGACTGTCTTTAGCTCTCCTCTCCTTCCTTCTAAAAAGAACTCTACATCCTCAGAAGTCTAGTTTGACAGCAGACATCGTTAAGAAGCCGGTTCTTTACTGAGTAACTTTTCTTTAGACAATGCTCGGTTCTAGCCGCACGCAGGTTAAGCGCACGTGTAGGTAGCCCAGAGAGGCCCCACAGATGATTCTTCTGTCACAGACGGAGAGGGATCTTAGTAGTATTTTCTCTCTCTATTAAGTCAGAAATGTACAAATAGATTTTCACTTAATTCTTTTTAATAAGCATGACATATCATACCTGGTAAGGTACCTTTGTGACTGCCTGAGCTAGTGAACACTTCATGGACTGGACCGGAGGGCTGCCAAAGTCCCTTCCAACTCTCCAATTCTGTGACTTAGCACAAGTTGCTCAGTTTAATCGGGACAAATTTAATTTAAATTTAATTAAGTTACCAGTTTAATCTGGTAACTTTTTATCCACTGCTGGAGTTCTGCTAGGCCCAAGAACTGGTGGAAGTTAATATGAAATATGCTTGTGCTAAACTTGGTCTGATGTTAATTATTTGTAATGATGTATGTATGTGTATACAGGATAAGGATAATAGAAATAAATTAAATGCTGCAACACAATAGTTTTCTTAAAAACAAATCAGTTTTTGAGTCAAATTTATAAGAATACAAGTCATTCCCCAATTAATAAATGGTCAAAGGATATGGAAAGGCAGTTTTCAGAGGAAAAAATTAAAGCTATCCATAGTATACAAAAAAATGCCCTCAATCACTATTGCTTAGAGAGATGCAAATCAAAACAACTCTGAGGTACAACATTGCACCCGTCAGATTGGCTAACTTGGCAAAATAAGAGAATGATAAATGTTGGAGAAGATTTAGGAAAGCTGTTACAGTAACACATTGTTGGTGGAGCTGTAAGCTGATCCAACCATTCTGGAGAGCAATTTGGAACTACGCCTACAAAAATGTGGGCTACAAAAAAAAAGGCTACAAAAACATGCATCCCCTTTGACCCAGCAATAACACGTCTAGGTTTGGATCCCAAAGAGATCATAAAAATGGGAAAAGAACCCCTATGTACAAAAATATTGATTGTAGCTTTTCTTGTGCTGTACTAAGTACTAGAAATCGAGGGGATTGCCCTCAACTGGGGAGTGACTGCACAAGTTGTGGTTTATGAACGTAAGGGGACACTATCATGCTGTAAAAAAGGACGAGCAGGCTGATGTCAGAAAAACCTGGGAAGATTTATATGAGCTGATGCTGAGTGAACAGAACCAGGAGAATATTGTACACTATAACAGACACAGCGTATGAGGACTGATTATGACAGACTTAGCCCTTCTCAGCGACGCAAGGCCCTAAAACAATTCCAAAGGACAGATGAGGGAAAATGCCAGTCACATCCAGAGAAAGAACTACTATGGAGCTAGAATGCAGAACGAAGCAGAATATTTGCTATTTTTTTTTCCTCCTGGTTTTTCCCATTCATTATAATTTTTCTATGCAACATGACTAATGTGAAAATGTGTTTAATAGGAATGTATGTGTAGAGCTCCTATCAAATTGCAAGCCATCCTGGGGAGAGAGGGAGGAGGGAGAGAGAAAAAATTTAAAACTTACAGAAATGAATGTTGAAAACTAAAAATAAATAAATTTTTTAAAAAAGAAAAAAAAAGAAATCCCACAAATCTGTTTTAAGAGACTTCCCGAATACTATTTGGCTCTTACCCTTCTCATTATGGAAATGGCTTCTGTAGACAAGAATCTTGGATACCTTACTTCATCATTTACAATACTGTCGAAAACCTCTTCTTCATCATCACCAGGAAAGGGAGACTAACAAAAAAAGACATTTTGTTAGTTAAAATGACTTCAAGGAATACAAGTTCTGCCATTACCTAGAGCTTGGCTTCCTTGCAGAAATACCTAAGGGGGACACAACCAGGAGGTAAGCAAAAAGGCAATGACAAAGATCTACTAATGTTTTCACATTCAAAGCTAATTTAATCTTATTTTATACACAATTCTAATATGCTTAGATATCTTGTTTTTAAATTTAGGAAGATTCAAAACAGAAAATTAGAGGGAAACTGCTCTATGCATATGACAAGTTATAGATGACAGGCAATACTATGTTGAAAACTAAAATTAAATAATTTTAAAAAGGACAGTTTAAGAGAATCCTAAGAATACTTACATAATCTGACATTAGAATAAGAATTTACACAAATGACAACAATATTGCAAAGACAAAATAAACTTGAAAGAGTCAGGAACTCTGATCAGTGCAATAGGATTCTAGTACCTATGATGAAAGAATCTTATCCACCAGGTTCTGCTTAAGAGGTGATAAAACTCAGAATGCAGATTGAAACACATATGACACAGGCAGAGGCACAGGCACACAGAAACACACACATGTATTTGTAACAGTTTTCTTCTCTTTTCCTTCTCTTTACCAATGGGGGTGGTGAGAGATGGGTATAAAAAAGGTTGATTTTTGCTGACTAAAATAAAAACTTATTTTAAAAATTCACACATCTCATCGTTAAAAAAAAGCAACTGAGAAAATGTAAAAAACTAATGAACCACAATACCTACTTTTACATTTCTATACAGTCTTTAAAATGATCTACAAACCTATCCAGGATATTTTTGATGAAGGTTTAAGAACAGAGACTTTTACAAACCATGTTTTAAAGCACATTATATTTTTACAGTTACAAAATCTAAAAGTATAAGAAAATACAAGAATTGGACTGTACTTTATGCACCCTATGTAAAAACACCCATGCAGTTAGAAGAGTAAAACACTTTCATAAAGGCTGGATTTTGGACTCAGGTCTTCTTGACTCTAAGCCCTCCAGAGTCACACAACTGAATTCAATACAAAACTCTTTTACTCAATTTTCCTGAGTCCTCACTGCTGCACAGTGATCCTTTATTCTTCCCAGATCGATTTTCTGTTACATCCTCAGCAGAAGCTATTCTAAACTCTGACCTTTCTTCTAGCCAAGGATTTTGCATCCTCCACAAAGCTGCCAAAGTGATTTTCCTAAAGGGCTCTTGTGACCATGTGATCTCTACTCAAACTTCAATGGCTCCCTATTTATCCCAGGATCAAATCCAAAGTCCTCCGTTTGACATTTAATGTCAAAGCCTGCCCCTTGTCTTCAGATACAACCCTCTTATCTCCTGATCCTCTGCTTTAGTACTTGCCCCAAGCCCAGAACACTCTTCCTCCTTTTCTCCATCTCTCTGGTTCCTTGGTTTCCTTCATCACTTAGCTCAAACCCCACCTTCTGCAGGGCTCCTTCCATGTTCTCTTGTGCTCTTCAGAAGATGGCACCAGTCTCCTTCACACAGCTTCCATCCAGCTACTTACACGTCTCCCAACACATGAGCTTTCTGAGAGCAGAGACCATTTCTTACCTTTCTTATGATTCTTAGCACAATGCTTAGCACAATGCCTGGTACATAGTGACTACTTAATAAATGACTTGTTAACTTCTTGGCTCTTTAATTGGGAAAACAGAGGACTTCCCTACTCTGTACCTCAGCATCCTTCTTCATTCTCTGTTCTCTCCTGTTTTTGCTCCTATCTCAATGAAAAAGTCTTATCCTTTCTAAGTTATTCTTTCCATGAGTACTCTTTTTTTTTTAAAAAATTCAATTTTATTTTTGGTTCCATATTCTCTCCTTCCCACCTATGGAAGGCAGGTGGCAAGTGCACAGAGTGCTAAGCCTGGAGTGAGGAAGCCTTGAGCTCAAACCTGGCCTTAGACATTTACTAGCTGTATGATCCTGGGCAAGTCACTTATCCTCTGTTGGCCTCAGGTTCCTCAACTATAAAATAGGGATAATACCGGCCCCTCCCTTCCAGGAATGTTGTGAAGATCAAATGAGATCATATTTATAAAATGCCTGGCACACAGCAGGCACTTAGTAAGTCTTATCAAACAAGCCTGTTACAAATATGTAGTCAAGGAAAACAACATTTCCTCCTTAGCCATGTCCAAAAAAAGCTTCAGTCTGTACTGAGTCCATTAGCTCTCTGTCTAATGGAGATAGAGGAGGATGGCAGGCTTGTTATGAGTTCTCTGGGACTGCTGGTTTGTGCTGATCAGAATTCCTAAGTCTTTCAAAGTTTTTAACTTTACAGTTATTAAAGTATATAAATTATTATTAAACTCTTCTCCTGAGTCTGCTCGGTTCACTCTGCATTAATACAAATCTTTCTAGTTTTTTCTAACGGTACCCCCGTCATCACTTCTAAAACAAGAGCGTCCCAACACATACGTACAACAGCCGATGGGCCTCCTCTGAGATGCTAATCCTTTGCCACCAAGAAAAGAACTTTATATGATGTTTTGTATATATGGGTCCTTTTCCTTTTCCTTGAATGTTTTTGGGGATAAAGACCTAGTAGTATTGTTTTGTCACGCACAGCAGACTTTAAAAGCTTTTAGAGTACACTTCTGAAATGATTTCTAGAATGTTTGGACTAATTCATACTCCACCGAGAGTGCACTAAAATCTGCTTTCTCACAACCCCTCCAGCATTTGTTATTTTCACTTTTTGTCGATATTGCCAATCTGATGAGTGTGGGGGTGGTACTTCAGAGTTCTTTTAATTTGAATTTCTCTCATTATTAAGAGTAGAACATTTTTTTCGGTTTGGATTTCTTCCTCTGAAAACTGACTATTTATATCCTCTGACTAATAGAGGGATGGGTCTTATTCTTAAAAAACTGAATCAGTTCCCTATATATGAAAGCTTTATCAGAGAAGCTTGCTGCAAAGATTTTTCCTCAATTTCCTACTTTTAACTTTAGCTGCACAGGTTTTGTCTCTACCAATTTTCTACAAATCTTACATAATCAAAATTGTCCATTTTACCTCCCATAAACCTTTCCAACTTGTTTGGTCATGAGCTCTTCCTCTACCCACAGACCTGACAGGCAATTTCTTCTTTCTCCTCTAATTTGCGTCTGCTCGTCCTTTATAGCTAAGTCACATATTTTTACGGAGCTTGTCTTTGCATGAGGTGTTGGTCTGCGCTCCTTTCTGCTATATTACCTTCCAGTTTTTACAACAGTTTTCACTGAATGTTCCGTTCTTGCCTTAGTGTTTGCAGTCTTTGGGTCTTTCAAACACTAGCCTACTGTGGAGGATTTAAGGAGGACTGGAAACTGGAAACTTCAGCGTGGAAGAGCTGGACAAGGACCCGAGAGCTGTCTGCCCTTGAACCCGGGTGACAGTTTGGTGAATTCAGGTAGGAGCTGGGACCATGGGTGGGGATCCAGGAAATCTGTGAGCCTACCCTGAGTCAAGCTGAAAGAAGACTTTACTTGGATATTGTGTACTGAGATTATGATTTACTTGTGACTGACAAGGGGTGGATGGCCTGTGTGTTTTCTGATGACTGAATAGTGACTGATTTGTAAGTTAGTGTGACCCATGAATGGAGAACTTTGACTATTATATTTTGTGACCCTTAAGGATGATTGAATGATTGGCTTGACTGAATGATTCAGTTACTAAATGATTGATTGACAAAATGACTATACTTTGTTCAAAACTATGTGACCACTGTGGTGAAAACTATGTGGCCATTTTAGTGATAAGTTTTTGTGAATGCTATATTTTGATTTTCTGTGATAAGCTGTAACATTGTAAATGCTGTACCTTGAATTTCTGTAAATGTTTTGCTCTGATTTGTTATTGAATAAATAGAATGTTCACTATACTGTGTAATTAGAACCTTGAAAGCTGTTCATAGTAGCATTCTTCTGAAAAGCTGCTTGTTCTTGGCTTAACCCTCCCCTCCCCCAATTACATGTAAACATTTTAAACATTTAAAAAAATGTTTTGAGTTCAAAATTCTATCCCTTTCTACCTTCCTTCCTTGAGACAGTAAGCAATCTGACTTACGTTATATATGTGCAATCATGAAAAATCTATTTCCATATTACTCATTTTGTGGAGGAAAACTTGAACTAAAAAAAAGAAAAGTGAAAAAAAATTTTTATGCTTCCATCTGTACTCAGATACCATCTATTCCTACTTTTTCAATGAACTCAATTTTCTGGCTCACAACCTTCCTTGCTACTCTAAACTCCTGACTTCTATATTATGTTCCTTCAAACACATTTACCTTCTAGTTTTTCAATCTATTCAACTACTATGAGCTCTTCCATTCCATTTCAGGGATAGTTGGGGGGATGGTCATACCAATGATCTTGTCACCACCCACAAGTTCTCGAATTCCATGAAATTTCTTTATATGATTATGATCTATTGTTCTCTCTCTTATTCCTCCCCTAATACTTTTTTTTTTTAAATGTCTTCAATATGACCCCCATTCCCTCTACTTCTCAGTCATGTGCCAGGCTGATGTCCCTGCTCTGGTATACTTTTCCTTCTTTCCCAATCTCAACCACTTAGAGGGCAACTGTTTATCTCCCAATATCTTATCTCACCCTCTCAAATCTTGCTTTTTTGTCCTATAATTGGTCATGCTTCATTGCCACCCCCCCTCCCATCAACCATGCTTTCTGCTTCAAATTACATGCTACTGCACAGACATAAGAAATCATACAATTGTGCTGACTGGGTCCATTACACATTTATGTTCTCTAGTCTCAAGTGGGTCCTCACTGCAACAAGGCAACCCTTTCACCTCCTCCCTAAGTGACTCTCTATCCTAATCACCATAATATCTACTTCAAACTGTCTCTTCTTAAGCCTCCACAGTAATCTCCCATCCTTCTTTCAACTGAAGACCTTAACTTTGATTAGAAAAGTCAATTGCTATGGGCTTCCTCTTCCCTCCTCCTCTCCAGTTACTCCTCTTCTTTTCTCTTAATTCCAGTTTCTGGGGAAGAGATGGGCTTTCTAACACATGTACTCTTTATTCCATCCTTTTTGCTTCCCCCAGCAGACACAGTCTCCAATATCATCTCGCCTGTCTCTAATCTTCAGCCTCTCCTTATCTATTTCCTCATTACCTATAAACATGCCTGATTCTCCTCTACCCTTAAAAGTTCATAGCTTTTAGGATTCACATCTTTTTCTTATTCAAGCTCCTTGATGCCACCTACACCTGGAGTCTCTATTTGCTCTCATCCAAACCCCCTGCTAGCAGTATGCCAATCTCACTTAACAGAAACTATTCCCTCCAGATTTAAAAACATTCCCACTGTTCAAACTAATGGTCTCTTCACTCAGTACAGTTCCTAGACTACAGTACAAATGTAATATGTACTTGTAGACTGTCTAGGCAAGATGACCTTTGAGGTCCTTTTCCAAAAGCTTTAGGTCTACCCTACCTCTTCCTAGATCCTAAAAAAACCCTCACTTGTCCCTGCCATTATGCCAGATTCCTATTCTTGCCCTCTTTTGCCCAAAGGTTTCCTCATGTCCTTCTCACTTCTCAATTCCTTTAAATCTGGCTTCTGGCCCTACCCTTCAAATAGAATTTCTCTCTCCAAGATCATCAACAGTATCAACCGCTGAACTCAAGGGCCTCTCATCAGGTGTCATTTTACTTCGTTTTTGCCACAGTTACTGATGCTGCTGATTACTCATTCTTCTCACAAGATTTCCATCTCTCTTGGCTACCATGACATTGTGCTCCCTCCTCTGTCTCATTCTCTTTACTGGCTCATCCTTCTTCTCTCCTCGGTAAGCCCATTAGTTCTTATGGGTTCAATCAACTTCCCCATGAACGTTAAATCTCTCACATCTCTCTCTAGGATTCCAGTCCTGTATCACTGTCAGTTGGCTACCTCTACAAGAATGTCACACAGGGAGCTCACAAACTCTACCTGTCTAAAACATAACTTATTTTCTTCCAAAGCCCCTCAAGTCAAGGGAGCACCAGGTACAGGATTGTTCCTCCAAATTTTGTTGATGATACCAGCCAGCATTCTTCTAGTTACTTAAGGATGCAACCTTGGAATGACCCTGGGACTCTTCCCTCTCCCTTAACCTTCACATCTACTCAGCCGCCAAGGCGTGCTAAACAGCCAGGACATCTTTTGCACTCTTGCCTTTCCTTTAATTAGGCCCTTATTACTTCTTGTCTGGACCACTGCCATAGTCTAACTGCTCTCTTTATCCTCAGTCTCTGCCCCATCTGAATCCATCCCATATTCAAATTCCAAGTGGATATTGCTAAAATACAGTGCTGGCCATGTCACCCACCTCCAATGGCCTTTAGGATAAAATACAAAATTCCCATTTTGTATTTAAAAACTCTCTACCTCTGGTTCTTGTTTATCTTTCTATCATTATTTCTTATTACTTCCATTCACATACTTTTTTCTGCCCTTCACATACTTTTTACTCTATCTGAACTGGCCTACCACTCAAGCTATTCTCCATAGAGGACCTCCTCTCCCCCCTAACCCCTAGGGCTTTTGTACAAAGCACACTGCCTTTTCAAATCTCAAATGTACTCACTTTTCAATTCCCCCTACAAAAGAATTGCCATCTCCCACAAAAGGCCTTTCCTTACTCCTTCCTGCCCTGCTTCCCTGCAGTGATCAGCAGTTTTTCTCTTTTAAAATTATCTTCTATATAATTTGTATTGTATTTACTTTTGAAAATAATTGTGCTGTATTTACTTATGAAAAGATATCTCTTCAGTAGAATGTGGGAAGTTTATATTTTTTGACCTTGTACATAGTAGAAAAAAATATTTACTCAATTTAAGTAAGAAATGTAACATGAATAGAGCTTCCTAAATGAGATATGTAATCATTAAGAATTCTAAGCTGACAATTCTCAAATTTACCATCTCATATCTCCAACTGTTTTTCAGACACTGTGAATTGGATGTCCAGCAGATATCCTTCCTCTGCCCCCAACATTCCCTGTTCCCGTAGCATCGTTGCCCTCCCGGCTCTTGGTCTCACAAGCTAGCTGCCCTCCTCAACCGCTCACCACCTCTCACTCGCAGGTCCATGCTGTTGCCAGGGCCTGTCAGTTTCAACTCTGCAACATCTCTCAAATACACTTCCTTTTTTTTTTTGACACCACCATCCACCTGGGGCAGGTGCAGGCCCTCATCCCCTCATGTCTGGATTACTGCAATAGCCTGCAGATGGGTCTGCCTACCTCCAGTCTCTTCCTACCCCAACCCATGCTCCATTTGGCCACTAAAGTGATTTTTACTAAAAATGAAGGACAGCCATCGTCACCCATGCTCCTTCCCCTCCAATAAGCTCCGCTGGGTCCCCTAGGATCATATGCTGTATTTAGAATTCAGAGCCCATTATCACCTAGGCCCTTCCTACCTGTCCATTCTTATATCTTACTCCTGAGGTGTCTTCTTCAGTCCAATGACACTGGCCTTCTGGATGTTCCTTGAACAAGACCCTCCATCTCTTGCCTCTGGGAATGTTCTCTATCTCCAGGCTTGGACTATTCTTCCTCCTCTGTTCCTTCTGGCTTCCAATAAATTCCGCCTATCATCTAGCCTTCTATAAGAAGTCTTTCCCAATGCCCCTCAATTCCAGTGCCTTTTCTCTCCTAATTATTCCCTTTTTATCTTGCATGTAGCTTGTTTGTATATATTTGTCTCCTCCATTAGGTTACGAGCTCCAAGAGGGCAGGGACTGTCTTGCCTCTTTTTGTGCCCCAGTGGTTATTAGCACAGTGCCTGGCACACAGCAGACACTCAATCAATGCTTACTGATTGAATGGAGAACTCTCGTCTGGACTATGATAAACAGTAGGCTATACGGCCACAGAGCTGGTCTATTAGTATATAAGACAAATTAATTAAACTCAGAATTGATTAGGAGGGAAGAGAACTGGACTTCATTTCAGGAACTGATCAATTTTTAAAAATGACTCCAACCCCCACTGACTGGAACTAAAGAGCCATTACAGAAAAGTTCATCTAACCAACTTTAGAATCAAAACTTGTGACATGATAATAGGGCACTGGGATTCTATAGTTTTACATATTTAGAGCATCTTACACTTAGAAATAGCAAGAGTTTCTATGTGCACATTTGCTTTCTCCAGAAATTTTACTTGAAATTCTAAGAAATGTAATCTATAAAAGACAGAAAAGACGTACGTTGTGAGTTTCTGTCTTAAAGCTGACTTTCTGATTTGGAGGACAGCGCGCATTCGTTTTTGATGAGGGTTTTTGCTTGAGTTCTGCTGCTCTACTCTGCCAGGCCTTGCTTGCTCTCTTCCCAGTGTCCTATGCAAGGACCACGGCAGGCATCAAAAGCAACAGAAGCAGCTGTGCTGAGTATGAACAGGTTTGGCAGCCAAGTTCTCCTTCATTCCTAAAGCACCTAAGCTTTTTGGCTGCACTCTCTTTTGCTACCTAGGTCATGTTACTGATGACTGCTTACCTCTCCAACCAGCATCTCATATATAAGCACACCAAGCCCCCACCAGTCCACAGCTCTTGTATAAGATGTTTCAGTCAAGACTTCTGGTGCTAGAAATTCTGGAGTGCCACAAAATGTGCTTGTTCTGTCTCCGAAACCCATTCCTGAAAAACAGAAAAACCAAATCATTCCTTAGGTACCTACCTTAGAGATAAAAACTAGCTGGCATTCAGGGAGAAGCAAAACTCACTATCACTGTGGCCCTTCTCCTAGAATACTCCTGGTCCCATCATTTTCTGATGAGTAGTAAAAGAGCACAGAGTGGTAATTTCACTAAATATATAACAGCCAGCTCAATCCAAAATAAATTAAATAAATTCATTCCAAAATAATTTGAGCTGTTAAAATTATTTTCTACTCTCGGTATTTTTATACTAATTTCATAATGGCCTATTACCTTTTCTTCCTTCTTCTAGGGAAGATGATACAATGTATAATGTGACTAAGAAACTAGATGGAAACAATTCCAAACGAGTTAATAAGAGTAAAAATCCAAAATCTAGATAATCAAGTGTTGACTGAGGTTATAAATACAAATTTGCCATGTAATACAAGAATATCATTTAGTCTAATTCATTTTCAATATGTCTATTCCTATAATTTATACATGTAATTATCAAATATATGTTGTACAAGTTGGTGATATCATTAAGTAAGTGAACAACCATTTATTGTAGAACAGGTATTTCCAAAAGGCTGAAAACCTTTTATATTACTTTCAAAAAACAAGTAAAACTTCACGAATTTCTTAAATAGTTAAATAGTGCATGAGGGAACATTTCCATTATACAAATGAACTCTCCATAAGCATCTGATGCTTCAAGTATCCTGCCAGAAATCAGGAAGTCATTTAATAGAATAGGGGCAAAAAACAAAGTCTCCTGCTCCTTCTGCTGTCATGTTCACTAGCACAACAAATTTATACATATTACTTTCAAGGCATAATAAAGCATTCTTTTGGCTCAGCTATTTTCATCAACAATAAAATCTGTGCCTACATTTTTATATAGTTTTTTGGGGGGGAAAGAGGGTGGAGAGAACATGAACTTGTAATTTCATCAGAATAATGTGCTCTCAGGAAATACCCTCTATCAGTACAGATGACCACCTGTCTTAGTGGCTTCTAATTCTTAAGAAGTCTACTAGGGGACTTGCTGAGGGTCCCAGAGACACTGCGTATCAGAGGCAGGCAATGAACTGCTGGCTCTGATTCCATTACACCATGGCTAACTTTTATATGCTGTCCATGTATATTTGGTCAGAGCACAGTTATTATAGCCCATTCATCCAAAGGAAGCTGAAAGATAGCTCACTTGGAAGTATTTTAAATCTTATCTGCTATTCCTTTGTTAAGGTCACAGGTAAGAAAACATATTCAATGTGTCCATACCCTATAGGCATTATTTCCATTAATTACATTCCAACTTCATCTCTGATCCCAACTGTATTAAATAAAAAAGGAGCCAGTACATGATGATTACTCTGACTACTGACATGCTATCTGCAAAATGCTCTGCAAATTTTAAGGTACAATGTAAATGCTGGCTATCACCATTAAATAAAAACCATTAAGAGGTAGAGAGGTACAGGAGAATCCAGAAGAACTGGATTCAGGCCTGCCTCTGACACATCCTGGCTAGAAGACCGTGGACAAGTCACTTGGGCCTCAAGCAGTTCTCTAAGGCTATAAGTTGCCAAGAAGTTACTGACCTTCAATTGTAGAGGGGCCTCCCTTATAAATTCCAGTGAAATCCTACATCTAGCTCAAAGAAATTAAAAAATCAAAGTAAAAAACAAAAGAAAAAACTGGACTTCAGCGCTAGACAGCCCCTTTCCACTTGGAACTGAGCACTTTATCTAAATGGGAGCTCTCTGGCAAGATGGCCATTGAACTGACATATTACTGGAACGACTAAATCAAATCAAGATGTATTTCTTGCAGTTAAAAAAAAAGAAGCAAAAAAGAATGTGAAGCAAAAAGGAAGTATGTTCACAATTCAGAGGCAAAGAGCAGGCAGAACTGTTTTCCTCAAACAGCAAAAGTCAAGAAGAGACACCATTGTATATATTTTCTGATCACTGTCTCTTGCAGTGCTAATAAGTAATAAGATTATCATCAAGATAACTGCATTCCAGTACCTGTTGGGAGAGGATAAAAAGGTAGAAAAATTCTACATGAAGTATTTCACAAACTCTTGCAAAAAAGTTGACAATTTTGACACTCGGCACCTTACCTATTAAGATGGGCACAGAGGAAGATGATGACAAGTATACTGGAAATTGTGGCTCAGGTTTGAGAAACTAAAGTGGTTAAAAGACTAGAGATTGCTTATAAATCTCAGACCTGTTCTGCAATTTATAATCCAAGAGAACTGCCTGGGGCACTGAAAGGCTAACTAATTTGTCCCATTCTTACATAGGTAGAAGAGCCTCAATTAATGCTGTATATGACAGACAATGAGAAGGGCAAAAAATCAAATTAATAATGTATCAACAGAAACAAAGAACATGGTAACTGATGTGGAAGTTGGATCCCACTCTGTGCATTTGGATAACTAATTAGAGGAAAGATAAAAATCAATGTCAATTCAGAAGGTGAATGATGAGAAGACATCAGACAAATGCCAACAGCTTCAACCCGACCATTAATGTAAAATAGGAAGACAGAACTACAGGACACCTTAGCCAGAAAAGAGCATGATGTAGCAGAAAGAAAAGTGGATTCATCTTTGTAAGAGCTGAATGTAATTCCCATCTCTGGCGCTTCTGTCCGTCTGGTCCTGGGCAGTACACTTCACATCTCTGGCCTCAGTTTCTTCATCTGTAAAATGAAGAGCTGGGGCTTGATGGCCTCAATGGTATCTTCTAGCTCTAAATTTATGGGTCTAGGATTCTCTGCCAATCAGAGGGATATGGCAGAAAAAGGGTGTAACAACAGCTTACAAGACAAACTCATGTGAAAATTTTACAAAGGAAGACAGTAGAAAGTTTGGAGCGAGAGTCAAACGAGCGTCATCAAACCAAACTGGTAGACTCTGTCAGTGTTTTTAAAGAAGACTTCTTTTCAGCATCTCACTGGCTGTCAAAGCAGCCCCAGCGGCTGTCAGATTTTACCTGAGCAAGGCAGGATGAGTGGGTCAGAACACCCTCAAAGTGAAGAGAACCACGCTAGGCAGTGACACAAGCCTTCTGAAAGCATTTGAGGCTCATGTTACATGGTGTCTCAGGGCAGTGAAGAATCCAGAAAAATACAAAAGGCCACAGGCCATGTTGCTATGGGAGGGGGGGGGAAGGGAGGAAGAAAAAAGGTCAATGAAAGACCTTCACTACCTACCATTCTACTGAAACATACTTTCTCACCTTTATGAGAATAATTTAAACATCAATGATTTCACTGGTGAAAATGAGAAATGGAAACAGAAAGACTGTCATAAATGATTCTCTACTAGCAGGCCACATCTTCACAGTCACAGCTGACTGAAAGTACAAAGAATTTAAGATCCCAGTTTTCCAAGTATAAAAAATAGCATCTTCTGCAAAAAATAAAACCAAAACTTAAGGTTTTTTTTTAAAAACAAGACATCATTCATGTTTATGTTAAGATCACACAAGAGCCTTAATAAATGCAAGAAACATTATTAATATGAACACGTTAATAACTGACTACTGATATCAAACAAGGCAACGTATTTGCCACTATGCTGGAGAGCAGAAAGGTCCAAAAGGACAAGAGATTATTACTTAGTGCTGGTGAGATTGCTCCAATGCTTCTGTTTGTGGATGATACTAAGCTGACTGCATCAAGACCCGGAATGTTAAGAGGGCCACATTCAAGAGACTGCTTTAACAATCCACACAGGGAAAACTAAATGGATGAAAAACACCTCTTGTACAGACTATTATGTGTAGCTGGAAGCCCATTCCCTTGAGTGAACATACAAATACATACATCTGGGAAAGACACTTCAGGTGACTAATGAGCAGTGTCTAGAACTGGGGAGGAAGTAAATGAAGAATCTGAGAATCTGAAACAACTACACAGTAGCAAACAGCTAACACTTCCATAGGCAGCTTTTAAGTGTACAAAGTGTTTTATACATATTATCTCCTTTGATGCAAGGTACTGTAAAATGAACTTTCACCTGGCATTTAGAACTGATTCTTGCACCTAGAACCAGCCTATACACATCATTTCCTGGCCATCTCCACAACATTCCTCCATCCCTAAATCCCCACTTATCAACTCCTATTTCTGGACTGTTCTCCTTAATTAGAAGTTTCTTGAGGGCAGAGTATGTCATGTTTGCGTATATTTGTATTCTTGGTGCTTACTGCTACTGCTTAGCACACAGAAAGCATTTAATACACAATTCCTCTATCTAGGTATCTATCCTTAACAATCCCAGGCTACTTCCTAGCACAAAGGCCCACTTTTCCCCCCACAGAAATGGTTTCCTGACAACGTCATATGTTGTGAATTTAGGAATACTCAACCATGGAAGAATCAAACTTTGTGTAAAGCAAAATACCACAGAGAGACGCATAATGGGAACAAAGAGGCTTTGGTGTGTTTCCAAAGATCACCAAAGAAGCTCATAAGGAAGGGATAACATTGAGGAAATGGATAATAAGAGAAGGAGGCAGGCTGATCATGTGGCAACTAGGGAGAGTGGATCAACAGCTACAGTTTTCTACTTGTATCCATAAAATATAAGAAGATTTAAAGGAAGGACTCTAGTATGTTGAGTGGATGCTGGAGAAAATCTGTGTAAAACACAAAGATCATAGAGAAGGAATAAGAAAGCATGAAGAGAACGCAAATCACACTAAGGAAGCAGTACCCACATTGATAAGATCAGAGATTCACCAAATTAGTGAATTCAGAAGAAATTGCTTTTTATGTATATCAAAGTAAGGTACTGAGCCTTCATAATTCTTTTTGTACAATGCTTAACAGGGACATGATCAATTAGCAGCTTATTGGGGCTTTTCTATAAAGACAATTATTATATGAAGAGAATAATTATCTCCCATGATGATATCCAGGAAATTTAGGTCATGTCAATGTGAGACTTTAAGGGTTCATTCTGGAGCTGAAGGGATACTGAAATGGGAGTAAGAAGTTGATATTCCAGATAAGGATTTGGCCCCGACTGAGCAAGTCATCCAACCTCTTCCCAAATCTTCCAGTGTTTGAATGTGGAGCAGTGGGTCCGATTACCCTTCGATGCCCTTTCGTCTCTGAACTCTTGTGAAATTCATAATAGTATGATCAGTAAAATATGTGGATAACCCAAAGGATTTTTAATAGAGAAAAAAGAAGTACTTGAAATGTATCTTCCCTACCACAAGCAATATTGGAAACTACCACAATGCAAAGGAACAACGAGGCTTTGAAAAATAACTTCAATAAAAGTAAATTACCTTCTTTGCAAAGACCAAAATCAGCAATTTTCACAAAGCCCTCTGTATCTAGCAACAAGTTATCTAACTTCAAATCTCTATGTGGGGAAAAAAAGAAATGAAAAAGAAATTAAAATTAATGTAATGAAATGAATATATAATCTGGTTTTAAAAATAAATTCCTCCAGTAATAAATGGCCAAACATCCTCTTTATCAAGTCTAGGCTTTCCAAGTTCTGATTTAGGATTTAAATCCTGTACTGAAGACTGTGATTTTTTTCATCTCCTTTTGGCAATTCTTACTGTTCTGCTTACAGATATGATAAATGAGAATTGAGTTTTTCCTGTTATAGTAGGAAAAAGGAGCATACTCAAAGGAGTGTTTTATCACTTAAGAAAACACAGTTAAAAGAAGGAACCTCAATGCCATAAAACCTGATCAAATTGTGCCTTCATCCTGAGCAAAGTTTGACTCTGCATGATGCAGGAAGGAAGGATTTGCCAAGTTAATAAGTACTCTAAGGTGTAGAGAGCATCTTTAACCTAATTGGGAGAACATACGATTTATAAGGATATTCCCACAGTCATTTCATTAATGCCAATCATAAAATGATTCTTATCTATGTTCAGACTCTTTACTTAGGAACACCTCCTTGGTACTTAATTTGAATTATGGATTTAGTTGAAAGCAGTGATACTTTTAATGTATACGAGCTACTCCATAAATTTTACTAGTCTTTCTCTACCGTGGTGTAGGCAAGTTTACCTTAGTAACCCTATCAGAAAGGGAAAAATCAAGCACATTCTACATTTGTGACAGTCTGGGTTGAACTATACTGAGCTCTTTTAATTAGGGAGAAAGAAAAAGATCAGGACAAAAAAAAAATGTTATTTCCAAGGAAAACTTGCTATCCTCATCTTCAAGTGCTATATTAGCTACTTGGAAGGGCTAACATATACTTTAAAAAAAAATAAATCATATACTAAATAACATAAAAAATATGAAAATTCTAACTAGCTTTAATTTCTTATTCAAACCCATCATGGGAGCATAAAATTTACTTACCTATAAACAATTTTGTGCTCATGTAAATATTGCAATCCAAGAACTACACATGCAGCATAAAATCTGTTTAAAGAATTAAAGCAAAACAGATTTAATACATTTCATTGATTTTTGGTTTTAATTTATAACATTCTGCTTTGAAGACACTAAATCTTTTAGCTTTCAGTCAAGAGCAGACAAGTGGTAGATAGACTGGAGAATTTTCAAAATGTATTTATATATACTTCATATTCAGACTAGATTTTATATAGCTACTTGGCAGAGCTTTAAATGAACTGGCAGAAGTTCAAGAAAACAGAGGAAACTCCAGAAGACAGATGAAACTGTAAGGTTTGAAGATGTTTTAACTTGCCATCATCATCTCTCTTAACACTTAACACTTTGAGCATTTAAAAAGACTTTCCTAATATGATTTAAAAAAATCTTTTGACATTTCCACTCCCTCCCCCCAGCCCTATGTAATAAAATTACCTTTAATTCAATGACTGAATATTAAGTGTCTGTGTGTACAATACTGTGCTAGAGGTTGGGGAAAATGCAAAACCAGATACTGCCCTCATGGGGTTTACAGTGTAGCTACACCAGGGCTGTACACAATGAAAGCCAGGGGGTACAGTGCATAGAATGCTGGGCCTGGAGTCAGCCAGGCCTGAAGTCAAATCCAGCCTTAGATATTCAGACAGCTGTGTGACCCCATGCAAGTCACTTAACTGTTTGCCTTCTCATCTGAAAAATGAGCTGGAGAAGGAAATGGCAAACCACCCCAGTATCTTTGTCAAGAAAATCCCCAATGTGGTCATGAAGAGTCATTCATGACTAAAAAAAATGGCCGAACAGCAGCAAGGTCAAGGACCAATGACTTTGTTGGTGTGGTAACTCCTGGTACGGAAATAAAAATCTTCCTACAATTTATTTGTAGAGCTGCTTGAGGCTGAGAGAAGCTACCTGACTTGCTCATAGTATTGAACCTGGATTCAGGCCATCCTGAGTTTAAATCTGCTCTCAGACACTTACTAGCTGTGTGACCCTTGGCAAGTTACTTAACCTTTATTCCTCATCTATAAAATGCAGATAATAGTAACACCTACCTCCTAGGGTTGTTGTGAGGATCAATGGAAATAACACTTGTGAAGAACTGTGCACACCTAAAGCACTATAATTATTATTGTGCAAGAAGTGGGATTTGAACCATTTCCTCCTGACTTCCAAGTCTACTACTCTATAAACTCTAACACTGCAGCCTCAACAGTTTAGGCTTAATCAGTTCAATACTTTATCATTTACTTATGTTTTTCTCAATTTCAACTGTAACACAGCTCTCTTTCTAACAAGGTTATTATGAACTCCTTCGGGACCCAGGGCCTACACTGTCTTTTTTCTACAGACCACAGCACCTAGCAATGTGCCAATCTTATAGTAGGGACTCTGCTACTTTTAACCCACTCAGGAGGTAGCTTTGTCACTGAAATTAGCACTTCCACTGATACATAGGATTACGTATGACCAATCACAGAAAAATTTAGAGGAAGAAGTGACGTTTAATGGTGATGAAAGATGGGAGAAAAATGAATGATCAGAGGTAGGTGGAGGACATCAAACAAGTGATTTGTCTGAGGTCACCAAGGATATCTGATCCTTGAATATGAATTCAAACATAGATCTTAGAACTACAAACCAGCATGTTTTCCACTGGGCAGGCAGAAAATGAAACCCTGTAAGGCTAATTTGTTTGAGCTACTTAAATCATAGCAAAGTCAGGCAAAAATGTCATTTGTTATTTGGGGGTAAATGCTAGAACTTTCTTTTTACTATGAATAACAGAATAAGGAGTATATGAACAGTGGGATATTAGCTTAGGTAAAGTATAAAGAGAACATCTAGAGAGCTTTATTATTAACTGCGTGGACCTATCCTTCAGGAAGAAAACATAGCTTAATGTTCATGTTTTGGGAAGAAAAATACTTTTAAAAAGTACAGGAAGTCTAAAAGCATACTTACACAGCTCTTGGTTCAGAAAATACATCAGTATGAATGTGCATCATTAGGTCCCCACCGGCAGCATATTCCATTACAAAACAAACATGCTCTTTGGTTTGGAAACAAGCAAAAAGGTTCACCAAAAAGGGATGCCTTACACTATTCACAGTTTCAAAGATTCGTTTTTCACACATGAGGCTGCAAAAGAACATTGCAATAGCAATTTAGTCATTGGACACTGAAATTACAATTGATAAATAGTCTATTGGCAAACTGGCACTTACCACGTGTCTGTCCCTGTGCAAAGTGCTAGGGATAAAATGAAAAGCAAAAGAACACCCCCCTCGCTCCCCCACCCCGCCCAATGCAGCTCTGTCTGACAAGGGAGACATACAACTGTGCAAAAACCAAGCTATACACAGGATAAAATGACAGGTTAAGGCAAACTGTGAAGGGCTTTAAAGGTTAAACAGAAGTGTTTCAGAGTGGGGAGACACTGATACAGGGATAACTTGGGTGATAAAAGCCTGAAAGATGACTGAGTGGGCAGAAAGAATGGATAAAAAACAACTATATGCAATTGTTTTATATGCTATAAAAGGTACAAACAACAAGATTTGGCAACCAACTGGATATGGGGTGAGGAGAGGATAATATCAGAGTTATGAACTTGGGAGACTGAAAGAGTGATGGAACTTTTGACAGAAATTTGGAAGAAGGGTGCGTTTTACAACAAAGATGCCAAGTTCTGTTTTAGACAAGATGAGTGTGAGATGCCTTTGGCATGCTCAGTTTGAAATGTCCAACAGGCATCACTCAATGATGATGTGGAACTGAAGACCAGGAAAGAGATTGGGTTTGAATATATAGATGAGTCATCTGCATAAAGGTGGCAATTAAATCTATGGAAATTATGAGGCTAAGTGAGTTTGGCTGAATAAAAGAACAATATAGTAAAGAGATGGCAGGGTATAGTGAAGGCTAAGGGGGGGAGCCTTTAGGTATAGCTGGTAGCAGTGGTAGGGAAGGAAACAGTAAGTCTGGAGAGTCTAAATATTAGAGAGAAAAGGGATTATTGGGTGAGCAGTCTGCTAGAGAAAATGACAGAGCACTTAACCTTGGTAAGGGCTGGAGGAAAGGAGGTGAGAGTATGGGATGATGTCAAGAGGGTTTGAGATGAGAAGGGGAAACCTGAAGATGGGCCAGACACACTTGGGTTCTAAATCACACTTCTGTCTTAAGTCAAATATGCCACAGAGTAAGTTGTTTCAGAGGAAGTATCCTGGTATGGGCTGGCAGTTATAATGAAATATCTGTACCCATTACAAAAGAGAGGGTTGGGGATTCCAATCCTTTGTGGAATGGCTGAACAAGCTGTTATATGATTGTCATGGAATACTATTGAACTATAAGAAATGACGAGCAGGTTGATTTCAGAAAAACCTGGACTTACATGAACTGATGTAGCATGAAGTGAGCAGAACCCAAAGATGATTGCATACAGTAACAGCAATACAATACAGTGATAGCAATAAAATGAATAGCTGTGAAGGACCTAGCTATTTTCAGCAATACCATGATCCAAGACAATCCCAAGGTATTCATGATGAAAAATGCTATATGTCTCCAGAGAGGAACTGATGGCATATGAATACAGATGGAAGCATACTATTTTTTCACTTTCTTACTTTTTTAATTCAAGTTTTCTTCCACAGTGAATAACGTGGAAATATATTTTACATGATTGCACATGTATAACCTTTATCAAATTGCTTACCATCTCAGGGAGGCGGGGAAGGAAGGGAAAGAGGAGTATAAATTGGAACTCAAAACTTTAAGAAAAAAAATAATTTAAAAAATTATTTTATTTGTAGTTGGGGAATAAAATGAAATATTTTTAAAACGAGAGGGTTTTCTTCTGAATATTATTTACAGGGAGCTGGTGAGATGTGCAGGCAGAACAATGTATCTCTCCTTCACATAATGCTAAAAGCCTCTGACAGAAGTTACTAGGTAGGCATTCCTTCCATCAATGTAGTTCACTACTAATTCACGCCTAATTTATTTTGTGTGACTCTTCTTTTTATCTCCTCATAAATTCTTCATTGATGATCTATCCAATAAGAGGCCTGTGAAGTCTTTTTAACATTCCAGTAGAACCAAAGCAAAACTCCATCATCACATCCTCTGATACTGACAGCAGATTAACCCCATCTCCTTGTACTATTACGTTTATATCACTTGCATACAACTCATTTTTGATAACACAGAGCAGCTGTTTAAGTCTATTATTCTTTTCTCCCTTGGCCCTCTGGACCACCGACCACTTTAATTCTTTCTACTTCATGGTACCCATGATTCTCAATCACACATTAGTGTTAAGAATTGGTGTTAAGATACATGTGGAGTATCTTTTGTATCTTAAGATACACACAGGAGTAATGTTGGTGACACTGTGTTACTCAGTCTCCTAAATGCAAACCAACCGGTCTTCTTTCTCTAGATTACTGGGTATCTGTTGTGCCAATCCCAAATATACATACTGACAGACTAAATGAATGGGTTTCCCATCTAACTGGATGTCATCATCTAGGAAATGTCTGTTCTTTATCCATCTGGTTTTTAGGTAGATTCCTTTTGAGTAGCTATGGATCTCACTGAGGATAGCTTGCATTATTATGGATCCTGAAGCAACCAGAACCATGTCATCATCAAAAAGGAGCACCTAGTACTCTTTAACATCTATGGCAGGGCAAATTTCAGGTTTGTTAATTTCAGATGGGAAAAAATTTTCACTTTCACTAATCAGTGAATGAAATCTAGTACTTCCTACAATTAAAAATTCTGAAAGGAAATAGGTCCATGGGCTTTACCACTGTCACAGGGGTCCATGATATAGAAAAGGTTAAGAACCCCAACTCTCCAGTGAATCCCTCTTTTCCATTCAAAATCAGTACAAGACATCTTCAATGTCAAAATACATACTTATGGTCTCCTAAAGGTCTTAATAACACCCTGTATATCATTCCTATACAGTTCATTTATCAGAAGATTCTTTGTGTCCTTTGTCAATTGTTTACTAGGGGCCTTGGTGGGAATGTAGTCATTTTTGGTATCAACTTTCCCTGTGGTGGCTAGGGTACTGCCAAGTTCCTCATTCTCACTCTTGAACCAAAAGTGAAGGAAAAAAAAATAAATCTGAAATCTCTTCATCCTTAGAGACCTTGAAAAATTCCATACCTTGCCTCTTATAATGGAGCCAACTCACATATCTATCAGATATATTTCTCACAAAATCGACATATTTGGTCTACTGCCCACTATGATGACAGTGCCCTGGCATCATTATGTTTTCTTGATTCGTTGTGACCCTTGTGGAAAATCAGTCATGGGGTAGTGGAAAGGCTAATGAATGGGTGGTGTTCTTCTAGCCTCAATGGCACCACAACAGAAGGGAGAGGATAAGGTTATAAGTCAAAAGCTTTTTTTGTCACCATGTGGAATGTAAACCCTGTGGAATCTTATATTCTCTTTACCTTTTAGTGGCTCATGTGACTACAGTATAGTGAAAAGAGTGCTAGATGTGGAGTCAGAAGACCTGGATCAAACCAACAAACATTTAACAAGTTCCTATTATGTGCTAGGCTTTATACCAAACCCTGGGGATACAAAGAAAGACAGAAGCCTGGCCCCTGCCCTCAAAGCACTCGCAGCTGAATTCAGAGACCATAGGTCTATATGCACAAATAAAACACATGCTGGATAAAGTGGAGACACCTTATAGGATTCAAATTCTCATTCTTCTCCTTGTGACAATGTGATCAGTCTCAGGAGGATCACCTCCCCTCTCTGGACCTTAGTGACCACATTTCTCAGTTGAGGGTGTTGGATACATGGCTACTAAGCTTGCTTCCAGTGCTAAACCTACAACTCTGGTTTGTTATTGAAAATGTTCAATACATTCAAACACATATTTAAGTGCCTACTCCCAACTAAGGGCCTGGTGCTGAAGATACCAAGACAAAATTTAAAAAAGTTCCTGGCCTGAAGGAGCCTGTAATTTGCTAGTGAAATAGAATATATACCCAGATAGGTGAATATAAAGAACTCTTTCAGTAGAGGGTGAACATTATTAACTAGTAGGGAGATCAGAAAAGGCATCTTGTAGGAAGAAGCACCTGAGCTGGACCTTGAAGGGATTTAGGAATTCTAAGAGGCAGAGTTACAGTAGCATCCTAGGAATGGGAACAGGAACATGTCATTAAGTAATATCAAATAAGGATAGAAAGGTACATAAGTCACATTGTGTTGGGCTTTAAATCTCAGGCTAAGCCATTTATAACATCCTAGAGGTAATAATGAAATATTTAAAATTTTTGAGTAGAGAAGTGATATGGTCAGATCTGTGACTTAAGAATATTAATTTGTAATTAATTAAAATTACTTAATAATATTAATACATTAATAGATGTATTGAAGAGGGGGAGAAATTTGAAGGGGGCTAATAACGAGGCTATAATAATAATTTGGGTTATTGGTTATAAGGGACTGAATAAGGGTAATAGCTGTATGAGAACAGATTATGAACTGCATATGAGATATGGAAATAGATTTGATGTGACTGGGCCATTTATTACATTTGGGAGGGCAGTTTGGAGGAGAGAAACCTGAGATTACGAACCTGACAGTTGGAAGGATGAAAGCTTTTTTCCCTTTTAACACTAAGAATAGTCAAGCAAAATATATGTGTATACATATGTGTACATGTGTGTGCATGATGTGTACACACAACACGCCCCTTTCTGCACCCTGAGTTTATCTCCTCTCTATCAGGAAGGGGGCAGCGCATTTCATCGTTAAGTCCTCTATAATCACGGCTGATTGTTACACTGATCTGAGTTTCTCAGTCTTTACAATACTGCTGCTAATTATATACTCTGATCTCTCGATTCTGCTCACTTCATTCTTCATCGGTGCATACATATATTCCCAGGTTTCTCTGACATGTTCTTCTTTGCCCTCATTCTTTTTTTACAGCAGTTTAGTATTTCATGGCATTCACATGCCATAACCCATTCAGCCATTTCCCAACTAACTGATAGGCACCCTTCAGTTTCCAGTTCTTTGCCAACACAAAAAAAGCTGCTACTGCATCTATGGATCCTATTTCTCCTTCTTTGATGATGACATTATCATTCGGAAAATTCCAAAGAAAAGTTTAGAAGAAGGATGGGTTTGGGATTCAGTACCATGAGTTCCGTCTGGGGCATGCTGACTTTTGAGATGCCTATGGGATAAGATACGCCCCCAACAGCTAGTAATACAGGACTGGAGGTAAAAGTCGGTATCAGGGCTGGACATAGGAATTTGTGAGTCATTCACACAAAGATAACTGAACTCAAGGGAACAGATCAGATGACTGAGGAAAATCTGAGCAAACAATATTGGACTTGGAATCAGGTGATGCTCTGGTTCAAATACGACCACCTATGTGAGTAAAGCTAAGTCATTTAGCAATTCTAAATCTCAGTATCTTTACCTGTAAACTGGGATAATATCCTAATTGCCGACCTAAGAGAGTTGTTGTAAGGACCCATAGGTACAAATATTCATGGCAGGTTTGTTGTTGTTGTTTTGGTGGTGGCAAAGAATTGGAAACTGAAGGCTAACTCATCAACTGAAAAATGGCTGAACAAGCTGTGGTATATGAATGAATACTGAAGAGCTGCATGGTGCTAGGTCAAGCAGGCTGCCAGTAACGTCTTCTTATTCCTTTGCTTACAATCGTGTCCTTGGTTTTTCCTGTTCTTTTCATGATTCCCTTTTTAAAGCTATTTTGGTAAATTAATGCTCAAGAGAATTAAAAAACTAATGACCTTCCCTATGGGTCGTTTCTCTTATTAGAGAATAAGCTGGGACTGCCTCCATTTTCTTAGAATTCCTAAGTCCCAGCACTTAGCACAGTGCTTTGCACAAAATAAGTCCTTAAAAAATATTTTATTCATTCATTATTTCATTATCATTTCATTCATTCACTCACCTCAACCCCAGCACAAATTTCCTCTGTGTGTCTACATGTAGCTACAAATCCCTTGCGCTGATGAGCTAGTTCCCTTACTTTATATGTGGTAGTTCCATTATCTATTTTATCTATAAATGGTCTTGAGGGTGATCAGTACGCAGTTTCATTCCAATCTTGAGATTATAATGTTTGGCTTCTTCTGCTTCCCTCCACACAAATGTTCTGCATGCAGACAGACAGACCTATGCTCTAAACTAGTGTTGACTTTGGCTGCTGGGGGGGGTCTTCATTTAGCAAAGAGGTGATGTTTTTGCTGGCTGAAGCAACTTCTGGGCTTTTTTGGCCTTTGTGGTGATTCTATTGGTGACATTATCTCTACAAAATGGTGATAGTAGGTATCCTTATTTTTAATAATTTTTTCAGTCAAGGCTAGTTTAAACAGGTTGTGTTAAACTATTGTTAACTCCAAGTTATATATTGTACTCTTTATCCTTTCCTCTAGCTCATTCAGACCTTTTACTCTACCTAGTTAGACTGAACATAATCCCACAGTTAGTGACTTTCATATCACTAGCAGATGGGAAATGATTCCCAGAGAAATAATTTCCTGTCTGTTAATCAGTTTCATTTTCCGAGTTGTTGTTCATAACCTGCCATATTCAGTATCTACTTCTTGAAGAGAAGAACACGCTACACCTATATAGGTGTGAAGTGTCTGTGTAATACGCAAGTCTCTAGCTTTTCATTTTTTAAGCCTCAATTCTATTTCCTGCTCTTCTCCTCTGTGCTCACCTCCACATTTACTGACTATCCAGGTATAAAGACTGACTTCCCTTTAGATCATCTGGACAAATTCTACATAGGATTTCTCTACAACTACTACTTCTGATTACACATAATAAAACCAGTATTAGGGCAGGGGCTTATTACTGATTAGTACTAGGAAGTGAAGAGAAATGACTGAAATAAAGTTCTTCAGTAAAATCATCACATGCACTGCTAATGTACCAGTCACAAAACGTGCTTTGTAAAGGAGTGCAGATCCTGAGGTTTTAACAGAATTTCTGAAGGAACAGAATGAGCACTGGATTAGAATTCTGCCTCTAACACTTAACTATCTGTGTGACTCCTTAGGCCTAAGTCTGCTCGCCATAAACAAAGCTGGATTAAAGACCTCTGGTGTGTTCTGGATCCTGTGCTTTCAAAGAGGGGCAGCGCTCCTCACAACGCTGCAGAAGACTACACAGTGATGACCGTCTGTACAGAGAATGGGAAGCCTAGGAAACAGCCCTAACAAACACTGAGGAAGTTTACATTTAGGTATGAAATCACAATTCACACACCATTACCAGTTGTGTTAACAATTTCTTTCTAGAAAGCAAAAGAGTAATAAAATATGCAAGACGTAAATATTGGAAACAAGTTTATAGGATTAGCTCTTAAATAAGAATTTAGAAATAAAGCAACATTTGATGATCTCATGCCTATTTTTATGTTGTGTTTAATATATAATTATACCACAGATATCTTTATGGAGTGTACTGTATGCTATAGGTCTTTTTCCAGCACTCAGGAAAGAACTACTTTGATTTATCCACACTCATATCTGTGGCCACCAACATGCATCTAAAATGGTTGGGACTGGGAAGCAAAGCTACCTGGGATAGACCTACTAGTGTAAAACTCTGTTTTAAGTAAAAAGAGATAATGAAATAAAAAAAAAAAAGAGATAATACAATCAAGAAGTTTTAACTAAAGGGGTGGCTAGGTGGCACAGTGAATAGAGTACCAGCCCTGTAGTCAGGAGAACCTGAGTTCAAATCCGACCTCAGACACTTGACACACTTGCAAGCTGTATTTAGGCAAGTCACTTAACCCCAATTGCCCTCCAAAAAGCAAAAAAAAAAAAAAAAGTTTAAACTAAAAACTTAAACAAACTATAGTAATTTCTTGAATTTGAACAGAATCCCAAAATTGATTTTTTTAACTAAACAAAATTTTATTTTTACATAAAACACTTACGTAGTGACACAGTAAATGTAGAACCGAATCTGTACATTTTCTAATTCTATCAAACCAAAACAAAATCAGTTTAGAATATTCTCAGAATCTAATTTAAGCTTGACACTTTACTTATTTGATTCACTGATCAAAACATGCCCTTTAAATTCTACAGTAACTGCCTATTTTATAACTAAGTTCTCAATTAACAACTGGGATATAACATTAATGCTCTTATTAGAAAGCAGGTAAGCACACTACCCTTAAAAGAAGAAAAAACAGGCAAATAGAAAGCAATGCTTTACACTGAAAAGGGTTTCCGTGAGATTTTTCAAAGCGCTCTAGACCTTGAAATTGCAATCATAACGTGGCAAGATGTAGGCCCATCATCCTTAATTTCACTCTCAAGTATTTTGAATCTACAGTATTTTGAATAAACTTATCGTGAAAAATGAAATTAATTGTAAAGACAAGTATTTATACAGGGACCTGGATCTCATGGCTAATAGGTTTTTAAAAATTAAATATCGTTATAATAATGTTTAAAAGTCTACCTGCTGTGTTAAAAGCAGCATGGTATTTTAAATGCTATATTAATATAGTTGTCATCTAGATTACATAAGACACCTGTTCTGTTTTAAATAGCGACAGTTAATGCAGCTATTATGAACCATTGTCTAGACTCCATTTAATAGCTTCACACTGCAGATGAATTCCTATCCCCGACGTACTACAATGTTTTTAATTATGAACACAAAATCTGAAAGCCAGGTTTTTTTTAAGCTTTAGGCTTACGTGTGCATTCATTTTAACATTTCAACAGACACCTAATGCTAGAAAATTATGAAGAAAATGTTAAAATGAGATTGGTAGCCCCATCAAGATCAAAGGAAGTGAAAATAGCATTTAAACCTTATTAAAATGACAGTGTTACATTAAATGACCTTAAGGTTTCTTTCTAGCTCTAGATCTATGATCTTAAGGAATTTCTCCATGAATACTGAAACATTCAGTCAAATCATTTAAAAAATGTATCAAATCTGGTTAATGGGGAGATATAGGTAAAGTATCCTGAGGAAATGTGACTGATTTAGACGCGATGTTTGTTCTAATGTAGATAAAGATTTCAAATAATGGCTAGATTCTATGTTTAAGGGTGTCTAATCACCTCTGTTGTTTTTCACATAATTTGTAACAAAAGCCCACTATTAAATAATGTTAGAGTCTTTTGTCTAAGGTAATAGCAGCGTCTTTGCTGCTCAACAGATCAATGGTTCCAGTGGCTCCCTAATATCTCCAGAATCCAACCTGAGAAATCCTCTGGAATTTAAAGGAAGTACTTTGCACCTTGGTTGTTTCCTCCCTGCCTGCCCCTTGGTCTGTACTTCCCCTCTTCCAGGCAGGGCCTGGTCAAGTGATGCCACCTGTTTACTGCTCCTCATGCTCCCAACTCTGCCTTTGTAGCGGCTGTCCCCTGCATTCCAAGTGTGTTCTCCCCTCCCCTCTGCCTCCTAGCCTCACCTGGTTATCGTGAATAATTAGCTCAAATCCCGTTTTAGGCAAAAGGTGGAGACCTTTTGGTCACACTGCTTCCCCTTTCTGAGATTAACTTCTCTCCTATTAGAATGAACTTCTTGAAGGCATATGACCTATTCTTTGTCTTTCTTTATATCCCCAGCAATTATCCCAGTGACTAGCACAGAGAAAGCGCTTAAGAAATACTTGGTGACCATTAACCTAGGAAGCTCTGGTATGAAAATATCAGTGAAGTAGACACTCTTATATATATTGATCCTCACAGGTTTATTTTATAATCGTTAATATTTTTCTAATCAATAACTTTTAGACATTCAATAAAAAGCAGAGTAAGATTAACCGACATGATTTGTCCCTAATTTTCCACCAGTTCTCAATATTCTGCTTGAGCATGGCTGAGCCTTACCCTCAAAAGGCCACGCCACTTGTCCACTACATCCTCATGTAGTTTCTCTGCTGTATCATCCTTGGCTGTTGAGGTCAAGTTCCAATCACTTTCTTTACAAGTCCTTCTCTAAACCTTCCAAATCTTGAAGAAGTTTTATTCCAAATTCTCATGTATATTACTTATTTTGCTGATAACTTAACACTGAATTGACTAGTCTATCTTGTTTTATTCTACACAATTTCACTCATCCATTAATTTTTCCTAACCATATGCGACCAAAAGCATTTCCAACGGAGAAGTGCCAAAGCAGGCAGGTGTCCTAGAGAAGGGATTGAGAGCGCATTCTCTCCTCTAGAGTGACCTCTCTATACATCCCCATCATTCTGTATGTTCAAAGTCTGGCTCCTCCAGAAGAGAAGGGACATTACGGCCCCGTGGAGTTCTGAATTATCCAGGCATTTAATTCCTGCTACTTTATATTGCAAAGAACTAGTTCTTTCTTCTGGGCCTTTTCCAACCCCAATAGTACATGTAAACACAGCTTTATAACAGCACTATCAAGACAAGCCAATAGTTATTGGGGTTTTTCCCTTTAGCCTTCGTGGTGTCCAACGTTACCCCCTCCCCTTTTCTGCTAGCTTATTACCTAATGAGATAAGTACCACAACCTTCCTTGCTTTTCTTTCTTTGGTTCTCCATACCATGCTAAAGCAGCAGCCACTTTACCCTCAGGGGTATGAGGAATGACAGGGGAAATCTGGGTCAGCTGTGTCAGGTAACAGAGTGACCAATGGCCAGTTGTAGGTCCCCCAGTGGGAAACTCTTGCTTCCTGTCATTCCTTTGTTCCTAAGCCTGTTTCTTACTCCACCAAGTAGTTTCATACCCGTCTGTCCTACCTCCCTAGCCAGGAGGAGAATGGCTGATGGGACTGGGCTCCCTCAAGTGCTCAGCACAGCACTAGGTACGCTGTAGGTACTCAAATATTCACACAATACTGGTACCACACAACCATCATTACAATGGGCTTTCCTTTCAATTATACCAAAACATTTGAATCATATACTCTTTGTATGATATTTAATAAGAGCTTTATATTTATTATTGTTATTGTTGTTTTTAGTCATGTCTGACTCTTCATGACCCCATTTGAGGTTTTCTTTGCAAAGATACTGGAGTGGTTTTCCATTTCCTTTTCCAGCTAATTTACAGATGAGGAAACTGAGGCAAATGGGATTAAGTGATTTGCCCAGGGTCACCTGGTTTCTCTTTCTGACTCCAGCCCTGGCACTCTATCCAATGTACCACCTAGCTGCCCATATTACTAAGTGGTATAAGGAAACAGATAAAGCTAAAGATAGATGATTATCAACCACATTTTCTGATTCTGAATTTATCTCCAGTAAGGAGCAATAACAATCTAAGCCCTATGTTGAAATCCATCCTTATATTTTTCTTTTTAATGAATTAAATTAAAAAGTGTATCTTACAAAGAACTGGTATGAGTAATGCACTGTGTAGCTGAAAGATATTTAACAGGAAAAGGATTATTACAGAGATCAGCACTAGTTTTCCATAGTTTCATTTTATATAGTTGGTCTCCTACTTTCTTCCTCTGGAATAAAGTCAAATTTTTCTAGGAAAGAAAAAGGTTTGCTTCTACTATACCAAATACTATACCAACATTCCACTTTCTTTTCTGGACTGGACTTAGGATTTTCTTGGCTATTTGTAACTCTAGATGAGGAAATGTCCTTTGTTGCTGCAGATCTTTAACTAGAAAACTGGGTAGAGAGGAAGGTAACACTGCTTGGTGACTTGCCCAGGGACATAAAGTTATCCTGGGTCAGTGATGTGACAGGTGCTCAGTTTGTCCTGCTTTGGAGGATAACTCTATGCACTCTGCCAGGCCGACTCCCCACATTACAAGTAAAGAGGCAAACAATGTGATAGGAGAATTTAACTGGATGACTTATCAAATGCTGCCAAGCAAGGAATGCAGTCTCCAGAGAATCCTGGAAACATACACAGAAACTTCTGTGTGATTTCAGGTAGCAAGAAAAAGAAAAGTGAAAGTGGATAAAGAAAATCTAAGTTGATGTTTTCAACTTGGACCACAACACTGACAGATCAAATTCTTAAATACGCTTTCTCAGTTTACTTCCTAAGCATGCTGGAAATATAGTTTTTATTAATATTATCTATTCTATGGCATTTTACAATTTAAAATGTTTTGTTTTTTTAAATATACATTCTCTTAATTTAGCAACCTTGTGAGGTAGGGGCTGGAAAGCTATCATTTACTATTTTTAAGGCGTGGTAGATAGAATGCCAAGCCTGGAATCAAGAAGAATAACTGTGATCCTGGGCAAGTCAGTATCAGAAAAATGACTTATCTAAGGTCACATGTCTGTTCAACAGAGACATGTTCTTCCCCGTACTATATCTATCTATTGAGACCTTGAAGGGAAAAACAGAATTTGAAGCCAGGAGACTTCAGTTTCTACTGCATCACAATGCTTCCCATGAATACCAATAGATATTATTCTAATGAGATACATATTCCTTCCAAATATTGAAATGATCTCAAGACTTAACATTTCATACATTAACTAATACTGCTCCTTGTTATTCAATGGAATGAACCAAGCCACTGTGTGCTGCTGTTTAACTCGTGTGCGTGTGTGCGTGTGTGTGTGTTGGTAGTCGTGTCCTGGACCTGTAACTTCACTGGTATTACAGCAGAGAGCAACACCATCCTCCTAGTCCCTCAGGCTTCCATTCTGGATTTCTGCTTCTTTGCCAAACTTCTATATCCAAACTGTTGTCAAATTTCACCCTGGCAACATCTCTCATAAAGGATGACTGGACTGAGTTGGTTTTGGCTCTTATGTGTCATACTAATGTGTGACCATCGATTAAGTGACATTTAGGAAATGTGGTGAGAGGGTAATATCATAAAATTAGTTATGTCTTTGTTTACAACTAGAGAACTGTACTGCCCTTTATAACATCATCCTGAATGTCAAGAGCAACAATGTTGTAGCTATTATCAGTTTCTGAATTTCATTATGCTGTATTTAAATTCATTCAGCAGTTAAAATCTTCCAAAAAGACAAAGAAATGCAGAAAGACAAGACTACACAAGGTATGGAGAAAGACACACTTCGGCACATAAAATAACTTACTCCTTAAAATATCTCCTATCCCAGGAAAAATGAAGATCAAATAATTTTAGTTTGCTTTCTTTAAACTAACCTGTCTACTTCATCCCGAGCAACGATGTCTCCTTTCTTTAAGGCTTTTATGGCAAACATCTCATTTGTATTTTTGTATTCTGCCAAAAGCACCTGCAATGATAAAGAAAAATTATTTTTATGGGTAAGTTATTTACTTAAACATTGTATTTCACCCTTTTTCAAAAAGGATGAAACTACTCCTTCTAAGTCAAAACAATATAATTTTACTTTCAAAATTAGTTGAGAAAATTTTTTTAAGCACATACCTTTCCAAAATGCCCTCTACCCAACACGGCACAACACCTAAAGTCTTGAAGACTAAACTGAAACCTCTGTGGAGATCTGAAAAAAGAGTAATTATCAAGAGAAATGTCAGAATAAGTTATAAATTTAAAATGATAATCTATTCAGGAAGTTTCATATCTATCATAAATTTATATTACCAAGGCAGAAAGGTGGCGCAGTGAATAGAGCACCAGCCCTGGAGTCAAGGGAACCTGAACTCAAATCCAGCCTTAGACACTTGACACACTTACTAGCCATGTGACTTTGGGCAAGTCACTTAACCCCAATTGCCCTCCAAAAAGCAATAAATAAATTTATATTACCTTCTGTCCTCAGGTTCTTGAATACTACCATACTCCAGGCCTGACTGAGGGATAGGAGGCTCATATTCAGCTTGTTTTTTTGAAGCAATACTATTTCTGTCATTTTCAAAATTAAAAACAGTTTCTGAATCCTATGAAATATTAAGAAAAAATCAATTAACCTTCAAATAATATAAGGCCACACTCACAGTTACGTAATTTGAGAGGCAAAACAGTTTTCTAAACAAAATTTGAATGTAGTCTAATGAGGTAGAAATACCAACCAAGTACATATGATCTAAAGAGGTTTAACAATTTGTTCTCATACAGAAATGGTCTTCTGGTAGGTCATGGAATATATTCAATTCCATAAACATTTAATAGGTACCAAATGTGTGCTGAATAATATACTATTCTCTGAGACAGACATAAACTCTGTATAAGAGACAGTGTAAATGAACTCATGGAGTTTACTGTCTAATGGGGAAGGTGGTGAAATAAGACAGCTAACTGTAATGTAGGCTATAATAAAATACAATGCACACCCAGATGGTAAAATGATTTGTGTGTTTCAGACAAGTGACACATAAGAGAAATTAATATCTTTCTTGCTCAGAGGAAACGTTCATCTAAAATTGGTCACTGGAACATCAAATTATTAATTTCAATAACTCTTAAAGATTAAGATTTTGGCTCTCTTATTTACTATACCTAGGTTAGCTGGGATAATTTCATACATAAATATGCATAATCTGCTCATAGATAAAATATTTAAACAGTATTATTTAAGTCAGTTTAGAAATATATCACTAAATTTCTCTTTGTACATTAATAACTTTGCTTGACAAAAATAAGTTATGTGTTTAAAAAAACTATCTTGCCTGTCCTGGTACATCCAAAACTCTTAATTCTGAAAGTTCATGTATTTCTCCAAAGGAAGATGCACGTGGTGGGGCTGGAGGTGCTTCTGGTTCAAGTTCAAAGTCCAATTTGGTTACTGTAGGGTCACTTGTAGAAGAGAAAATCATTTATCAAATTAGTAAACTGAAGGTACCTATTTTAAAATGTCTTTATATTTTTCTTTGTAAATGTCAGCTTGGGATTCTTTTAATGAATACAGAAATACTCATTTCACATTCCTACTTAAAGGAAGAATACAACTTTTAACTAATTCACTGTGTTCAACATATATAAAAATCCCTAATAACTTTTATACAAACCCTGCTTAAAAATCTAAGACATATACCTTGCTGGAGGTGTTAGTGCCGGAATACGAACATCAACCACGGGCACTGTCGTAGGCCCAGGAGCCTGAGGGCTAAAGGTGCCGGAATGATTTACTGTAGGAATTGCTCTTCTCACCAGCCTTCCCCAAGTGGCAATATTAATGTTCATTTGAGGAGCTCTAAGAAATGTTTTGCCTGTGGATATTGTGAATAAAAAGACAAGAGTGTAAGTAATTTCTTTATGTATTACCAAAAGCCATAATTAAAAAAATCATATTCATGTTTTCATAATTTATGAAGAACAAACTGAAATTGTCACCTTTTTAGCAGTTCTAAACTATCCATTACTAGATGCAGCTGCATCTGTAGTTTCAAGATAAATACAGAAAGCCTTGATCTCACTTTCTGGAACCCCATTTAGAGTTTATTATGAAGTACTTTAGTATCTTATCATATAGAAACTTTTGTTTTTTAGTAAAATAATTACCTTGTTGCTTTGAAAAAATTTTCTTTTGTCTCTGAAGCTTTGGTCTTCTTTCAATAACTGGATTAAAAAATGTAACCTGTAATAAAGGAAGTGTAAAAAATTTAGGGAGTTCATATAGTTTCCATTCTATAAAATCAACTGGCATCATCTATTTTGAGGCTTGGACAGGGCCCTAAGATTGCTTGGTTGAGTGTGTTCATTTTAGAGACAAGAAAGCACAAGAACATTAGGCCAAAGTCAGTGAGAGAGCCACGTGGGACCAGACCACAAGTCTCTTGACAACTGAGCCATTGTTGGGGTTTAGATTCTTTCTACCATATCTTAATTCTTCAATGTTTTACTTATGTGGTTTAAATCTATGGTTATGTTTTTAAAAAGAAACAATCAAGTTTATTACCTCTGCAAATAAAGTACCCTGGGGTTCCAGATAGAGACACATGCCATGTCGCTGGTTGTCTAAAAAGTCTTCTAACCTTAGAAATTTGACTGCACAGAGAGATCGCCAATCACGCCAATAAACTGAAATTTCCAGTTCACGTGACTAGGACAGCAAAAAACACAACAAAAAAACAAAAAACAAAACATACATACATCATTGGTACACACTTGAATAAAACACCATAAAATTAAAATACTTATATTTAAAAGACCAAAGTTCACAACAAAAGAGCTTTTGAAAATGTACAACTGAAAAGTTATATACCTCTTTAATACTTAACTCAAAAGGAGAATTTAGTTAATACTGGATCCAACAACAATATAATGTACTTTATGTACAAATCAACTGTAAATATCAGGCTCTTCTAATTATTTTGCTTTACATAATTTTTCAAAGTATCTACAAAAACAATGTTTTTTTCCTCCTTTAGGCTCTGCAAGTAATAAAGTACTCTATATAAATTTTCAATTTATGAAGTTATATATCTTATATAGGTCCATAATCTTCAACTTCTAATTTAGAAAGCTACACTTAATACTACATAAAATCTATTTTGACCAGAAAAAATAAGAGAAATGTTCAATACAACTGAATAAGGGACACATACACATGCACATACACACAAATATGCAAAGACCTCAAAAGAGAAAAAGAAAACACTTAGCTAATACAGAAAAAGAAAAGAACACATAGCTGCATCATAATAATCAGCATTTATATCATTCTTTGATTTACAAAGTTCTCTGCATGTTATTTAATTTGGCACTCACAACCCTGTTAGGTAAGTATTTTTATATCACCGTGTGTGTGTGTGTGTGTGTGTGTGTGTGTGTGTGTGTGTGTGTGTGTGTATACACATGAAAAGTGGGGGAGTTTTTTAAGTCATGCTGAAGAGGGAAGATTAGGATGCTTTAACATTAGTCAGCTATATACTGAAACAAGTTAATGGAATATCCTAGAAACAAGCTTTCAGAAATGTAAGAAAAAGGTAATGTTAAACAACAATTTAGACATTATAAGATGCATCAGTCCTTTCAAGGATTACTCAGCAGAACAGATGGAGGAACAATATTTCCACTATTCTACTCAGGTATAAAAATATTTTGAAAAGAAAAATCCAAACTGAAGATTAAAAATCTGTCCAATATTAATGGAAAACTGTAACTTTATTGTGATGAATATATGCTTATAAACCACAGCAAAAGAATTACACCCCCTTAGACCTAGAGAGAACCCCAAGGGGCAAGGTGTTTAGCACAATCTTTTTATGTACTCATGGAAATTAAAGAACTCACCTGAAGGTTTCATCAAGCCTTCTCATTTCTAGCTCAGGATTTTCCCACTAAAATACAAACCAGTCCCAACAACTCAACAGATCTAAAAAACAAAATCATTTTACTCCCTAAACCAGTTCCCTGAAACTGGCAATAATGCATCTTCTAGTGACCCAGACTTCAAATCTTACCAGTTCTATTTGATCCTTCCCTTTCTTTGTCCCTTGCCCCACACAAATGCTATCAAGCCATCAAACCCTTTCTGCTCAAAATCCTCTCTTCCACCCACAAGTTTTCCTACATATTTCCATCTCACACATTACTGTTGAATTTATCAGGCAGCTAGCTGTATTAGTAGTGCCTTGGACTTGAAATAAATAAGAACTGGATTTAAATCTTCCCTAAGATAGTTATTTAGGTGACCTTGGGCAAGTCATTTATCTTCTTCCTTAACCTTCTCCTCTGTAAGATGGGAATAATAATAGAACCTACCTCCCAGGGTTGTTGTCAAGATCAAATGAAATGTCTGTAGAGCATTCTGCAAATTTTCTAACACAATGTAAATACTAGCTATTCTAATTATTTTTAACTTCCTCATGCAATGATCTTGGTCACTTTCCTGCTCAAAGTCATTCAATGTAACAGGTAAAGTTCAATGTCTTAGCCTTCCATCTTAAGGCATTCCTTAATTTGGCACCTGCCTCCCTCCACACCCCTCCCATTTCAAGCTATTTTTATATTATTTCCTTTTACGGACTCTGTATTTTAACTGAAGTTACTACTTTACAACACCCTGTACTTTCTTGGGCTTCATCCTTTGCCGTCATGCCATTCTTTATTCCTGGAATTCTTTGGATCTTCCAAGGGGGGAATGGTTCCTCACTTGGAACCCATATTAACAATCTACTTGTATCTCTTTTTTGTACTACAGTTATGCGTGTCATATCCCGCTTCTAAACTATAAGTGTCATGAAGACAAAGACAAGACAACCAGAGGTTTTAGATCTCTCCTCTGCCCCTAATATGGTATTTTACGCATAGAAGCCAATTCATATATGCTGAATTATGCCCTTTTCTTGCAGTTCTCTTTGTTTCTTCCATTGCCATATCATTTAGAAACATTCCTTTCTTTGTATTCCCTCTGTTAGGGAGTAAAAGTCTAGGGCCTTAGTCACATCACACAAATATTGTTTGCACCTGGCTTCTCTACTGTTAATCTTCTCCCATTTCTAATTCATTCTCCACAACACTGGTAGATCAGTATTCCTCAAGTGCTGCTATGTCCAATTCCCCTTCCCCCAATAAAACCGACAATGTTTAGTGACCTCACAAATGTCTATTCCTTCTTGTAACAAACAATGACTATATACTATCTACACTGGACATAAAGTACTGTGCTAGATACTGGGATAAGACTAGATAATTCCAAATCCCTTTGCTTACTATTCAAGGTTCTCTCCAGTGAAAGTGTTACTTATGTCCCACTTTTTCTAGGACCTTCTAATTTAGCCAAACTGTTTTATCCCTTGTTCTCCCAAAATGCTCTGAGCATCCCTACTGGTACCTGTCCCAGCCTTCCATGACCACAACATTTGCATTCCTGCAGCATTTGATCATTGCACCATGTTCAGGCACTGGACCTGGAGGGAAGACACTGAAACTTACACTTCTCTAGAACAAAACGATGGGGGTTGGACTAGGTGGCCTCTAAAAGTCTCCTCTGGCCCTAAAGATATGATCAAATGACATGACCTATTATTAATATTTATCCTTTTTTCGTAAATATCCTCTTTATATAAAGTGTAAAGACCTTTGGAAGGTAAAGATAATATCTATTTCTTTTGCATTTCCAATGATTTTCACAGTGCCCTACACTTGGAATTAAGTTTTGCTGATGATAATATTCTTATTTAAAAGAATAAATGCTAAGCATTTCCACAGAACAATTGTTAAAAAGCCATTTAGTACCTATTTTTGTAGAGGGTCTAGGATTTAGCACCAGCCATTCCTAGGACTACTCCAACATAACCAATACTCCACCATATTATGTACAGATACATAACTAAACATACATAAAATGTACATATATGCTCAAATGTATATTCATTTGATATTTCAAGAAGCTATGATTTCACTGAAACAGGTATCTCCCCGACTGATAACATCCTCTTTACAAGTTGGCAGACAATCTCTGAGAGTTCCCTAGGCCAAAAAAATCCATCAACTTTATAACAGACCTTTCCTCAAATTTAGCTAAGCTAGTCCTCTGACACCAGACACATTTTGTCATCATGCCTATACTTGAAACCTTTTCGGTGTTACACGACCTGTATGAGTTGGCACTTTCATTGCAACTGCTTTGTCAATCTGGAGCCACCTCCACACCAAAATAAGGCACTGGAGAAAGACTTCAAGAGAGATCAAAACCAAAAATAAAACCAACTATATGATACACAATGCAACATGGGGTGTTTCCTTCCAGCAACTATACTGCAAGTTTCTCACTGGGAGAAGATCATGCCCTTTATCTTTTGCTTCTTAACAAAGAGTACTGTACATTCATAAATGCTCTACTTTTTCAAATCATTTAAATATTTCTTATCTCACATTATTTCCCACAAGATCTAGTCCAGTTGTGCCGTGTACAAAGGGTACTTAGTGAAAGCTGATTAACTATTGATAAGCAAGAGAATAATCAGGGTATTAAACTGTAGGTCACTGATTGTTCCAATCCTTCTCCACCTACTGTAGCAACTCAGACTATTTCCCCTCAGTTGAGGTTGCTTCTTTAGGCTGAAGTATTATGAATATATTTTCTACAAGGATAGGGAGCAGAGGATAAGAAGGTAGACTGTCACATGTCTATTGTGCATGAATCACATACTACCAGTCAAATTTTACAGATGAGGAATCTTAAAATACAAAACAAAGAAATTATAGCAGAAGATAAGAAAGCAAGTGCAAAGAACTTGTATCTTTTTTTAAAATAATAAATTTTATTTATTTATTGTTTACATCATTCATTTTCATGAGATTTTTGAATTACAAATTTTTTCCCCTTCTTTCCCCTACCCCAACCCTAAAACAGCAATCCCACTGTAAAGCGCCTCCCCTGATATGCTCTTACTTTCTGGTAGGGCAGGGAGAATCTCCCTACCCTAGCCACTGTATATCTTAATTCCTAGTTGCCGGTATTGCAGAGCTTTAAATTCTAGATTCTTTTGATTCCTCCCTTGTCACCCACCCCCACTGGAAGGACAATCAATTCAATACAGGCTGCAGATGTGTAATTATACAGGACATCTTCATAGTGAACATGTTGTGACAGT
>CM053593.1:31022053-31058195 GCA_028646575.1 Pseudocheirus occidentalis
CCAGCACAATTGCATTTCCACTTGTTTACAGTACTGATAAAGTGCAATGCTGTTTACTTCTCTCCCTCTGCACACATTCAAGTATTCAGAATGCCCAGATTTACACAGTAGCTCAAAGTTTTAAACTGCTACTGCCTTGGCTACAAATTTGAGTCCTTCAATTTTTGGAAAGCTGTGTGGAATGCTCTTTCTTCTGGCAAGTTTAGTCGACCTCTTCAATGGTGGGTCCAGAAGAAGCACCTCCAGATGGGGCTGCTCCACCTTGGGGATCTTTTTGAAGAGGTGATTGGTGAATTCTTTCAAGGTCTATTTTACCCTCTGATTCTAAAACATCAGGGCAGTTTTCTTTGAGGATTTCTTGAAGGATGCTTTCCAAGTTCTTTTTCTGGTCATGGGTTTCAGGTAGACCAATAATTTTCAAATTGTCTCTCCTGGATCTATTTTCCAGGTCAGTGGTTTTTTCAAGGAGATATTTCACACTGCTTTCTATTTTTTCATTTCTTTGTAACTGTTTAATAGTATCTTGGTTTCTCATAAAGTCATTAGCTTCTACTTGCTCCACTATAACTCTGAAGGAATTATTCTCTTCAGCTGCTTTTGAGATTCTTTTTCCATCTGGGTAATTCGACTTTTTAAGGCATTCTTCTCCTCATTGGCTTTCTGGGCTCTTTAGCCATTTGAGTTAATCTATTTTTTAAAGTGTTGTTTTTTTTCAGTCAGGTTGTTGACTCTCTTTCCATGATTTTTTCACATCATTCTCATTTCTCTTCCCAATTTTACCTCCACTTATCTTATTTGTTTTTCAAAGTCTTTTTTCAGTTGATCTATAGCTGCTAGGTATTCTTCAAGTATCTTGGAAGCATTTGGTGGGGGAGTTCTGACTGTGTTGTCTTCCTCCTGTTCCATGCTTTGATCCTTTTTGTCCACAAAAAAGGATTCTAGAGTTTTATTGCTGTTCTTATTTTGCTTCCTTTTCCTCATGTTGGCCAGTCAATTAATTGGTTTTTTTTTTTAAAGCTTTGTGGAACTCTGCTTCTAGGGGTGAAAGCTCTGTTCCAAATCGCTGGGGTTTTCCCAGCTGCCGGAGATATTCGGGGGGGGGGGTGCTGTAGCCCCCACCAGCTTTGGTTTGCTGAAAGCGCATCCCAGAACCACCACCCTAGACCACGATCCAGATCCAGGCCGTTCAATGCAAACTCAGCCGCCCTGGGAGTTCCGCAGGCCAAGGGCTCTGAAGCAGCCCAGTGGGGGCAGCTGCCGGTTACAGCAGTTCCTGCCCTTCCCCCACTGCTTCCTTGCCCTGGGTGTAGATTGGCCAAACTGCTTTTCCTCCCCCAAATTAAGGTTCAAAGTTCCACTTTCACTGACCGTCTCTAATCCTGGTTTGCTAGACATGAAGATTCCCTCAGGTGCAGTAGATCTTCTCTGAAGTAGACTCATGCTGTGGCTTGGGAGGCTCAGCTCCTTCCCACCGCCCTGGAGCCTGGCCGTGGTTTTGGTCTTGGGTTGATTGGCAGTATGGTAGAGTAGGAAGAGCTATGAATTGAGTCAGGAAAATTACAAATCTAACTCTGATCACTTACTAGCTATGTGACAAGGGACTAGTCTTTCTATGAAGCTCAAATTCCTCATATGCTAAATGGGGACAATAACACTTACAGTACCTACTTCATAGGTCAGGTTTGATAATATGCAGAAAGAGCACTGTAAATCCCAAAGTGTTAAATAAACATTAACTGTGATTATTGGTGAATGACCCCTGTTAACTTGAAGACTGATTGTACAATCATCTGAACCTCCTTCTCACAATCATTTAAGTCCTTCCTATCTACATGTTGCTTCAGTGTTTTCTGCTAACATGCCCAGGGTTTCCCTGTCCTAATGATCTCTAAATGCTCAATCAAATGACCTTTTTTCACCATTCACCTTTCCTGACTTCTCTGAAGCATTTTAAACTGCCAGCCACCCTTTCCTCCTGGATACTTTGGCCTCTCTGGGTCTTTGACATTCTCTTTTCTCTTACTCTTACCTCTTCTCAACTCTCCTTAGCTGGACTTGTCCTCCATGTCCCACTGCTCAACTTGAGGAGTACCCTAAGGCCCTCTCCTGATTCCTTTTCTCTTCTGTTTTTACGATCGTTTCTGTGTTGATGATTCCCCCAATTGTATAAATCTAACTCCGAAGCTCCAGTCCCATATTACCAACTATCCTACTGAACATTCCAAACTTGATGTTCCAAAAAGATCTCAAATTCAATGTGTCCAAAGCAGAATACCTTATTTTCCATTCCATCTTTTCTGAACTTCCTTGTTTCTGTCAAGTGCATAAGCATTCTTCCAGATAACACAGGTTTGCAATCTTGATTTCATTCCACTTGAAAAACTGCGAAATCTTGTTGATTCTTCCTCCAAAACATTTTTCACATTCACTTTTTCCCATTTTTTTCCATTCACAAATCCACCACTATCACCTAGGTTGAGGCCCTCACTGCCTGGTCTGAATTGTTGTTGTAGCCTCAATTAATTTCTTCCCTGACCCTCCAGCATTCAAGGAAAGCACTCAGAGAATTCATCTTCCCACCCGGCTGCTTTCCTGGAGTTCTCCATCTCCAGAAACACGTAATTCTGCAAGATAAAATCAACTCTGAAACTCAACCCCTACTAATCATTTCCCCACCTTAGCTGCAGACTTCACCATGGGCCCTTTAATTCTCTCCTACCCTCGCCCCCACTTTTTTGTGTGTTGTTTCGCCCGTTAGATTATGCACTCCATGAGGGCAGGAATTGTCTTACTAATTCCTCTGGATCCTAAGGTGCACTTAGCACCTGGCATATACAGGCACTGAATCAATATGGACTGACTATTGTCTCTAGTCTTCTAATTCTGCAAATTACTTTGTTACTTATTTTGATATATTTATGTATGTTCATGCTGTATATATGGGAAGAATATCGGGCCTGGCTGGAGTGGAGAATCATTATATACTCTAAGAAGCAGGTGCTACTGTCATTCCCATTTAAGAGCAGAGGAAACGGAGGTAGAGGTTAAATGAATTGCCCAGGGCCACAAGGACAACAACTATCTGAGGATAATAGGGAATAAGGCTGGGTGCCTGTTATGAGGATCTGACTCATGGAGAGGAGCCCACCAGACTTAAATCTGACTGACAATGGGGCCTTCTTGAATCAGGACATGGCAGGATGAAAGGAGCATGTCTGAAGATTAGCCTGACATGGAGGACAGATGCTGAAGGACAGATGGCATATAAGGAAACATTAGAGAATGAGAAAATGGGCCTAAACAAGAGAGGGGTAGGGAGAGCACAAAGTGTCATGTGTGAAAGACATTTCAAAGAAACAGAACCTGGCAAAAAATTGAATAAAAATGGAGAAGGAAAATGACTCCAAGATAATTTTCAGGTTTTAGGCTCAGAAGAAGGGTTTTTCTGGACTTTCTTCCACCATACCTACCCCTGATGCCACTCTCAAGTTAAAGGAATTCTTTCCCAAATCTTATCTTCCTACAACACCTTTCCCCTCTCTCCTAGGCCCCCATCCCTCCTGAATCTGTATTATGTTTATTTGTGCATATAGTGTATCTTTTCCAACCCAATTAAAATATGAGGGTAAGCATTACATTTCCAGTATCTAACGCAATTCCTTAAACACAGCAGCCGTTTAATGGCTTGCTTGTTATTGAATTATTAGGAGAAAAGCAAAACTCAAGACATTTATTTAAATTCCATATATTCCAATGGATCTTCCACGAGGTGAGTGACCTCTTCAATGCTGCAGACTGCAATCAATCCATCACTATTCTTTAGGACTCCTATCCATTTTTTCACAAAAAGGCTGCAACATGGGGTCTACCCAATGTGTTAAGGGCTTTCCCCAGCATCTCCTGACACTGTGAAGGGACTAAAAGAGCACATGTCCAACTCCTTGTTTTTTTTTTTTTGCTATGTGAGCAGTCCACACCCTTTTCTGATCATACATTTCTTTGATGACATCCCTTTCAGAAGTATCAAACTTGTTGCAGCCCAAATGAGATTAAAATGTAACTGGGAAATGTTTTAACAAAATAAGTAAAAATGAAATACAAACACAGATATTAATTTGATGTTTTTAAGTCAATATGTAGCCCATAAGAATCTGCTTTTATATGAATTTGACATCTCTTTCATACCTGGGTAGCTAGGTGGTATGGCAGACAGAGTGCTGGGCATAGAGTCAGGAAGACCTGGGTTCAAATCCAACCTCAGACACTTACTAGCTGTGTGATCCTAGACAAATAATTTAACCCTGTTTGCTTCAATTTCCTCATGTGTAAAATGAACTGGAGAAAGAAATGGCAAACCATTCTAGTATCTTTGCCAAGAAAACCCCAAATAGAGTCACAAAGAGTCTGACATGTCTGAAAACAACTCAATAAGAAAATGTGTTACTGGAAAGGTAATGGCTAGAGACCTGGCCCTGGAGTCAGGAAGACCTGGGTTCAAGTTTTTCCTCACATACATGCTACCAGTTGTGGCTTAACCACCTGGTGCTAGAGCAACTTTCCAAGACTAGAAATGAAGTGTTCTGCAAATATACAGGGAGTTTCTATGTGGAGAGCTCTCTAAATTGATGAAATCAGAGGTCTGAAACAAAAAGAAAACCAAAATCAACAGAACACAGTAACAAACATGCTTAATGGTCTTCTGTTTGAGTGAGAAGGTTGGAGTTTATTAAAATACTTTATAATTTGCCAATTATATATCACTTTTCACCTGTTCAATTATGGACCCAAATCAATGTTCTCTTGCAATATCTGTCCAAGAAATATACATCCATGGACAATCTTGATAGGTCAATAGCCACCTAACTGCTTAACATAGTCTAGACAATGGGTATTTTTCACCCATTTGGTTTTTCCTATTTGGATTACTGGTCCAAATTCTGAGTAATTATAGACCTAATTTAAGAGGCTCTAAAACATTCCAGAGCTTGATACTGTGCAACTAGCACAATATCACTGACAAACAACAGTATCTAGAGCAGGGCTTCTCACACTTTTTCGACTTGCAACCCCTTTTCACATTTCAGCTGCCTTTGTTGATGCTGTGTGAGTGTGACAGCATACACAGGGCAAAGTGAGCATGTCGTGTTCAAAATCAAGGCTGATGTGAAGTTGTGCCACAAAACATGGGCAAATGCTGTCAGAAACACCTTGGATTCATCACACATTTCGTTTTTAATTAACTTTTTGTCACTGCATGTTCAGAAACCTTTTACTGCTGCCAAATTTTTTGTGACCACATATAGAGTTGCCATCCACAGTTTAAGAAGAACTGCCCTAGAGGACCTCACTACCTCTAGGAAATTCCCACTCAATTTAGTCTGTGTGGTGCATCCATGTTTTATGCCATATCTGAAATTAAGGATTAGAGGGCTGAACAAGGATGATGCTTTTAGGTTTCAGAGAATTTTGCATATGCATGTGACATATTTGTGGGAAATACTTTGTTGAAAAAGAACTTTTAAGGTCATGTTTCACTTTACCAAATCAAGTGCTTCTTTATAATCAACAATAGACAGAGTGAGTTCTTATATTCTCTACATTTTTGAGTAAATTGTATAGAAAGGCAAAAAAATGTGGGGTGGACTATTACTTGTTAAAGATAACCTGTTTCTAACATGGACTGTTTTTATAAAAATTCTAAACAGATGGAAAACAACACGTGTCATTAGTGTTACAAGTGTCTTGGTAACTTTTTTGGGGGGGAGAGGAGCTTGGGTAGAGAGAAGGGAGGGAATGAGAGTCTTCTCTTAGTATAATATCAACAGTAGCAGTAACAGAGCACTTAATATGCGCCAGGAACTACACTAAGTACTTTGCAAATATTATCTCATCCAATCCTCCTAAGGACCATGAGTCATTACTGAATCAGCTCCTTCAGTGAGGCTGCACCACTGACGGCAGCACAATCTCGTTAGGCCCCCGTCAAGTTGGTTGAATTTCCATATGAAATTATATATTGTGTCAATGTTTCCTTTGTCCATAATTTCCCATGTTTTAGTAACAATAATTTGTTTAAATATATTAGACTACAATCAGGTTATATTATCTCTTTTTCCATCTTTTATTCTTATTTCTAGCTTTATATTAATTTTGATCTCTGATTTAAGAAGTTAACCACATGTGGTCCAACCATACATAGAGGGCCAATTCAGTAATGACTCTCCCACCAATAGCAAACTATTTTCTGTCCTGGAAAGTGATCAAATTCAACTCTTTGTGCTGTTACTTGGTACTCATCATGTCAAGTACTTTTTAATTCTTTTTTTCTTGAAAAAAGTATTTGTGATGCAGAGGTGTGAAGTATGTGTGTTTTACCCAGAAGTCTTTGGCCTCTCTCGTTCCTTACTCCTGAGGCCACGTTTATTAAAACACATGATTTGCTTTGGGGAATCTTATCAAGCTCTTTGTTGAGTTTCTCTGCTTTGTCATCCTCTGCAGCAAATGTTGGTACATAAGCCACATTATTTATATGGCGGTCTTTTTACAAGCAATCACCGTGAGCACTATGAGACAATCTAATGCTTAATGCAAATTCCTTTTTACTTCTAGTTTTAAGTGTACAGCGAGAATGTCAACATTAATGCTTGTCAACTGTTCCAGTGCTATGTCTATTGGACAAGGAACTCACATTAAGAGTGCCAACAATCAACCTAATAAACTGTTAAAAAATGAGATGATTTTTAACAAGCTCTGTCCATCCTTTTTCCTGCAATTTCCTGAAAAGCAGTAGAGGGGTGCACAGAACTGAAGGTGATTTATCTTTCTTTCTCACATGAGTTGCTGCACCCAAAGAATTCATTGCCAAATGGCCAGTCCACTGTTTCTATGCTGATGAAGGCTGATCTTTGGAAAGCTGTCACAGTGTGTTGCTGAAACTATCCTTTCTCAAAAGATTTCCAGACCAGGAGAACTTGCCAGAGCTTGAGACCTGCTGGCATAGCCTTCACAAGCTCAGGGTTGTGAAGGAGGATTGTATTCACTGAAAAAGAAGGGCTACATTTACTTACATAACTTTCTTCCAATGTTTTCATGGGTTGTAGGGTAAGGAAGAAGTGGAGAGAGTGTAATTATAGAACAGAATTAGTCGAGCAATTGGACCTTTAATCCATTTTTCAGAGCTTCATTAAATCTTTGGGATACTCATCCCTATTTACTAAATATTGGTGACTCAGCCAGAATTACAGAATAATCAAAGCTAAGTGGCAAAGTTAATTGGAATCTATTTCTCTCCTAACATCTCTTTTGTCTGTCAGAAATCCCTTAGGCTTAGAGAAAATACTTTAAGCAAGGCTGGCTCTAATATGACAGAAAGGCAGTGAAGTGGCCATTGGCAAATGGCTTCCAAATTATAAGTTTAGGACTTAAACATCTGTGGTTCAGAGGACAGACTTCACATAAGGTTCAGATAACAGGCAGTTACTGAATCCCTAAGCTCAAGTATGAATGCACACTGTTGGGTACAAACAGATGTACATTTTCAGTCCAGGTACACATGAACGTATCAGAGATGGGTGAATCTTAACTGTTCTAGGACACCTAGTGCTGACTACTAGTTCTCTTCTTCTACATCAGCAGTAGTAAGAAGCTAGCTACTTTTAAATTTAATTTAATCTCTCCTGGTAGGGGCAAAGTGGTTCTGCTTGGGGAAACCTCCACTGACAGCAATGGTAAAGACTTCAAAGTCTAGAACACCTCTGAGTCTGATGTGCATGGGGAAGGAGGGCATAAAGGAAGATGAAAGGAATGGGACAGATTAAGCAAGAGAAAAGAAAACATATATGTAAGTGTGTAACTTTAATGATTAGCTAACAATTTATAACAGAAGAAAATAACCCACCAATTTCCCTTCATCAGGGAGACTGGCTATTGTGTTTGCAAGATGTTGCGATCTTTAAACCAGAATGAAATAAGACCTAATAGCATCCTGAAAATGACTAAACAATAAGGCAACATGCAACCTCACCTAAGCAATTTTATACAAAACTCTTAACCTTGAGTATCAAAGAGACAGAGAAAGAGAGATTGTGTTGGAATCTATTGTGATCAAAGCCATGAGTGAGATTCCTGGGTAAGTCAGTTGGTTTTGTTATTATTTCATGGTCATAGACTACCCCTCTTCTATACGTATACCACTAAGTAGAATGGGGGACCATATGATAAAATGTGATAGATAAACTTCAAACCCATATATGACCAGAAGAACTCAAAGTATACATCCTACAGATGGTGAGTAGCTTCATCTTTGTAAGTGGACAGTAAATTATTGATTTGACTATTTGATGCAACTTGGCAATTACTCAAATTAATAAAAATTATGTTACTGCAAAATGTTAACCGATTAGTTGATGCTAAAGCAGAAACTAAATTGCTCTTATATTTTAAGGTAGATGTATACCTAATTTACCAGATATGAACTTTCATAAGGTAGACTGAAAATCAAAATTCTCAAAGTTTAAATAAGTAGAAGACTTAGGAACAGAACCTATATACAAAAAGAACATAAAGATATAGTTAGCAGATGTTACAGTAAAAATCCTACCATCTTACCCTATCTAGTTCCAGTGTAAACTTCTGGTCCCAAGACTGATTAGAAATGGGTTTCCAGCTAGTTTGACCAACCACGGTATTGTCCAGCTTCAAAACTGCACAGATGTCATCTGTAAGTAAATTTCAAAAACATGGTTTAAAAAGATCAATTGATTGACTTCAGCCGTAAAGCAACACTACTCTGTAGATATAAAACTATTAGAGCTCTTTGAAAATATTGTTTTCACAAGCAAGGCTGAAGTATTTGGAACTTCAAATCCTAAAGATTTTTTGAGGGGGCAGGGAGGGCAGTTGGGGTTAAGTGACTTGCTGAAGGTCACATGGCTAGTTTTTGTGTTAAGTATCTGAGGCCAGATTTGAACTCAGGTCTTCCTGACTCCAGGGCTCGTGCTCTATTAACTGCGCCACCTAGCCGCCCCTAAAGATTTTTCAAAAAAATATTTAAAACATTCACTCATTCCAAATAATAAATGTGAAAACACGTCCACCCTTCAGGAATTCTTCTTGTGCCTCCAAGTCTAGTTTCAATATCCCCACCCATTCTGTGATGCCATCTCAGATGTCCAGTGAGAATTAATCTTTCCTTCCTCACGTTTTTCATCATCATATTAAACTTTGATGTATTGAATTTAAAATTTTTATAATAATTATTTGCTTCTATGTTTCACCAATCTGTTTGCTTCAAAAATGCAGGCTATGCTGTTTTTCATCTTTTTGTCTTTAGGATCTAGTAGTGTTGTCAACATAGCAGGTACTCGACTGCTTGGTGAATCGTACTGTAGGAGAACTACTGGAAGGGATTCTGAGACCCTAGTTCCTCTATTTCATTTTTCAGACCAAAACAGAGTGGTAATGAAGTGAATTTTCCTGAACTCAAATAGACAGGAAGTATATAGCCAAGAGTCAAATCCAGATCTTGGGTGATTGTTATCACTGTAATTTCAGTGTTGTTTGAAAAATAATAAAAAATAGGACAAGTCCCCCTGGACTGGAGGAATAATGCTGTCCCAGATTTGGGGAAAAAAAAAAAAGAGGGTGGGGGATTGAGAACAGAACCTACAAATTATAGGTTAGTAAGTTTGGCTTTTAATCCCTGGGAAAATTCTAGGGCAGATGATTAAAGCAATAAGTGGTGAATACACAGAAAGGAAAGTGATGATTATGAAGAGCCAGCATAGCTAAGCACAGAATGTGCCGCACTAAACCCATACCCATTCCTTACTCAATAGACAAGGAGAATGTTGTAGATATAGTTTGCCTAGATTTCAGTAAAGCTTTTGGCAAAGTTTCTCATAATACTTTTATAAAGATGGAGGTATGGATTAGAAAAGAAGACAATTACACTGACTCTGAACTCCCTGGATGGCCGGCTTCCAAGCGGGGTTATTAATGGCTCTATGTTCACGTGGTAGGAAGGCTCCATGCTTGGCCCTGTGCTAATTAATGCTTCATCGATAACTGAAATAGAGGCATAGAGGGTAAGCTTGTGAAATCTGAAGACAATGCAGAGCTTGGAGGGACAATGAGCACACGGCATGACAGAGTCAGGGTCCAAAAGGATTTACAAAGACTAGTATTAGGCTCAATCTACTAAGATAAAACTCAAAAGGGGCAGATGCCTACACTTACACCTAGCCTATATTTGGGCAGAAAAAAGGATTAGCTTCAAAAGTACATTGTGAGGGAGGCATGATCAGATAGTAATGATTCTGAAAAAGGTCCTAAGATCACAGACCTAGAGTGGGCAGTGACCTCCTCAGCTATTTTACAGATAAGAAAACTAGGGCCCAAGGAGATGCAGAGACTTGCTGGTCACGAAGGTCATGAAGATCCTGTATGTCTGAGGCAGGACTTCATCCACACCCCTGAGATCCAGCTGGAGCTCTTCTTTCTAGGCCATGCTGCCTCTCAGTCTGGGGGCTTCTGGTGGACTGAGAACTCAGGCTGAGGCAGAGATAGGAAGTGGTCATATAATTCAGAGAGACAAGGCTTCTAGGAAATGGGAGGTGACAGTGCCACTGGATTCCACCCAGCCCTATATCATCTGGAAAGCTAGGTTCCTTTCTAGGAGTAAGAACTGAAGAAGGACCCTAATAACCCAGAGAACATCTAGGATGAGGAAAGGCCCTGAGAAGAGGTTATGTGAGGACCAGTAAAGGATCCTGCAATGTTTAGCTTACAGAAGAGAAGACTAAGTGAGGATACAATTTTATTCTTCAAGTATTTAAGGAAGGATCCCCTGGTTCTGTTAGGGCCCCAAGGACAGAACCAGGAGCAATGAGTGAATGCTGCAAAATGGATATTTAGGCTTCTGTAAGTACTGAATGGTAGATACTATGTGCATGGAACTATGTAGACATGAAAATAGTGTCTCTACCTTCACAGAGATTAGTAAAGGAAATATAAGAACATTTAATAACTGTGTAACCATGAGGAAGTCACTGTACCCCTTTGAGTCTTAAGTTTCCAGCTTTTAAAAATGGGTGTAATACTTGTACCCCCCAAGTCACTGGATTATTGTGAATAATTAACTTTTAAAATGTGAAAGCCCTATAGTAATTTTATTATTATAAGTATAGAGAATTTATAAAACATACTAAAAAAGAACAATGAAGATATACAGAAAATATTATAGAGGAGGGAAATTAGTAGTAGTGATGGCAATGTTAGGGCAGGCTTTCAAAAAGTGATGGCATTTGAACTAGACCATGATAAAGTAGGAATGGTACAAGTGGCTTCTGGGAGAGGCCATTTAAGGGAGAATGTACTGAAGAGGGAAAGCATGCCCCATGTTTGTGAAAAGAAATTATTCCAGTTTGGCCAGAATGGAATTTGTTTTTAGAAAATTTATTTAGGAAAAAAGGTAATATAATCATAGTTTTGGTTTCTGAGAGGAAAATTAATCTGGCAATTTGAGAGAGAGAGAGAGAGAGAGAGAGAGAGAGAGAGAGTGTGTGTGTGTGTGTGTGTGTGTGTGTGTGTGTAGAGAGAGAGAGACAGAGAATAATACTAGAGGCAAGAAGGCTACTTACAAGAGTTCACAGAGGAGGAAACTGGTCAGTGAAATAGAATGGTGGTGATGGTAAAAGAAAGAAGGGGAGACGAAGAAGTAGTAGTAGAAACTACAGGACTTAATGACTGACAGAATATGGGAGGTAAGAAAGAGGTAGGAATAATATGCATATATAACATTTATTGAGAGCCTACAATGCAACATACAGAGGAGACCACAGAGATATTTAGCATAGTTGACAGAAAATAGTAATGCCAATATTAGAAATAGTTTAAGTGGGTTTTAGAAGAATACCTCTGAGCTTAGTTTGGGGCACGCGCACACGCACGCACACACAGCAAAGAGGGCAGGGTTACAAATATTAGTGAATGACAACAATTAGGAAACAAGAAAATTCAGGAAAAGTTGCAGACAGGGACAAATTCAATCTGTAGTCATTAAGTACCCACTATGTGTCAGTTTGTATCGGTTATTATACTACGTGCTGGAAACAAACAAAAAAATGATTCCTGCTCTCAAGGAACTTACATTCTACTTGGGGGAAACCTGGATTTGATCCTCCCCTTTGTGACACTGGGCATGTTGCATAACCTCTTTCAGTCAACTTCCTCACCTGTACAACGAGACTCGTCTGGCACCTACCTCATGGGGCTGTGATGAGGAATAATAAGAATGTAAAGTGCTTGGCTAACACTGAGACATTATATGAACATCAGCTAAAAGAGAAAGTGGTAAAGGAAGCAGCATCACTGAAGAAAGAGATGTTTCAGTTCAGGAAAAGTAGTGGAGAGTGCACCAAGACATAAAAATAGACACTTGTCCTTTGTATCCACTAACCACAAATACTTTCATGTAACATAAAATAAGTGCCAGTAGGGTTTTCTTAAAATGTGTAACTTTTGGTTTATATCTGCAGCTCTTAGTGTGAGAAACTGCCATACCTGCCTAAAGATTCCCCCCCTACCACCCACCCTTCCCCCGAAACTACCACAAACAACTCTCCACTAAATGTTCTTGGTTGTGATGGGAAATCTCTAGTTTTCCTTAAGACCAAATGGTTAAAGTTGTGCTTTAATATGCCCTTAGACAGTTTCTTGGGCTCACAGCCTTTGATAGCTCACAATGCTTGCCCTTACCTATTTTTCCAACATAACAGGTTCATCTAGTGGCATCCCCTACTGCTAACCAGGCTCTAATGATCCTATCTTTTGATTCTAAAATAAGAACAACTTATAGGCTATAGGTTTTTCAAGAGTCACATTCACATAAATTCACGATAGCTTACGTGACTATACAAATTCAATTTGGCACAAAGTCTGATGTATTAAAGCAGGTGTTTTTAAATTGAGGTCTGTGAATGTTTTTTTTTTTAAACTGGTAAATGCATTTCCATATAACTGATTTTCTTAGTAGTCCTATGTACTTTATTTTATACATCTTAAAATATTATTCTGAGAAGGGGTCCATAGGATTTACTAGACTGCCAAAGGTATCCTTGACATAGAAAAAATTTTAATAATCACAGCTCTAAAGACATACTTAGTATTTATTTTCCAAGAGAAAAACTCACTTTTGATTTAGTTATTTAATCCCTTCCCTTTTATGGACTTTCCTTTTCCACTGAAAATATGAACTGTATCTGCTCATTCTACTGAATCCCCACTGCCAAAGCCTCAGTCCAAGTTCCACGAATATTCATGGAAACAGTCTCCCATATTCCAGCCTTTCTTCACTTTAAAAACATTAGATATTTTCCTACTTATGTTCTCCTCAGTCTCATCACTTTGACATCTTATTTCTTGCTCCAATTGCTACCTATACTTCTATTATTTTTCTAATGAAAGCGAAATGTAACAACTATCTTTAAATGTCCTCCATCCATTAAACATTTTACCAAGAGAGCAGTTTTATATTTTTAGTTCAATACTATAAGATTACAATTGCCATCTTGACACCATTCCTGTCATACTTTCCATTTTTCAAGGGAAACTGACTTCTTATAAATACACACACACACACACATACACACACACACACACACACACACACACACACACACACACACACACACACACACACACACACCCAGAGTAATTCACAGAAGTCCTCTACAAGCTAACTAAAAATGATGGTTGATCAGAGATGAAGAGACAAGGGGATGCCAGGAAAAGCCTGGAAAAGGTGCTGCATACATTGTCTTATCAGTATACCATTCTTTTGGGGTTTCGCCTCCAAAATAGTTTTGAAAAAAGTTTTACTAGAACATGCTACACACATAAAGTCAATTTTTAAAATTAAAATCCGTGCTGTTTTGTACACTGAAAAATGAAGACAGCTTCCCTGATTCCTTCTTCCCTCCCATGCAGCAGCAGTCACTTCTGCCAGCTGCTCCAACCAGGAAATCCTAAACTCTGTTATGTGTTGTCCTTCTTCTGATACTAGGAGGGTAATGGACCAGGAAATTAAGGTTTGAGACCTAGCTGCCAGATCCTGAAAAGGCAGATTTTAATATATTGTTTTATAATCAGCATAAAAGTTACTTCAACACTTTTAAATTTTTTTCCTGCAGAGCCTTTGAATCTGCCACTTCTTTCTATTCCTTCTGTTAAGTCTCTTGTTCATGTCTTTTTACTTTTTAGGAAATTAAGAAAATCAGTTACTGAACTGGACAAGTCGTCTGTTTTTAGCAGGTTTCGACTACTCCCACTTTTACTTTTGCTTGTTCTGCTCATGAAGGATGATCTTGTTTCACTTGGGCTCCAGCCAGGAAGTGTAACTGATGTTGCTTTTGAACGTCCAGGAACATTTTCTAGTATATCTTGGCAGCCCATAAGCCGAACTTCCAAAGTACCTGTTAACATGAATGTACGTATTAGATAAGAACCTTAATCTGCAAAAGAAATGGGAAAAAAAAGTTATAATAAAAATAGAAGCATTTAAAACAAGGAGTTTTATGAATCAATTGTCATCTTTCCTTCTTAATAATAACTTATTAATGTTTAGGCCACTGATAATTCAATGAAATGAAGGAAGCAGAGGTGTGAAATTTATATCTTTACCTGGACATCCCACCACAACCTCAGTGATATCCATTCAGACAAGCTATCTTTTTACTAAACTCCTACCATGTAAAAATTATCTTTTCCCCAAAACTTTTCTCTCCTGCTAACTTTGTTTCTATTGTCATCACCAAAACTCCTAATCAGTAAGGATTGAAACCTAAAACTCTGCTCTTGGCTTGACTTTCTTTCTCTCTCCTATTCAATCAGCTGCCAAGATGCATTAATTCTCTGCTTGGGCATCTCAAGACTTTAACTTATTTTGTCACTATTTTACTTAAGGCTTTTATCTCTTGGCCTCAACTATCATAATAACCTCTTAACTAGGCTGTCTTTCAGCACTCTCCATAGCAGTGTCTATATAATCTTCTGATTACATGTGATTCCTTCAGTCAGAAATTTTCAGTAGTTCCTTATATCACACTGAATAAACTTTAAGCTTTATTCTGGCATTCAAAGCCTCTCTATTAACTGTCTTAAATTTATATTTCTCACCTTACTCTAGGTTCCCCCTTCACATATTTTATTCTGCTTTCCCCTATATCTCAAACTGTCTCCCCCAAAATGGACTAGATTCTCTGTTCCTCCAGGAAGGAAGCACCTTCCCATCCTCTTTCTCTGTCCTTCTTCAGACGTTCTTCTATCGTTTTGTTGGGATATTCTGCTATGTACTTAGAGTGTGTTGATTTGAATTAATTTTTCTATTGGACTATAAGCTCTTACTGGATAGGATATCTTCTTTGCATTCACAGGACCCAGAAGAGAAATTTTGACACAGAAGTTATTTAATACTTTGGAGTAAACTGAGTTAAAATGAGAAACATCAGGAGGCATATACCAGCATTTGCCTGAACAGCACATTACATATCTCTTAAAGGTATTTACTAAGATTCTACTTAGGGTTGGGTACTAGGGACAGAAAAGACAAAAAATGAACAACTCTCTTCTCACAAGAAGCTTACATTAGTTGGAGGAGAGCTCTCATAGTACAGAAAAAATATATCCAAAGTACTATTTTTAGGAAGGTACTAGGAGTTGAGGGGAAATGATGAAGTGCCTAATGTAGAAACTAAGAATTCTAAGATGCAAAAATGAGGAGGGAAGAAGTGCATCACTCCAGGCACAAGGGGCAGCCTGTGCAAAGAAAGGAGATGACAGACTGTGTGAGGAAGGACTAAAGAACATATGAAGAGGTATAATATACGAGACAAATGGGAAAGAAGATTGGGCCTAATTTGTACACGGATTTAAATGGCAAACAGAAGAGTTTCTACTTGATCCCGGAACTAAGAAGTCACGAGGGTTTACTGAGCAAGAGAGTAACATGGTCACATCACCTGGGCATCTGCGTGGAAGATACTTGAAGCAAGGTGACTGACTGCGACCAAGCCAAAAGGTAATGACCATGGCTCTATGGTAGAGAGAAGGAAATATACTTGAGAGATTCTGTGGAGAGAAAATCCACAAGATTTGTCCACTGATAAGACTGGAGGTTGCAAACCTTGTGGCTGAAAGGACAGTAGCATCCTTGATAGAGAGAGAGATAAAGCAAAGTGAGAAGAGCAATGGGACAAAGATGAGTTTTAGATGTGTGGGTCTAAGGCACTTGTAGTGAATATTCAATAGGGAGTTGATGACAGGGACTGGAATTGAGGAGACAGATGAAGGCTAGAGATAAAAGAGCTTGGAATACTGAGTTGTAGAGACGATAGAGACAGCTAGGTGGCGCAGTAGACAGAGAGCTAGATTTGTGGGGTGGTGGAAGATTTTGGGAAGTATGTTTCTTGAAGCTATTTAGGAAATAAAAAGAGTGGCTTTTGAGAGTCTGACTACTGAGAATTACTTAAGCTTCTCATGGACTGAGGGCAGGAAGGGACTTGAGAAGGCATTCAGTCCAATCCTCTCACTTTACTGTACAGGAAAAGGATTTTTGACATTTTGAAATAACAAGGAAAATTCTGATGCATTTTTACTGAAAATATAAAACTGGTTTGTTTAATTTAAAAGAAACTGAACGTCCTGTGTGTGTTTCTGGGGTGGGGAGGAGAGATGAGACTGGAAAACTCCAATCCTGCCCACTGTAAAGGCTCAGCTGATCATGGGGAAGCAAACAGCATGTGGTGCATGCTTCAAGTTCGGTGACTTATCAAATGTTTTAGTGATTTCAATGTATCAGAACAAGATAATGTTCAGCACCTGCTTTTATCTAGAAAAAAAATTTAAGGTGCTTTAAGGTCTTCATGAAGCATTCTAGAGCTGCTGAAACTTCTGTTACAGAGTGAGACGATTCCAATGGAAGTATGTCCCTACTTTACATCTAATGCTCATGAACTATAACATGAACTTTTAAAAACAATGAAACCTTAAGAATAAAAGGTGGTGCTCGGAAGCAGCAGCTACAAAGGCTAATAGTATGAGGAAATGGCTGTGCTGTTTATCCTGTCTTATCGGATTTGGTGGGTATTTATGTCCTTTTTCTTAAACCTATTTTGGCATGGCCAAGTAACAACATTTTCAGCTTCTAACAAGATTGCTTAGTCTGCTGCCCAACAAAAAGCGTCACCCACCAGGGACAGATTCACTTGCTCTGACAGCTCTTAGTTGTGGGCAGTTTCTATTCTGAATGAGTCCAAATTTGTCTGGTTTGACTTTGTACAGCCAAGCAGAATGAGAGTAACCTCCTGGAACGTCTCTTCACAACGCTCTACCCTCCATGCAAGCTGCTTCCCAATCAAACTGACAGAGAAGCTGTTTGTAGACTCTGTTCTGTCTTTTCCTATCTCCATCCCTGGAATGAGATCATGGGTCTAGAATTGGGAAGACCTCAGAAGTCTTCTTATCCCAAACCTTTCTTTTATAGATGAATAAACAGACAAAGGAAGTCAATGGAGTTGCCCAACATCACAGAGGAAGTAACCAAGAAGGATTTGACTGATTTGAAAGCCAAAACTTTTTTCCTGTCTGCAGACTTACTTCATGAGCCACTTCCTCCATAATGCCATTCCTGACAGCCTCAGAGAAAAATGATCCCTTTTGAACTTCTCATTCCTTTCTGCTGGATGACTTCTACTGAATCAACACATTTAAAAGTTTTTTTTTAGACTTACTTATATTTATGTCTCATTCTACTGGACTATACACTCCTTGAGGGCAGAGACTAATGTTTCTCACTTTCACATGAACCATTCATATATTTGTGAAAGAATATACACACACTTAACATTTTCATACATTTGTGTCTACAAAATACACAAGAATGCTAAGGTCTTAGGGGCAATATGGTCTCAAATTTTATGAAGGGGAGGCAGCACAGTGGCTAGAATGTCGGACCTGGAGTCAGGAAGATCTCAATTCAAATCCACCCTTAATGGCTAGATTCAAGTTCAAATGGTCAAGTCCCATGACCCTTACTTGTCTAAGTTTCCTTATCTGTAAAGTAGGGATAATAATACCTACCTTCAAGGATTAATGTGGGGATAACGAGTTAATATTTATGAAAGTGCTTTGCAAACTTTAAAGCACTATTACAGAAGTAATAGAAAAGATGCATTGGAAGAGAAGAGAGAATATCAGGAGGCTATGGCAACAGTCCAGGTGACTGGCAATAAGAGCCTAGACGAGGGTGGGAGTAAGTGTTAAAATGGGTTATACTGATAAATGTTATGTAGACAGCACTGACAAGACTTAGAAACTAACTGGATGTGGGAAGTGAGGGAGGAGGATGAAGCCCGGTGAAGAGGGCTGCACAGACAGCAAGCAATCACTATAGACAGAGCTGAGAAGTCACACAGTCCAACTTTCCATCCCATACCTTACCCTCCTACCATAGGAAGGTACAGGGACACAGGATTCAGACGGACATAAAGAGTCTCTGACAACGGATGCTTCATGCGAGTCCATTCTATTCATAAATAATACATTTTTTTTCTAGAGGAAGCTGGCATTGTAGCGGATAGGGTACTACTCCTGAAGTCAGGAAGTCCTGAATTCAAATCTAGCCTCAGATACCTAGCTACGTCACCCTAAGCAAGTCATTTAATGTGTTTGTCTCAGTTTCTTCAACCATAAAATGGATATAGTAATACCTACTTTCCAGGCTTGTTGTGAGTATGAATTAACATTTGTTCAAAAAAAGTGTGTGGGGGAAGGGGGATGGGCACTTAACACCATGCCTGGCACATAGTAAGCATTATATAAATGCTTATTCCTTTCCCTGTCCCCTTTATAGCAAGACAAAACTTTACTTTCTATAAGAGATTCAAAGCATTTTATTTTTATTTATTATTTACTTTTATTCTTACACTACTGCTTTACAGAAGAGCAAACTGAGGGCCAGGAACGGGCAAGGTCAAATAAATCGTGGCAAAACCAAGCCACGCTTTTCAAGAGCTGCTCTGAGATCTCATTTCTGAAGCCACACAAAAATAAATTTAATTTTTTCCACAACACTGCTCTCATCTTGTTCCCCTTCCTCTCCCTGGGTTTTCTCTTTTCTAGGCTAAATGCCACGTGTGTACTTGACTACTTCCCACAAGTCATGGTTCCGAGACACCTCACCGTCTGGCTACCATATCCTACATGAGCTCAGTTTGTCAGCATTTGATAAAGTACAGTTTTTGCTTATGTCCCCCATCTATTCTACCTTCTCCACTTCAGTTTCCTTTCAACACGGTATGAGAGCCGTCTCCTCAAATTTCTCATCGTACTCTGGAGCTCTTTCTGACACTGAACATAGTCTGGCTTCATTCAGTAACAGGTTGTTACCATTCTTATCCCCCTGCCCTGGTAGATTACGAGTTCTCTGATGGGAGGAGCTCTGCCTCATGTTGTTTTTATATCTTTAGTATCTAATAGTGTATTACATATATGTATAGTGTGGATCAAAAATAGTTATCAAATTTAAATCAATAGTATTTCAAGTACAGTTTGAGTATCCCTACAAATACAATTATTAAGCATTTACTGTGCACAGAATATTTCATTAAGCACCAGAAAAGACAAAAAAATTGGCCAAGACAGTTAGCTACTGACCTCCAGAAACCAATGGTCTAGGCCAGAGGGATAAGACGCAAAGATAACTAAAACACTACTATATTATGTTCATTAAAGAGTCCTGTACAAAAAGTTTTGTCAGGTGTAATTAAGGAAGATTTATTGATTTAGATGAAGAGGGGGGAAATCAGGAAAGGTAATTTGGAGGAACAACATTTGAAATAGGTAGGAATTTAACATTTAATAATGATAATGGGAAAGGAATTGAAAATAGTTCAAACAAAGGCAGAGCAGAATCAGAGAGAATAAATAACGTCGACTTAGCACTGAATACAGAGTACATGGAGGATAACAGAGTTAGACAAGTAGGGTCATGCCATATTGTAGATGGCTTTCAATGTCTGGTAAAAAAAAAAAAGCCTGAACTTTATATCAGAAGCTACAGAGAACCAATGAATGAATATGTTTTATCAGAGGAGTGACATGAATAGGCCTAAAGCAGAAAAAGGCATCTGACAACATTGGCAGGACAGAGAGAGTATACACAGAGGTGGAAACTACTGTAACAAATCTAGTGAAGCGAGGGGGACCTATGCTAGAGTGGTACTGAAGTACAGAGAGACGAGGCCAATGAGGGGAAAGACGCTGGGGGGGGGAGAATCCACAAGACCCGAAAGGATGAGGGATAAGAAAAAGACCCCAAAGAACATAAGAGATCAGGTGAACGGTGTCACAGACATCAATAATGAAGTCAGAGGAGGAACAAGTAAGTTTACAATGGAAAATGATGAATTTGGCTTTAAACATGTTGAGTTTGAAGTGACAGTAAAACAACTTGGTGATGTCTAAGAGACAGCTGGAGACACAAGTCTGAATGAAGCTCAGAAGAGAGGCCAAGATTGGAAATAAAGATCTGAGCAACAACTACACAGGGGTGATCTGCACAGGAGTGGATAGGATTACAGATGGAGAAGACAGGTAAAGAAGTTAAAGAAAAGAAAGATAAGGGCAGACTCTGGGAAAGAGCCACATTAAGGGATTTAGAGCAGAAAGAGAAACCAGAAAGGTTAGAGAAGTAAGAGAACTGGGAGATTATGATATTTTTAAGGTAAGAGAAGGGTGATAATCAGCAAAAGGTAGTCAATTAAAAGTTTCAGGGAAATCAAAGAAGTTGAGGATTGGGGGGAAAAGGCAATTAGAGTTGATGATTAAGATTACACATAAACTCCCAGAGAGAACAATTTCACTAGATGACTACAAGAAGATGGACTACAAAGCGATAAGAAGAAGAGAGAAAGAGGCTGCTGAAAAAAGTCATTCAAAGTAATGCTACTTTGTAAATTTACTAGAAGAGAGAAAAGGGACAGGCTGATAGTTTGAGTAGGATCTACTATGTCCTGGAAAAACTTTTTTGGACTAGGAATGAGCCAGTGGAGCTAAAAAAGGAAGTATTAAAGCATCAAACCATGGAGTCCAAACTAGGTATGAAAAAGTAAAGGCAATATAGAGTAGAACAAAAGGATAAATCAAGGGGAAGAATCTACTCTACAATGAGTAGAATAAAGTTAAGTCTAATATAAAAGAGAAAAAACACAGGGCTAAGAAGGCATGGCTAGATCATATAACGTCAAATATTTTAAAGATAATGCAAATTCAAGAGGTAATGAGGCCTAAGCATGCTAACACATGATTAAAGTTGGGTAGAAAAGGAAGCATCTAAGGGTTGAAGAGGCTGAAGAACTATGTAGTCAGATGTATTGTGAAATGAGTATCAGAATATTCAAGAACAAGAGGAGGGTATGAGATAGAGAGGAAAACCAGGAAATAGGTACTAAAGTCACTGAAAAAGTAAACACAATGAGTTGGGGATTAGTAGATAACAGAAATAATAACAGGGAACAGATTATGCAGACCTCAAAGGAGGACAGAAGGATGGTGGTAAAGGAATGGTTCAAGAGGGAAAGAATATATCATTCTAGATTCTATACATATATCTCATACAATCAAGGACTGAATTAACTGGAAAGCTGGGCAGGGACTGATGTATTGCAAGTACATACACTTCAAAGACTCCTGAAAAAGGATTGGTAGAATGGCGTGGCCTAAAACTTTGCGGTAGGTGGATGCTCTTGAGAATAATATCCTGAAGATATAAACCAAAAATAAGGTATGGAAAAAAAGAGGCAAAACACTAAATACACTGATCTGGGTACCTAAACAGACTCACTGACCAACTTAAACTTAAAAGACATGTACTGCTATACCATCTACTAAGACAAGTTCCAAATAAGGACATGACTTCCTATAAATAACATCATAAACAAATTAAATGAACAAGGAAGAAATTACTTCTTACATAGTGTCAGAACTATGGAAAGGGAAAGAGTTTATGACTACACGAGACATAGCAAGGAATACAGGAGGTAAAACAATTTTGGATGCACAAAAGGCCCTCCAATTCAGCTAAAAGTAGAAGAAAAGCAGGTAAATTGAGGGGAAAAGTCTTTGTAGCAAGTCTCTCTTGATTAAGGTCTCATTTCTAAGATAGCGAGCAGATTCAAATTTATGAGAATAAGAACCATCCTCCAACAGATAAAAGGTTAAAGGACACAAAGAGATAGTTCTCCTAAGAAAACCAACTATCAATAGTCACAATCAATAGTCATATGGAAAGGTCTTCTAAATCATTGGTAATGGAAGGAATTTAAATTAAAACAACTCTAAGGACCATCTCAAACCCATCAGAATGGCAAAGCTGGCAAAAAAAAAAAATGAATGCTGGAGGGCCTGAGGAAAACAGGAACTGTGAACTAGTTCAACTATTCTGAACTATGCCCCCAAATTTAGTAAACTTATGCATATTCTTTGCCACAATGAAACTGCTACTGGATCTGTTCTCCTAAGAAATCAAAGCAAGAAAAGGACTGATACATTAAAAAATATTTATAGCATCTCTTTTTATGGCGTCAAAGAACTTGAAACTAAGAAAGTGTCCACTGACTGGGAAATGGCTGAATAAGTCAGTGTATAAATATGACAGAATGCAATTGTGCTATAATAAATGACAAAAGGGGATGGTTCCAAAGAAACTTGGGAAGACTTTTATGAACTGAAACAGAATGAAGTGAACAGAACTAGGGGTCAAGTGCTGTAAAGCTAATCTGCTCTTTCTTGCTGGTCCCACCCAATAACATGGGTCCAATTATTTTTGTGCAAATGATCAAAATACCTAAAACAGAATTCAGTAGACTTCTTTTCAAAGGACAGACTTCTTTTCTACTCAAAACACTGTGATACTCAAAGGAGGAAAAGGACTCATATATGCAAAAAAAAAAAATTAAGAGCTTTTATTGTGGTGGTAAAGAACTGGAATCCGAGGATGTATAACGACTGAATAAATCATACGTATGAATATAATGGGATACTATCATACTGCAATTAATGATGAAGGAAATGGTGTCAGAGAAATATGGGAATACTTGAACTGATACAGACTGAAGTAAGCAGAAGCAAGAGAATAGTTTATACAACAACAACAACAACACAACAATAATACTGTAAAGACAAAACTATTTTGAAAAACTTTAGACCTCTGGTCAATACAGTTGATGATTCTAGAAGACTAATGATGAGACCTGCAATCTACTGTATCTGTTTTTATTTGGAGCCAGTGAAAAAATGTTTTGGCCACACCTATTTGCAGCACGGATTTTTCTTTTCCTTCTCAAATGAGAGTGGAGTGAGGAGGGTTGGAGAGAAAGAAAGCATGGATTTTTAGTAATGGAAAACAAGTACATTTTTTTTGAAAACAAGTAATTTAAAAAAATAAAATAAAAGAGAGAAAAACAATAACAATAAAAGGCGTACTGGAGATAGATGAAAGAGCAGATAGCTGAAGATGAATGATTAAGAGTGCTATGGTCATATAAGAAAAGTGTCAGGGAGCATGAAAGTTCAGAGGAAACTGAGATTGGAAATATATGCCAGAGATAGTGAGTAGATTTTAAAGCTATACTGTAAAGGAAGATTTAAAAGAGATTAAGGCCAATGGTTCAGGGTAGACAAGAAGATAAAATTAAGAGATGGCTCAACTGCTAAACTCTCATTTTTGCTTCAACTTTATCTATTAAGGGGCAAAATTACTGTACTGGCAATAACAAACATAGCAAACGGGGAGCTGAAAACAGGGAGAGTTAGGAGATGGTAAGACAATATGTAGTTATCCTCAAAAACATCAAGTTGCCAGGCCCAGAAAATTATATATTAAAGTATATAATGTATGGATGATTACCAAATGACTGTCAGTAACTATGAAGAAATACAGAGATTATAAATATGGTTTTACCACCAAAAAAAAAATATAGAGATTAGATGGACCAAAGGATTAAAGATGGGCAAACAGGTTTTTAATTTGGGTGGGCTTGGGACTGGCAGACTTCTTTCAATTTTTCCTTCCCTGGCCATGGCAGTGTTTTGGGACATGGAGGAGGTGAGCCAGGGACTGCTTGGTCTGCTCAACCCCAACTGAGAGAGGACACAGGTGCGGCACCTCTTCGGATGGCAGGAGCACATGACTGAGAGGCTGCTGGACACAAATAAGAGTACTCACTGGCTCCTGTCAGAGATCCTTACTATGAAGCAAGATGTGGCCCAGAAACTAACTGATGGGAAAGAAACAGAACAACATGCTGAATCCAAGTTACAGAAATTTGAATCTGAGCTTCAGAAGATCAGCGAGAAGGATGTCGCTCTACAGGCTGATCTCCATCTGTTGATGAAAGAGCTGGAAGAACTCAAGGAAATGAACAGGACCTCACAAAGACAAAAGGAGAAGTGGATGAAGATTCAACTTTTGTGATCCCTTCAGCTGTACATGTGTCTCAACTTCATCATCTTGTCAGTAAAATTGAGTGGGATTTTTAATGTGAACCACCTGTGATCAAAGGCATTCATCATGGTCCCAATATTGCCCAGCTTATCCATTTTGACAGCACCCAGCACTCTGAGAAGTTGATCAGTAACTCTCTCTGGAACTTGGTGGACACACAGTGGTGACCAGTGCATTGGCCTAATTTGTGTATGTTTGGGGGGATGGGAGGTATGAAGTGAAGGGGTGCTGTGTTAGGGTGTGTAATCTTAGAGAAGTTCATTTATGTGGATGCTATACTATTTGGTGCATATATATTTAATATTGATATTATTTCATTGTCTTTGGTAACTTTTAGCAAGATGTATTTTCCCTGCTTATCTCTTAATTAAATCTATTTTTGCTTTTGAAAAAAAAAAGATAGGCAGTGTCAAATTTACAACATCTTTCAAGTCAAAAATCAATGAGCCTGACTTTAATTCCAGGCACAACTCTAGAATATAATAAAGGGGTGGGTTTTGTGAGCATTTAGAAAAGGAAAAAATAATCTAAGTTTAATCAATAAAAGTAAGTCACAGACATACTATATATATATGGGTTTTAAGATGATAGGTATCAAAATCTTTCAAAGTATTCTTGCTTGAGGACAAGATGGGAAGATAACATCAAAGATGAAAGTGGTTAGACTGATTCAGATCTGGTTGAATAACTAAGACCAAGAGTCATCCTGAAAACCAGCCTCTCAAGGACAGCCCTGGACCTGTCCTTGGTTCTGATGTTCTCAACATTTTAATTGTGTAAGTGAAGTTAACAGATAGAACGATTATAACAATTGCAAACAATAGAACTACAACTCACTTTAGAGAGAAGTAAAGTGAAGTCTAAAGTTAACTGCTTTGTCCAAGGTCATACACATAGTAAAAGGCAGAGCCAGGACAGAGATCAGGTCCTCTAACTCCAAATCTAGACCTCTGCCCACTTAGGTACAACCCTAGCTCCTTTAGTAAATTTGGGATAAGTATATAATTTAATAGAAGGCCTTCCACAAGGGGGAAAGAGGTAGAGGGTAATCCAAAACATGGCACACAGGAAACACAAGATGTTTTCCTGAAATAGAATAAAGTTTCATTTCTTGGTACAGTAAAATCTGCTTCCCAACATATACTCTGATTTCAGTTATTTTTCAATCATGTGTGACTCCTTGTAACCCCATTTAGGGTTTTCTTGGTAAAGATTGGGATAGTTTGTCATTTCCTTCTCCATTTCATGTTACAGATAAGGAAACTGAGGCAAACAGACTGAAGTGACCTGTCCAAAGTTACACAGTGAGACCACATTTGACCTCAGGCTGCTCTGACTCCAGGGCCAGTGCTAGATCCACTGCATCAACCTAGCGACCCTCACTCTGATTAGAGACAATTAAAAATCAGGATGTTGGGTTCTTCAAGTTTTTAATCAGAAAACCTGGCATATGATAAAATGGAACAATGGCAGCTCAAATAATCCTGGCAGTAACAGCATATTATGGACTCCTATAGATTATTTTGGAAACTTTAATAACCTGAATGTTATTTTAAATAAGTAATACTTTAAGTAAGTGCTCTAGCAAGTGATCATTCCTAAAAAACAACTTCTATTTTTCATTTATCACTTTCAGATGAAGACAGGAGAAACAGTTACTTCCAAGACTCTGAATTGACATATTTGAAAATTGTTTGTCACAATTTCAGTAATCTAAATAAATACATAATATATTGATTACTAAAATAGTATTAAATTAAAAAAGCACATCATTCTCAAAGCATAGCTAACCCTCCACATACCTGTTAGTGCTGCTGGTTTGGATAGTGTACTATATTGATTTTGTGTAGATATCACACTCTGCCGTGGACTTAGTGTTGGTGATGCAACAAGAGATAGCTCCTCAATAATAATACTGCTTTTGGGATGATTCTTCGGAAGTTCATTCAATCTCTGTTCTAATGAATACTTTAAAAGATCCAACTTTTGACTGGATTCATTAAATCTTGCTTGGGCCTTGAATAGAAAAGAAGAGGGTGCTTTCATTTTAATAATGGCATTCTTTAAATTGCTATACTAAGTTAAAATATTTAATTTGAAAAATTACTTCTGAAAGTGCTTTTCTGTCTGTTACTTTTCCCGATCCAAGTAATTTCATCACATTCTTTGCACCTTCTGCTACTGCAAACTCTATCCTAAAGTGATGCCGCAATTCTTCCATCCGAAGTTCAAGAGGACTTATCACAGGTTTTGCTAGAAGAAAAAAAAATTAAGTAAATTCAATAGAACCAACTATTTGAATTATCTAAGAAAGCTTAGAAGAATTTTAAAAAGCAAATGAATTAGGATGAGAGTAAGTCAGAAGGTCATTATTTAAGCGGTAAGAAATAGTTATACTTAATAGATATTATGATGAAATGTAGGTCTTTATATTTGAACTGATCCATACGTTTAATTTAAACTGAAAAATATTTTAGAACTAAGGATAAGCCAGTATGTCCAAATGCTCTGTAACATTCCTAGATCACAGTATTTTCCACGGATGTTTTTACCATTCAACAGTTCTCAAACTGTGGGTTATGTTCAGTTTGTAACAATGAAAATACATCCTGCATATCAGATATTGACATTACTATTCATAACAGTAGCAAAATTACAGTTATGAAGTAGCAACAAAAATAATTTTATGGTTGGGGGGGGGGGGTCACCATAACATGAGGAACTATATTAAAGGGTCATGGCATTAGGAAGGTTGAGAATCACTGAAGTTGAAAAATTTCCTCAGGCAATAAAAATAGGAAACAATGTATTCATTCTCAGACTCTGATATCAAAGTTTTTACTTTGGAAAAATGAAACATATGTATTATAAACATATAATTTCCAAATAAATTTTAAATGAAAAGCTTTAAAAAGCCAAATAGCACTTAAATTTAAACATATCCCTAGCTAAGGCTTTGATATTAGTAAGAAGATTAATAGTTCATTTCTACTCCATCACCATTATCAAAAGCTAGCTCGTTGGTCTGGACTGCCTGAAGAATCTGCATCCTTATGACTTCAATTTTTGTCTTGCTGTCCTGAAGCAACTGTTGAGCGGTGGCAAGGAGTTTCCGATCCTATTGAAAAGGAGTTTCAAAATGTAAGTCGACAAATGAGCATCATCACCATCATCAATAAGCATTTACTATGAGCTAGACATTATGTTAAGCTCTGGGAATACAAAAAGAGGCAAAAAGAAATTTAATTCTTCAAAATAAATACAAACAGCAGTTGGAAAAACAGATTTAAAAATGAAATCATGAGAATCTTAATTGTATAACACTACAGATCTAGTTACAAAAATAAAATTGTGGTGGGAAAAACATTTCTACTTTATTTAAAGTGAATAAAGAGGAAAATTTAAGGAGAACCAAGTGACTTATTGTTAAAAAGCCCAAACATAGTAACTATTACCTCAATAGCACCAAGTTTTACAAATGACTTCATGCATAACAATCATGTCACACAGGAAGTACAAGTATTATTTAATTTCCATTTTATGAATGAGGGACTTTAGATTCAGATAGGCTGAGTTACTTGTTGAGAGTTTCACAGCTACAAAGGACTAGCGTATGAATCCAATCTAATGCACATTCTTTTCAATACCACACATCTCATCTCAAAAACCCAAAGGTAAAGTTACTGCTACTTCTGTCCTTAATTTGTATAAAATCTCCATTTTTATTTTCCATGATCAAGAAGAATCAGAAATTTAAAATAAAATGCAATCATATAAAGTAAAATATGCCAAAGTACTCTAAGATTAAGAAAAGTTTTTTTTCTCCTATCACCTTTAGGTCAACATTAAAAATTAGTTTTATTAATATTCTTCTAAAAACATAATCTACATTTTCCACTAGATCTTTTATAATAATGAATAAAAGAGGGAAAAATTCCACAAAACCAAATTATTTTTAAAGTCTGATATAATATGAAGTATCCCATACCCATGGCTCCTCATCTCTGCAAAGAATCAGGGGAGTGTTTTCTCATATCCTTTCTTTGATGCCAAGTTTGTTCATTCTAAGTTTGTAGTATGCAGTGTTAACTGGTTTGGTGTGGTTTTATTTACATGCAATTGATGGACAAGTCTTTGTTATCACAAAAAGTGCTGTTATGAATATTTTGGTGTATAAGGGGTTCTTCTTTTTGTCATTCTTAGGGTTTATGCTTAGCAGTGGAATTTCTTGGCTAAATGGTACTGATGTTTTAAATACTCTGCACAATTCCAATCTACATTCCAGGATGTTAGGACCAATTCATAACCTCATCAACCATTAGTGTGCTTGTCTTTCCAAAGTTCCTCCAACATTATTTTGAATTCAAATTTTAATGAAGTACATTTGAAGAATAACTCAGAATGAGGCTGAGAGTATCTCTATTTCTACTTATTTCCTTTCATATTATTAAATCTAAGGAAGATATAACAACAAGATGTGGCATTTGAAATTTTAGGGAGCTAAAAAAAACTTTGAGGGCAAAAGTAATTTGTTAGTCATGTCTGACTCTTCATGACATCTTTTAGTCATGTCAAAGATACTTGGCAAAGATACTAGAGTGGTTTGCCATTTTTTTCTCCAGATCATTTTACAGACGAGGAAACTGAGGTAAAACAAGGTTCCAAGAACATACAGCTAGTAAGTGTCTGAGATCATATTTGAACTCAAAAAGATGAGTCTTTCTGTGTTCAAGTCTGGCACTCTGTCCACTAAACAACCTAGCTGCCCCAAATCAAATAGGCATGTTAATTAAAGCCCTTTCTGCAAAACTTGAATAATTATGCATTATATAACCACCTTAAGATCTGTCTTAAGATATTGTGAAAGGCTTTGAATTCAGAAGGTACAATATTGGGTGAGCCACTGAAAAGAAAAAAATCCTATCATGACACACTGCAAAAAAAAATGATTTAAAGGATTACCCAGGAAAGCCATAAAAAATTGTAGATTTCAAAAGGTAAAAGAAACATTTGAAACAACAGTTTTTCAAACTAGAAGGTAAAATGAAAAGAAACTGGCACTATATACTTAATAGTAATGGATGGTGTATTCAAGTCTGGAAGGATGAGAACCCTGGTAAACACAGGATTAAGACCAAGAAAACCATGCAGCAAGTTAGAATGAAAGCCACAAGAAAGCACACAGAAACTCTACTCAAACTCCAGGCATCTCTATTATTTCCCAAATTAGCTGATGCCACCTTGAAAATAACAGCATCTAATAAACCTAGTTTTCAAAATAAGACTGGACAATTTGATGAATATCTGTTGAATTAGAAATAATATTAGATAATATCACTATATCACTTTCAACAAATTCAACCTACATCAATGTGACAGTTTTTAAAAGTACAATCCCATTATTACAACAAGGAAAAAAGTCATCAAAAGTGTAATGACTAAATACCAAACTTAGGTTAATGCCACTGTATTCACGAGCTATGCTTTTATTTGTAGTCTTTCCTGGTAATCTCAAACTCCAACAGGCTTAATTATCATCTCTCTTGAAGCAGATAAATGGGGAAAAATCTTGCGGTAAGACACTCTGATTAAGGTCTCCTTTTTAAGATCTATAGGGAGCTGATTCAAATGTGTAAGAATGAGAACCATTCTCCAATTGATAAATGGTCAAAGGTCATAAATAGTTCTCAGAGTTAAGAAATTTAAGCTACCAAAAGCCATATGAAAAGATACTCTAAATCACTAATAATGAGAGAGATGTAAATTAAAATAACTAACGATCCATACTACACTCATAAGATTGGCAAAGTAGACAAAAATGTAATACAATGAATGCAGGAGGGGCTGGGGAAAACAGGTACATTAAAGCACTGTTGGTGGAGTTATGAACTAGTTCAGCAATTTTGGAAAACAATTTGGGACTATGCCTTAAAGCTAGTAAACTCTACATACCCTTTGACACAGAGACACTGAAAGAGGAGAAGGACTGATATGTCCAAAAATATTTATAGTTTCTCTTTTTATGGTGTCAAAAAAAAATGGAAACTGAGGAGGTTACACCTTGATTGACAAATGGCTGAACAAATGATGGTATGTGAATGTGAAAGAATATTACAATGCTGTAAGAAATGAAGAAGGGGATGCTATTGGAGAAACCAAGGGAAGACTTGTATGAATCAATGCAGAGTAGAAGAAGAGTAATTTATACAATAACAATACAATATACATTGTAACATAATAATATTGTAAAAACAAACAATTCTGGAAAACTTAGGAACTCTGATGAACACGATTTCAGAGGGTTCATGATGAAACAAGCCTGACATTTCCTGAACAGAGAGCTGAAACACTCAAGAGTACAAAATGATATACTTTTCTGGACATGGCCAACAGGGGAAATTTATTTGATTATACATATTGTTTGATTATACATATCTGCAATAAAGTTTTTGCTTTTCTTGCTTTTTCAAGTCAGTGGGGAGGGAAAGTACACAGGGAAAGAAGGCGGATTTTCAAAAGAAAAAACAGATTTCAATTTTAAAAATGATCACCTCTGGAGATGAGTCCCAATTCTACATATATAGCCATTCATCTTCCAAAAAGCAATTCTGGATAAAGTGCGGGCCCTGGAGTCAGAATGACCTGAGATAAAGCCGACTACTAGCTATGCGACTCTGGGCAAGTCACTTAACTTCTGTTTGCCTCAGTTGCTCATCTGTAAAATGAGCTGGAAAAGAAAATGGCAAACTACTCTAGAATCTCCACCAAGAAAACCCCAAATCGGGTCATGAGTTGGACACAATTGAAATGACATCAGCCTGCTAGACATTTCCACCAAGATATCTCAAAGGTATATAACTCCACACTTCTGAACCAGAACTCATTCTTTTTTCCCCCCTCAGAATCCAGATCTTTCCTCATTTCTGTGAAAGATACCACCATCCTTCTGGTCATTTTGATTCAGTCTTGGGAACTGACCTTTCTTTCACACCTCATATCAAAAGCAAATGTAGTAGATGTTTATTTATATCACTTACCCATACCCTATCTCTTTATTAATATAGACATCATTCCAGTTCAGTCCCTCACTACCTCTGGCTATGATTACTTAACAGTGTCTTTCTTAATTTTTACACCCAGCCTCCAGTCTCCTTGTCCAATCTACTCTCCACAGGGCTGCACAATTCATAGTCCTGAAGTACAGATCTAGGACTTTCCTCCACAAGAAGTCAGAGGCTTCCTTATTATCTCTAGAATTACATTCTCTGACTGTTTGGTATTTAAAGCCTTTCACGATTTGGCTACAATCTACCTAATCCGTACTGATTTGCTCACACTATATATTTCAATTCAATAGATTTACTTGCTTTTTCTCAAATGTGGCATTCCATTATCTGTCATCTCTGTGCCACAGAATTAGTCAACTTTACACAAACTATTCCCCATGTCCAGAATACTCTCATTCTCACTAACACCTTCAAAGAATCTGTTTCCTTCAAGACACAGTTTGGGCACCACTTACTACAAGATAGAATTTTTAGTGTCCTTCATCATCCCTACACACCCTCCCCAGGCCCCATTCTCCTGCTTTTTATTTAGTCTACATATATTTCATATATACTTCTCAATCAGCATGTCTCTATTAAGTATATCCTATGTCTAAGTCTTACGAGATAAAATCATTAAGCATTTTCAGAAAGAGGATAATGAAGCAGGAGATGAAGGAGAACAGAACTTCATTTGAATTAAAGGGGTCTTAAAAAAGGAATAGTCTAGAATGGTCCCATCCAACCCTTTATTTTACTTATGAAGAAGAAACTGAAGGCCTAAGGGACAAATGACACATGTAGTAAGTAGGGGTTAAAGGCATTTCATTGAAGACTGGCACACGGTTAGGTTTGGGAGAAATATCTCAAATGTCAGCATACCTGAAGATAACCAAATAAGAACCAATGAACTAGAAAGATGAACAAAGAACTGAAATTAGGTGTGTTTGGAGAGGCTAAAACTTAATTCGGTTGGCAAAACATTTTCTAGATCACCAATCTCACCAGTCTGAAGTTTCCTTTAGGTAATCATTATTTTAAAATTCTTTGGAAAATGTTGTATTTGATATCTCCCAATTATACAACACTGCTAGTCTACTGGCCTTTGCATCTTAGGGAAATCAGGGGTCCTTCAAGGAGCTTTCTAATTTCTGGAAGGCAATCCAGCCCACTCTTCTTCTTTATTTAATTCTGGACCCAACTCACTATTCATTTGCACTGTGTCTATCTTAGATCAACAAAATGATAGATAAGCCACGTAATATAGACTATTCCTCCAAGTGACCTTCTTCCTTCACTTAGTCTTTCTATGCGGATGGTCAGGTTATAGATTTCTTCTGGAGGCTTTTTAATCTTCTGGGACTTGATGTTGCAAGCATGAAGTCATTTGAAGAGAAGCATCAGTAAGATCTGCCATCCTGAGGGAATTCCTCTTTAGCTTCTAAGTATAATGCCTGTTCTAGCATAATGCTAGTCATAACTAGTCTTATGTTTTTGAGAATATACCTATTTTCAATGAAGTACATATGGATTTAATCCGGAGGGTCTTACCAAATTTTGTTTTGTTTTTTTTTTACAAAATTGAGTTCTTTGTAAAATTTCTCTACCTCTTTATCCTCTGCAACAAATGTTGGTGCAAAAGTCACAATTATTTCCCTGGCAATATTTTTACAAATGTTTATTATGAATATGCTATAAGGTGACAAAGTGTCACTTTAAGTTTCTTTTTGTCTTTGGATATACAATCAACACCCCCCTCCCCCAATCCCTTTCATTGCTGAGTATAGGGCCTCCTTGTAAGCAATTCTTCCATTCCTTTTTTTTTCTTCTGGCTTTATTAGCAGAGAAAATAAGATAACTAGGATTTTGCACCTCAGGTAGTATATCTACTTCTTGGCCACTGGACAAGTTACAGTTACGAGTACTAATGGCTAATTTATCAGCAGTCTAAAAATTGTAATTATAAGACCTCTTTTTCTGGGTGCAGAAGTGGTACAGAAGGGGCTCTTCTGTATTTTTCTTTGTTTCTTGGCTTTCCATGTCCAAAAAATTAATCACCAAGAGGCCAACTTGGTGATGAGCCTTTCCATACTGAGTTAGGTAGGTCCTCATGAAGCTAGAATTGGCTTGAACACATATTTCATATTTTAAAACACATCTATGAGGACAAAGATAGCCTTTTAACATTCTACTCTGTCAGAATTCCTCCTGGGTGGTTATCAGAAGTTCTTGAACTCCAACTTCAAAAATTAGAAACATATGATTAATTATTTCATCTATACTTGAAAATGGAAGGCCATTTTGCTTACGAAGGGAGACACAGGTTACAACTTGCCTAAGATCACAAAATGAATTAATAGGCAAGTTAAGAATTCATTTCCCAATTTCCTATTTATTTCTCTATTCACTGGAGTAAGTTGTTATTATAAGATCATGAAATCAACAACAGTAATTTCCCACAAATTCTACAATTCTAATTAAGTCCTTCTGGATACAATTGTTGGAGATAACCCAAATATTTCTGAATTTCCCTTTCTTCAAAAGTGAACAGTCATTTATTCAATGCTGAGGTCTAACAAAAATAATTTCCAAGTACCCCATTTCTGCTATGGGAACACCTCTAAAGTTATTCAGTGAAGATCTCTAACACTCTTAGGAATACAACAGCATCCCTGTATGGTTCCTAAGACACTATAACCCACTGTATCAGACATTTCTGTGCAGGACTGGCTTTATTTTCTACTATTCTATCCCAACCCTTCTCTGTGGAACTTAACACAAAGTCGTGTCCATATAGCTGAATATATTCAAGGGCATCCAAAGGAACTGGCTGTTATTACTAAAGCCACGATTCAATTCATAAAGTGAATAAGGCATGATCAAAGATACTCATGTTCTAGACTTAAATACACTGAATTTAAAATGTTGGTTGTACCACCTGAATATGGAATTGAAAAGCTAAAGTAAATTTTGGGAATATTCTTGATTTATTTCAAGCAATTATAGAGAAAACAGTATTTCATAAATGTATTATTTATCAAATTATTCAACTGCATAAAGAATATTCAAATAAGAATTCAGGTCTGTTAGGTCTATATCTTAAATGAACAGTTCTATACAAGGGCACTTCAAATACTGTTTAATAAGCTTACCTTTGAAGAGCCATTTGAATACATCTGTATCATATTCTCGGCTCCCTGCTTTACCTTCAGTTCTATGTCCAATTGTTTTTTTAAGGCCATCAATTTATTATTGCTAGTAGAACTACGAGGATCACTATTTGGAGTATCTGGGGTCCTTGGGCAATCTGCAAATTAAATAAAATGTAAATATTTACCCAGAAACTAATAATCTTATGTTGTAAGATAACTTTTTGAAAGGATACAGAAGCATAGCTACTTGAATGTATCTTTTGCAGCAATTCTATAACTATTAACAGTCTGAAGCAGATGAATTTCTGGACAATTATTTATTAGAGATGTTACCAAAAGGATTTTTGTATTCACTGAAACCTCAAATTCAATTCAACAAACATTTGTTAAACACCTACTATTTGTAAGGCTCTACAATACAGCAAAAATTAAAAAACTAAATTAATTAAATTTAAAAAAGCTAGGAAGCCACTAGAATACTTTTAACGCTAAGAGCTGATGAAATAAGGCTAAAAAGTAGGAGGACAAAGATGGGGGAAAGATGGGGAAAAAGGAAGAAAAAAGACTCTCTAAATCTTTCTGTTACTCCAAATACTCACTTTGAACCTCTTATGAACTTTACTCCCAGTTTTCAATTAAAATGATTTGGTGAGTTTTTTGTCAACAACTGGCCTAGTATCATGTTCCTTTATCTGATTCCATTCAGATCAGACAACTAAATGCTAGATAAACCAATACGAATGTCACTTTGTGAACAGAAGTCACCTAACTGTAAATATAGTATTTGGGAGGAGCTTACATTTTAGGCACTCAAAGTCTTTCTCATTTAATCTGTCATAGCAAGGTCTAACTACAAAAATTTCTCTCTGGGTAAATGGGGCAGCTATGTAGATCAGTACTTATATTGGGGGGAAAATAGGGGGGGTCATGGTTTGGTGGATCCATTTTTAGAAACATCTTGATGTCCTTACTTAAAAAAAAGATTCTCTTCCTTGATAGCTTGTTATAAAGTTGGAACAACTTTTGACAAATTCTGTCTTATGGCTAACAAATCCTTAACAAACGCCAAATTTCAATTTTTGTTTATTCTACAGCAGATAGGTGGTACAATGGATAGAAATCTGGACCTGTAGTCAGGAAGATCTGAATTTAATCCAGCTTCAGACTTACTAGCTGTGTGACCCTGAACAAGTCCCTTAACCTCTGTCTGCACAATCTCATCTGTGAGTAAGACATCACCCTCATGTTGTTACTGGTCCTTTTTTGAGAATCTAGGATGAACAAGAGATTCCTTATTGAAATAAGTATTTGTAAAGTGCTTTGCAAACACTAAAGTGCTATGTAAAAGCTATTATTTTTGAGCTGTGGGGGGGGGGGGGCGCGGA
>CM053593.1:31058695-31079904 GCA_028646575.1 Pseudocheirus occidentalis
AATATGGAAAAATGACAATAGTAACTTATGAAACTTTTCTTAGTATGAGGATAGGTGAAGGGGATACAAATGGACATATATGTATACTCACACATATGTCTATATAGGAGGCTATATATGCATATGAATACATATCTGAGCATGTGTATATATGGGTTTATAGAGGGCATAGGAGCAAGTGAATATGAAGGGATGATACTTTAAAAGGCAAATTCTCAGGTGGGAGAGGACTAGAATGAGAGGAGACAGGGAGAGACAAAATGGGGCTCATCATCCCGTGTGGAAGAGGCAAGGGATAACTGTTACAACTTTACTTTCATTTACTCTCATCGATTCTGGCTTAGGTAAGAAATGGCATAAACTCTAAAATGGGCATCATGTCACACAAGAGAGTAGGGGGCGTGGGGATGAAAGGCGAGATGACGGAGGGGAGGGCAGGGTCTTGGGGAAGGATGTTGGATGCTCACACTTCAATAAAGGGACAGGGACGGGGTAGAGAACAGAACAGGGGGGAGGGATAGGAAGGAGGGATATATGATCACTGTCACACTATGAAGATGCCCTGTATAATCACACCTACACAGCCTGTATTGAATTGGTTGTCCTTCCAGCGGGTGTGGGTGACAAAGGAGGAACCAAACGAATCTAGAATATAAAGCTCTGCAATACCTGCATCTAGGAATCAAGATATACAGGGGCCGGGATAGGGAGACCCTCCCTGCCCTACCAGAAAGTAAGAGAGCAGAGCAGGGGAAGGGCTCCACAGTAGGATCGCTGTTTGGGGGGAGGCGGGGTAGGGAAAAGATGGGAAGAAAATTTTTAACTCAAAAATCTCATGAAAATGAATGATGTAAACAAGAAAACAAATAAAATCTATTACATTAAAAAAAAAAGGAAATCAATTAGGGAGGAATAAAAGGATTACCTGGCTGCCAATTGAGATTATATAACATATTGTGATATGCCTAATCAGCTCAGTTTTGTGATCTAGGGGGTAGTATGATTCAATGAAAGAGCACTGAATTTGGAAGCAAGACCAACAAAGGGATTTCACTCCCAACTTTGTCACTTTCTGACTCTCAGTGTTCATTCAACTTAAGGTAAATCAATATTATTCTCTTGATCTTAAATTCTTTATCTGTAAAATAATGGGGTTACACTAAAAGACCTCAGATACCTTCCAACCTTTAATCTATGACCTAGCACATATGCACTGTGCACGTGTGCACGCACACACACACAGACACCCCTTTTTTCAAAATGCTTTCTAACCACACCTGCCATCACATATTACAAAATTAATCATTTAAACCCAAGTGTAAGACTTGATATCTTCAATTAAATTTCATCTTCTTACATTCCTCCCAGTACTTTAAGATTTCAAGATCTTTTAAAATCATTATTGTTGGCTTCCAAGTCACATAAGCAAAAAGACAAAGAACTGGCCATTTTCTTTAATTCCCACAAAATCTCAAACTTCTCCAAAATAGAAATAATATTCTAAAGATAAAGCAAAGTCAGCTGTCTTCAAAGTCTAAGTTGCCCAGAATACAAAAGGTTTAACAAACAAACCAACCAAAAAAACCCCCTCAAACACACAAACTGAGGCTTACCAGCACTGAACTTACTCAGAACCCTTCCCACACTAAACAAGGACAATATAGCCTTACAACAAAACCCACTCCAACACTCCATCTTACATCCATCTCTTTTCAGTGCTGAGGAGATGCTGGTTCCAATTTGGGAAAGTCTTATGCTAACCACAACAACCAGCTTGACCACAAAGACACAAAAGCATACCAGTGTCTGCAATCTCATAGCAGCAGCACTGCAAAGTCCTGAAGTGTGTGTGTGTGTGTGCATGTGTGTGTGTGCACACAGTGCTGCAAAGATCTGAACTACAGGGGCTAGACCAGAGGGACTGGGACAGGTCACAAAGACAGAGCACAGTATAAGGGTTGGAGGGAATGTAGCACCCCACGAAACCTGAGGGAAAGAGCACAGAATCCAGCTGGGATCAGATCTGAACATATAAAAATCAGTTGGGGAAGATATCTAGGTTGATGAACTGTGAATTGCCCATCACCCACAAGGAAGCCACAACTGGGAGGGAGTCAGAAAAAGAATGATAGGGAAAATGGGGAAAGGAGAGAAGGGGAAGAGAGACTGAATTTTCTTCAAAGATCAACAGGAAAAACAGTAACAATAGAAGGAAATAAGGCTTCCAAATCTAGTAAATGAGTTCAAGAAATACGGCAAAACAAAGGAAAATGATCCAAGACTTTATAAGACAGAAGACCCTTTGGAATTTTACAAGAACACCTACCCAGAACACACTATTCCCAAGAAGTTTAAAAGAAATATAAGAATTATGAGCAAAATTTAAACGTTGTACAGCAATATGACAAGCAAAATAGAAAAACTGGAATGTCCAATGACAAGCCTCACCAAAGAAAACAAAAGAGAACAATAGATGCAAATACACAGAAGTGAAGGAAAATTTGGAAGAAGAGCAAAAAATCAGTAACACACCAAGATAATATGCTCATTATGCAAGCAAAACATACTGATCTCAAACCTAAGGAAAACTTTTAAGTCTGCCAGGAGAACGTGGTGACAAAAAACATTAACACAATACTGAAAGAAATAATAGAAGAGAATGTCCCCAAACTTTTAAATGTAGAAAATCAAAGTCCAATTGAAAGAATTCACAGATAACCTCCAGAAGAAATCCTGATTCTGCAAACTCCAGAACACACAGTAGTTAAATTTAATAATTCAATTCAGACACAAGAAGTTCTGCAAGCCATCAAGAGAAAGACCTTAAAATATAACAGAAAGGACTTTTGAATAATGTGAGATTATTCTGCACCCATAGGAAGGAATGTAATTATGTGTTTGAAAGAGTAATGGAATTCAGGATAAAGCCCAGGGAGAACTACCCTATAAATCTGAGTTTAATCAGAAAAAAAGATGGACATTCAGTAATGAAGATGAATTTAAAACATTTTTAGAAAGAATACCACAACTTAAGAGACTGTTTCGCAAACAGTAAACAAAAGAAATGTAGGGGGAATTAATAAATGAAGCAGGTAAACAACAGAATGACAAGAAAAAGATCAGTAAGGGCCTTCATTCTAAATAAACACAAGGAGACAGATAAAAGTAGAAATCTGGTAGAGGGAAAAGTGAAGGCACAGATGAATCAGTAGGACAGAAACTGATGACACCCTGTCTACAGGTGAATCAATGCTTTTTTTGTGACACTGTATTACAACATGGGAGGTTACACACAAAGGGTGGGGAGGAGGGAAAGAGGAATGTGAGATGCACTGGGGTCAAATCAAGGGCTAGCAATGAAGGGAAGTTGACTTCTGTGGCTTCAAAATAAAAGAGTCCACCATGGAGTGGGATGGGGAGAGAGGCCTTCCTCTGAAGAGGGAAGGGTTTCCACTGATGAATGTTCTTACGGATGAAGAGGGATGAGGACTTTTACTACATGGGACATGGCTATTTAGGTGTTTGAAATCTTCATTTAGCCAACACTAGAGGTGGGGGGGGGGGGAGGGATCTGGAACCCCTAGAGGACAACCGGCACATGAAAGACTGAGAGAGCAAGGACAAAGGGAAATGCACGTGAAAGACTGAGAGAGCAAGGACAAAGGGAAATTGTGAAGTAAACGTGGAAAATAAAAGGGTGAATGGGGAGGGGATAGATTAGTGGTGGGCTAAATAATCAGGGACACAGTAGTAAAATGGCTTTGCCACAGGGCAGGGTCTTCTTTTTGACACCTGCAATAAGTGGCATCGTATAGGGAGAGAGGCACAACAGAAAAAGAATCCCGAGGCAAGCCCTACAAGGCAGTGGCAGAAAGTACCGAGAGAAGAGAGAACCATTTAAAACAGATGCCTTTAAAATTTTAACTGCATGGAGAATACAGAGAAGAGTCATGATTGAGAGAGTGAAGGTGTTGATAGAAAGGACAGAGAAGGGAGAGAACAAGAAAAATTCTTTTTGGAAAAGAAACACAAAAAAATGGAATTTTAAACTGATAAACAAGATTAGATGAAGGAGTGTTAGGAAAAGGAGAAATATACTTGGTTAACTGAGAGTAAAAAAGAGTGGGGGGGGGGGGGGGAAGGAGGAAGACATATAGCCAGATAAAAGCAAGAGAGAAAAAGGAATAAACAAAACCCAAAAGGGGAAAAGGGGTAAGAAGTGAGCAAAGTACATTAGGGGTGAAGAGGAGAGAGCCAGTGGAAACAGAGACAGATGGATGAAATACATATCTACTCTTCATTATTTTAAATTTGAATGGATTAGACAATTCAATAAAATGAAAATGTGATAGACTGGATAAGAAAACAAAACCCTGCAATCTGTTACTTATAAGAAACACATTTTACAAGACATACACAGAATAAAACTGAAGGGATGGAAAAATGTATTATGCATCAAGGGAATCCAAAAAAGCAGAGGTGCCATTGTGCTAACTATAAGGTATGAATGATTGAATTTTGTTTCCACAGCAATTACAAAAACATGATTTGAAGTCATACAAGTGGCTAATGTCAGAGACAAAATTGCAGGGTACAGTGGGGGATACTGGTCCCCTGAAAAATCAGCATATCTACTACTTTTCTTTGTTCAAAGAAGGTCTTTTTCCTATCTATCAAAAGAAATGCCAGGCTAGGTTTCACTCACAAAGGATGAAGATGAGGTCCATTAACACAGACTAGATAATGAGACTTTTGATTAGATAACAGGACTTTTATCATTGATATCCTGGGTTCAAATCTTCAAACTCAGAGCTTTTGTAAATTCCCTTAGAAACCGAAAATTCCCCCAAAAGTATAAAGAATAAGGAGAAAGAGAAAGGAGGGGAGGAGACTGAAATGTGGAAATGAGAAGACATATTCAAGGGGTGGGGTTTATGAATCCTGGAATGCTGATCAAAGGGATCCAAGGTGAGAAATTCAAATCTGGATGAATTATAAAAGGGTTTTTGTAACTATCTTAAAGGGTGCTTGAGCCTAGGAAAGGACCCTTTTCCACAAGGGGATAAAGGCCCAGACACCTGTCTGAAATGATGTGAAATAAAAATCTTTTTTTTCTAATTTCACTCATGGGCAGATGGAATTCTTGGTAAGATGGTTATTTCTAACACTGACAAATAAAAAACATTCAAAAAGTTAAGAGGGACAAGCAAGGAAACTATCTTATGTTGAAAGGAAACATAAACAACAAACCAATATCAGTAATAAACTCCCTTACCATCCAAATTCATAAAGGAAACATTATCTGAACTCCAAAAAAACAGAGAAAGAATACAATAGTGACAGACTTCCAATATTACTATTAGTTCTGGATAAGTCTAACAGAAAGATGAACAAAATGATAAACAATGAACTAAACAAATTTCTGGAGAAACTAGAGTTAAATCACTCATAGTGTATACTAAATGAAACAGCAAAAGATTATATAAATCTCTGCAACACAAGAAACTTTTACCAGAAAAAAAAAAGGCCATGTGCTACAGCACAAAAATATTGCAAACAAATGTAAAAAGCCATAAATAGTTAATATCCTTTATAGACCATAATGAGTCTCTTAAAAAAAAAATGGTTCACGGACCACAAACAAAAAAAAATAGTTGAAATGGAAACTTACTTGTTAAATAACAAGTGGGTCAAAGACATCACAATAACTATGTAAAAGAAAATTATAATGATGAGACAACATACCAAAATTTCTGGGAAGCAGCTAAAGCAGTCCTCAGGGGGAAAATCAGATCTTTACAAAGATACATTAACAAAATAAAAAAAGAGAGGATTAATAAACTGAATATGCATTTTTAAAACTTAGGAATGCAAACCTAAAATAAGCACCAAAGGAAATATAAAAAATTAGGGGAAATAGATAAAGCAAAAACAAAAAAACCCTATAAATGCTAAGTAAAAGCAAAAGCTGACTTTTTGACAAATGTTTAGCTAATCCGAATAAAAAGAGAGGAGAAAATCATTTCAATAACACAGCAAAGTAAAATACAGCAAAACTAGAAGAAATAAAAAGAATAATCAGAACATATTAGGCACAGGTATGTGCTAACAAAACTGAGAAAACAAAAGAAAAGGAGGAATACCTTCAAAAACATAAAACGTTCAAACTATCAGAAGACCAAACAGAGATCTTAAAAAACTCAATCTCAGAAAAAGAACTAGATCTAGCTGTAAAGGAATTAGCAAATGAAAAAAAAAAATTCTGGTCCTGATGGATTCCTAGGAGAATTCTATCAAACTTTTAAGTAACAATTAGTACACCTCTACTTCACAAATTATTCTCAGAAACTGAGAAAGAGGGCACCCTACCAGATTCTTTTTATGAGACAAATATAGGACTACTACCTCAATCAAGGAAAGATAAGAATGAAAACAAGACCAATCTCATCAACTGATATCACTAGACTCAAAAATTTTAAACAAAATCATATCACACAGACTATCATAATTTATCCAAGAGATCATTCATTATAATCAAGTGGGATTCATAACAGGGATGCAAGGATGTTCCAACATTAGGAAAACAATCAACTTAATTAATAATATTAAAAACCAAAGTATCCAAAGCCACAAGATCATCATGATACAGAAAGTCCAACACTCTCTAATGCTAAAACCCCAAAAAGTACAGGCGCAGAAGATCTATAACATAAACGCATCTATCAAAAAATCAAAATCAAGCATCATATGCAATCACTGCGATCAAACACAAACATTAGAACTTTTCCAATAATATGAGAGTAAAGAAAGGATTCCCACCCAGTATTATATAATATGCTTCTGGAAATAATAGCAATATCAATAAAATAAGAGAAAGGAATTAAAGAAATAAATATAGGTAAATAAGAGATAAAACCATCTCTGCTGCTGCTGCTGATTTACTGTGAAAACCTTAGGGAATCAGCAAAGATACTAATTAAGACAACAGTTTTGGCAAAGATGCAAGTTACAAAATAAATTCTCAAAAATCAACAGCATTTCTATATAATGATAATAAAACACAAGAAGTAACGTCAGAAAGGGAAATTCCATCTCAGCTAACTACAAAGTACACAAAATATCTGGAGATCAACCTCTGAAAGCACACAAAAGACTTGTAAAGATTCAATTACAAAATGGTTGGAGGCATAGCTTATGGGCTGGCTAGGCCATGCCAATATAATAAAAATAACACTACCAAAATCAATTCACATTTTTAATCTTATACCAATCAAAATACCAAGGGGGTAAAATAGCAACATTAATTTTATAAAACAAAAGATTTAGAATGTCAACGTAAATGATGAAAAGAAGTAAGGATGAAAAGGAAGCAGCACTTTTAGGCATCAAACTATATTATAAAGCAGAAGACATCAAAACCATCTGGTATTAGTTTAAAAAAATAGATAAATGGAATAGACTATATAAGGGAGACTAAGAAATAACAGAACTCAGTACCTCAGTGTTTGTTAAAGAAGAAAACATAAATTACTTAGGGAAAAATTCCCCATTTGATAACAAGTTCTGGACAGTATGGAAGAAAGCAGGCTTGGACTAACACCTTATACCATTTCCCACAATATATTCTAAACAGATAGGTGACCTTAAAGCATAATATAAAAATTTTGGAAAAAAAAAGTTCATATCTCTCAGAGTTACGGGTAGGAGATATATTTTTAATTAAATAGTCAACAGAGGTGATTATCAAAGATAAAACAAATAACTTTGATTACATGAAACTGAAAAGTTTCTTCACAGACAACATTAATGCATTGATGAAGGGAAGGGGTCATGGTCTCTCGTGCCCTCATACACACATACACACACACACACACACACACACACACACCTATACCTCAATAGATAAATGAGTAATGTATAAGAACAAACGGCTCTCAAAAGAACTACAAAGTATTCACAAACATATGAAAAAGAATGTTCCAAATCACTAACAATAAAAGAAATGCAAATCAAGACAATCTTGTAGTTTCACCCCATACCATGCAAATTGGCTAAAATGACAAAAAATGGCAACAGTAAATATTGGAGAGATTGTGGAAAGAAAGGCACACTAATACATTGTCAGTGGAGCTATGAAATGATACAACTGTTTTGGAAAGTAATTTGGAATTATGCAAATAAAGATTAAACTGTCCACATAACTTTAAAACAGAAGCTCCATTACTCAATTTATTCCCCAAAGAAGTCATCAATAATGGAAAAAGGTGCCCACATACTCCAAAATCTATAAAGGAGCACTTTTCTGCTGCCATCAAAAAGTATGTTTTCAGACTTTTTCAATCTATTGATTCAATCTATATCAATCTATAGTCTTCAGACTATTTCAATCTATTATATTCAATCTACTCAATCTATTTTCCCCTCTAAATCAATGCAGTCTGTCATGGGATTGTTCTATGGGAATGATAAAATGATGATGATGATGATGATGATGATGATGATGTGAGAAACAGAAAAAAAAAATCAATAAAAAGTTGTTTTAAAAGTATTACTATCATCCAGTTTACTACCACTTCTAGCTAAGTCATCTGCAAATCCAGCTTCTCCTGCCACTCCCATTTATCTGGGTATTTGTTTTTCCCCTGCTCTCTTTGTTGCAATTTCATAAATATACATGCTTGTGTTTGGAATGTGAACTCTTTGTACTTGCTTAGTATTCCACATGTGTGTTCATTTCTCGGGTAATAAACCTAGTTTTTTTCTTTTTAAATATTTATTTTTATTTATTTTGTAAAATAATTCTCAATTACATGTAAAAAATAATCTGAGCAGTTATGTAAAACATTTCCATATTTGTCATTTTGTACTAGACTCAAATAAAAGGGAAAAAAAAAAAAGGTAAAAAACCAGCATGCCTCAGTCTATATTCAGACAATACCAGTTCTTTCTCTGGAGGCAGACAGTATGCTTCATGGTTAGTCCTTTGAGATTGTTTTGGATCAGTCCGTCACTGAAAATAGCCAAGTTATTCCCAGTTCTTTATTGTACAATATTTGTTGTTACTGTGTACAGTGTTCTCCTGGTTCTGTTCACTACACTACACATCAGTGCATGTAAGTCTTTCCAAGTTTTTCTAAAATCATCCTGTTTTGTCATTTTTTATAACACAATAATATTTCATTACAATCACACCACAGCTTTGAACCTAGCTTTTCATTTAAGTTTTGTGAACTTGCTATTGCCTACTGACAAGAGTATGTGAATGAATGAAAAGGTATTTGTTAAATACTTAAGTTTGTGCAAAGCACTGTTCTAAGTGCTAGAGATAATAAATAGAAAAAGACTACCCCTGCTCGAATTCTTATCAGGAAGTCAGAAAGTGTTAGATGAAAATGGTCCTTAAGAGTACAGTCACTGAGCACATGGTAATGTTTCTTCTTTAATATCATTTCCACTCACAAAACAATATTTGTTTCTGATACTGAACCATCAGACAGTGCCAAAGGCTTTAGGGGCTAAAACTTCTATTTCTAGGTCTTTAATGCCTGTGGCTACAGAACCTGCTAAAACAGTAGCCAGACTGCATCTCCACAACAGGTTTGTTTCCCTTGATGATGTCTGGGATAAAAGCAGCACATGCATTTTTAGGAGGTGGTATAATGTTGTTGGATGGCAATGTGGGTTTTGGTGGTAGGGAGGAAGATAAGCCTCTTCTCCATAGTAACTGTTCCTCCCTCAAGGATGGCATCAGGGCTAGAATCCTATCTTTCCTTCGTTGGTGGCCAACTCGTCAGCAGATGGTTGGAATGATCAGTCCTTTCTCCATAAGTTGCATCCCTGATGGTAACTGCCAGTGCTTGGATGAAAGCAAGACCAGTGGTTTGGGATACTGCTATTTTTAGGACTTTTGTATTTACCCTATTCTCTGTGGCAGTTGGTGTTCCATTCTCAACAGCAATCAATTATATTTTGAGGGGCTGAGCTGGAAACAAGGACAGTCTGCTATGGGGTATTCCTATTCCAACGAACTTACAAATCTAGTCTCTTTATATATATAGTGCTATATTTAGACCTATATCTATCCCCATTTATACCCCATAAACATATATAACATATATTTTCCTCACACCCCAATCTATATAATCCAATCAGAAATTGTGCAATTCCATGATTTTCATTTACAGAGCATCATCAGAAGCATGTTGTTAAAAGCTAGATCTTTTAATTAAATAAGTTTGAGCTTTATTAGAAACAATGAGCAATTTTGCTAAGGCAATGCAACCTATTTCCTTCCTTCAATCCAATTCAGAATCCATGTCCAATGTTTCCCCAAGATAAATGCACTAATAAATCAACTTATGTCTATCCAAGTGCAGATCTTGTTTATCTGTTTTTTCCTATACAGATGTTTAGGCTGAACTCCTAAGTCATTAAAGATCTTCTTAGGAGGATCTACAATGTTTCAGGCCTTGAAAACAGAATGATACTCATAAAAAGCAACATTTAGAGAGGGTCTCACTATCTAGCAATGGTATCAAACTCAAATAGAAACATTGACTTTTAAAACCACCAAAAAAATTATGTTGTACTGTATTTTTATTCATTTTATTAAACATTTCCCAATTCCATTTAATCTGTTATCCTCAGCACTGGGATGCTTTGCAGTCATATGAGGTTAATAAGGCCCAAGTTTGATGCCTCTGGTCTATAAATGCCTCTCATTTAGACTGAGTTACACATCCTCCATAATGATGATAAATATCTTTGGCAAGCCCAGGTCTATCCATTTTATGCTTTACTTGATATTAGTAATCCAAAGGTTGAACAAAATTCTGTAACAACATTCAAAGAATTCTGTATTATTTTAATGTATGTATGGGAAACACCTTGTTGAAAAAGGACTTTAAAAACAAACCCGAAACCCAACCCATTCTGCTTTACTTAAACACTATTCCATAATCAATAAATCCAAATTCATTTCACCAGTGGTTTACTGGGTATTACAGATGGGATGTTCTCCAAGTATCAAAAATTCATATCCAGAAGAGATGTTATTTTTTTCTCAAACCCTCCCATTTACCTCCCCTATTTTGGATAAAGGCATCAAAACTCTAGTCATCCAGATTCAGTACGTCAGTCAACTACCTCAAAATCTGCCAAAATGACACTGCTAAATATAGATATGACCAAACATATTATTCCCTATTCAGAGAACATTCTTCTTGCTGGGTTTTCCCCTTTATATCCCTTGTGCCCAGAACATAATAATGCTTAATAAGTGCCCACTAATTAACAATGAAAGTACTACTGGAGTACTGACTACAGACTCCCTAGAATTTTAAATATTTTATCTACACCTAAACCTAGAGCGTAATCATATCTCTTTCAGTGCCCTGAATGTAGTAAATTCAAGGAAAAGGATAAAATAAACTTGTTGATAATTAATTTGGCATCATTCTTCTTTTATAAAAGTAGAGGTGTACAAGAATATAAACCATTCCCCAACTGATAAATGATCAAAGGATATGAACAGGCAGTTTTCAGAGGAAGAAATTAAAGATATCCATCAACATGAAAAAATGCTCTAAATCACTATTGATTAGAAAGATGCAAGTCAAAACAGCTCTGAGGTAACACAGCATACCTATCAGATTTCTAACACGATAAAAGAGGAGAATGATAAATGTTGGAGAAGATGCGGGAAAGTTGGAACAATAATTGTTGGTGGAGCTGTGAGCTGATCTAACCATTCTGGAGATCAATTTAGAACTATGCCCAAAGGGCTATAAAACTGTGCTTATCCTTTAACCCAGCAATACTATCAACCAGGGAATGACTGAAGAAGTTGTAGAATATGAATGTAATGGAACACTACTGTGCTATAAGAAATGATGAACAGGTGGACTTCAGAAAAACCTGGAAAGACTTATATGAACTGATGCTGAGTGAAGTGAGCAGAACCAGGAGACCAATGTACAACGTGTAACAGTTACAGTGTGTGATGACTGATTTTGATAGACTTAACCCTTATCAGCAATGCAAGGACCTAAAACAATTCCAAAGGACTCATGATGGAAAATGCCCTACACATCCAGAGAAAACAACGGGGTCTGAATACAGATCAAAGCAGCCTATTTTCTTTTTTTGTTTTTGTTTTTTTTGTTCTCATGGTTTCTCCCATTCATTATAATTCTTCTATACAATATGACTAATGTGAAAATAGGTTTAATAGGAATGTATATGTAGAGCCTATATCAGACTGCATGCTATCTTGGATAGGGAGGGGGAAAAAATTTAAAACTTAATGGAAGTGAATGTTGAAAACTAAAAATAAATAAACTAATTTTAAAAATAAAGAAAAAATATAAGTAGAGGTGGTGTGTTTAGGTGCTTGATTTCTTGGGTACCTTTGGACATGGAGTCAAGAAGACTTGAGTTCAGACTCTTCAAAACACAAAGCTGTTTCTCAGATGTCAAGTAAAATCCAAACTACTAACAAATTAAAATATGTAACTCCAGCTTTTAATGAACTATTTTTAGCATCTCTGAGTCTCATACTGCTAACAAAACTGTCTCCTCCCTGAAAGCAAGATTCTCTTAGATCAGTGGTTCTCAACATTCCTTATGCCCCGACCTTTTAATACTCATATGTGGGCGTATCTGCATGTGGGCAGACCCACCTGGAGACAGATAGAGGAGCATTGTCTCGGTTCTTAAGATCGGAAATATATGTTTTCTGATGGTCTTAGGGAATCCCTGTGAAAGGGTCGTTTGACCCGAAAAGGGTCACGACCCACAGGTTGAAAACCACTGTCTTAGATGCTAACATTTCCTTAGGTACAGTTCAGTCCAGTAGTATTCTACCCATATTTAATGTTGATTTGTTGACTCTTCAGTGAGGTGGCACAGTGGGTAGAAAACTGGGTCTGGAGGTTAGAAGAACTGAATTCAAATACGGCCACAGTGATGTATTAGTTGTGTGACCCTGGACAAGTCATTTAACTTCTATCTGCCTCAGTTTCCTCAATAGTAAAATGGGGATAATAACTATACCTACTTCATAGGGTTGTTATCAGGATCAAATGAGATAACAATTGTAAAACACCCAGTATGGTGCCCACCACATAGCAGGCGCTGCATAAATTGCTTATTTCCTTCCCTTCCCTTCTTCCAATTTACTACTTACCTATACAGAAGATGATGAAGCTACAGAAGTAAATGAAACTGCCAAAAATGTGATCTCATTTCTACCCTGTCCAAAGCAAAAAAGTTAAACTGGTGTTTAACAATTAACATAAGCATTCTGATTTCTAGCCTGCTCCTCTTTCCTGACCTGATGAGCTCCCATTAACTACCTCCAAAGCCATTAAGGAAATTAAAATCATTTCTGAATTATTCTATTTCCTTCCTAACAGAAAGAAAAAAGAGCCAATGTTAAGTAAAAATAGTTACTCATGATGACATGTAGAAAAATGGAAACCACAAATAGTAAATTAAGAAATTAAATTCAGTCATAACACAAAAATGGATCACATTACAGTATACTATAACATACTACATTTTATGTGGATAAATTTACTTAGGAGAAATTAAATGACAATCAATTTCCATGAGCTCCCCAATTGATCGTTTACAGTTAACTTTAAAGGAGGGGTAATTAAAGGACACAAAAGATACTATATGACCCTTTCCATAAATTAACTCACCTACTTTAAAAGTTCAAAAACAATCCACAAAACATTTCTGAAGCACAAGAAGACTCATCATTTAAAACTTCTTAATGAGAAAGGGCAGTTAGGGTATGCTGAACCTGAGAGATTAATGGAAAATTTAGATGCATGTACCCATTAGGTAGCTGAAATTTCAAGGCTGGAGGTCAAGGAAGATTAAGGGCTTGTAAAAATATAGGCCTGGGGGGGTGTCTCTTTGTAGGGAGGTGATAACTGAAATCATGGAAATGTGGGGTGTGAAACAATATATCTCATAAATACCCTCAAAACCTGATTTCTTGAAAAGATCTGTAATATCAGCTTAATGTGGTATCATTTTTCTTTCATAAAAGTAGAGAGAGTGTGTTTAGGTGCATCATTTTCTGGGTACCTCTGGAAAGAGTGTTGGAGAGTCAAGAAGACTTGAATTTACACTCTTACTCTCTTGTGTGACCTTGAGCAAGACATTTAACCTTTGTCTACCTCAGTTTTCTCTTTTGTAAAATGGGGAAAAGACAATACTTCCTAGGACGGTTGTAAGATTTAATGGGATATTTGTAAAGCACTATGCAAACCCTGAAGAGCTACATAAATGCTAGTGTTGTTGTTTGTGATTCAAGGAGTATTCTCTGCCCAATGGATTTTTTTATATTAAAGTAACATTAATGTAAGATCAATAAAAGGTACTAGGTAGCTAGGTGTTACAGTGGATAGAGTGCTGGGCCTGGAGCCAAGAAAATCTGAGTTCAAACTTGGCCTCAGACATGTAGTAGCTGTAAGTCCCTGGGCAAGTCACTTCATTCTGTTTGCCTCAGTCTCCTCATCCATAAAATGAGCTGGAGAAAGAAACAGCAAAACACTCCACTGTCTTTGCCAAGAAAAATCCAAATGGGGTTATGAAGAATCCAACATTACTGCAATGCCTGAACAGCAAAATAAAGGGTACTTACTAGTATCTTTTGACTTGTCAACCCTATTCAAAATGCTTCTAGTTTCCACAAAACAAATGGATAACAGGAACTTGTCAACTTACATATTTCCCCTAACTAAACTTCCTCATGGTAAAAGAACAGTTTAAAACTAACATGCATTAGGAGAGATTTATTCTAATCCCTACAATTTTAAAAAGTCATATTACAACATTTGTTAGTATAATAGGAGACTACGGTTTTCTTTAAGATCTTTATTAATATTTGAATGTAAGCAGAGTTCTAGGCACAGAAAACATTAGGAATTTGTCTTCAACTTTTTATTAAATCAGAAAGTCCTATTTAATGCCTAACTAATAAATTACTTTGTCATGCAATCTTTAATTAAAATGTTTCAGAAAAATCAGACTCTGAGAAATCAAGGAGCCTGAGAGATTAAGTCCAACCAGAATCTAACCAAGTTCTGAAATTTCACTAATATGACATTATCTAACCTCTGCTTGACTTCCAGTGATAGGAAACCTATATCTGATGCAGGACAGTCTACTTTTGGAAATCTCTTAATTTTCAGGAAGTTTTTCTAAGGAAAAAGTCTATTCTTTTCTGCAACTTCCCCCCTCACTGTCCATGAGGTCTGTCCACCGGAGGCAAGAATAAGTCTGATTTCTCTTCTATATGACAGTATCAAATATTTGAAGGCATTTATTATACTCCTTTAAGTCTAGGCCTCTTCTCTTGAATAAGTTAATATGCATCTCCAATTCCTCCAAACAATCTTTCCATGGCATTAGCTACAGTCTTCTCACTAGACCTGCTCTTTTTGGACAAGCTCTAATTTATCTATGTCCTTTCTAAAGAATGGTACTCAGAAGTGAATCAACCTAACTCTTCCTTCATTCTAAACACCAAACCTCCCTTAAAGCTTTATGGGACAGCATTAAGTTTTTTGGCCACAATACTGACTCTCATTGTGTGGGCAGCTCAGTAAACAGCCTTGATCTCTACAAAGGAACTGTTTCTAGTCACATCTTGCTCATACAGTAATGAAGTTAAAAAAAAAATCAACAACAACCCACAAACACGAAACACAAATACAGAAATTTACATTTATCTCTATCACCAGTAATTACCAGATATTCAATTTGACCCTAAAGACATCATTAGTGTTGGTAAAGCTAAGACAGTGGAGTACAGATAGCAACCCAGTTGAACTCTCCCAACAATCCACTCCAAACAACTTTAATGGCTCAAATCAAATTTCAGAGTGACAGAGTCAACAAAAGGTCAGAGGAAGATATTATTCCAGCCTAAGACAACTTAGGAGGTTGGCAAGAAAGGTCTGAGACACAGGTGTGGGGGTCAGCGTGAAGTGTGGCAGCAGCAGCTTCAGGGAGCTTTCAGCCCAGAGATGGCAAAAGGGTCAGATAATTGGTTAGAAAAAGATGAAAAGGGAACCCTTTGCTGGCTGATTGGCACTGATTGGCAACTCTATTGCCCATGTGTGATCCTGGGGCACAGCTTCCTGGAGGAGAGGAGTGCTTGTGGTCAGTCACAAGGAAGCAGGGGTTCTGGTGGCAGTTCTAAGGCAGAGAGGAACCCTAGCACTTGTGGCCTCAGGAAAGAAGGGGACCTGGTCATAGTTCCAAGGCCAAGAGGAATTCTAGCTCTTGTGGCTGCAGGGAAGCAGGGGTCTTTCTTGGGTGAAGACCAGAGCCCACACCAGGATAGCAGTAGTGACCACACCACTCCCTGAATGAAACCATCATGAAGCCCCAAAAGCTTGCAGACAACCCCACTCCAAAAATGCTCTGAAAACAGCAGCACAAAAAAAGCCTGAAGCTTGGGACAGTGCTTCCCCATCCAGTTCAAAAATCAAGAAATCAAAGGGAAAAGTGGCAAATGAGAAAAAAAGACCTTGACCATAAAAGGTTACTACAGTGACATGCAAGACTAAGATATAAACTCAGAAGAAAAAGACAACAATGTGAAAATGGCTGCAAGCAAATCATCAAAGTAAAATGCTAACTGGACATAAAGCCAACAAGAATTTCTGTAAGAGTTAAAAGAGATGAGTGGTGGAGGACAAATTTAAAAAAGAAATGAAAGTAATGAAAGAAAATTAGAAAAAAAGGAATTAATAACTTGTTAAAAGAGGTACAAAAAAAAATACTGATGAAAATAGTACCTTAAAGTATAGAATTAGTCTTATGGTAAAAGAGGTGCAAAAATTCACTGAAGAAAAGAACTCTTTAAAATGCTGAGTTGGTCAAATACAAAAGAAGTACAAAAGCTCACTTAAGAAAATAATCCTTAAAAATTAGAATTGGGCAAGTGGAAGCTAATGACCTCATAATACTTCAAGAAACAATAAAACAAAGTCAAAGAATGAAAAAAAAATGAGGAAATTGAGCTAGCTCATTGGAAAGACTCACCTGGAAAATAGATCAAGGAGAGATAATTTAAGAATTATTGGACTACCTGAAAGCCATGATCAAAAAAGGAGCCTAGAGATCATAGTTCAAGAAATTATCAAGGAAAACATCTCTGATATCTGATTCAAAAGGTAAAATAGGATTTTTAAAAAATCTACTGATGAACTCCTGAAAGAAACCTCAAAATGAAAACTCCTAGGGATATTATAGTCAAATTCCAGGGTTCCCAGGTCAAGGAGAAAAGTATCCAGAAAGAAAAAAATTCAAATATCATGAGGCAAGATCACACAAGATTTAGCAGCTTTCCATGAAAGAAGCAGAGGACTTCAAATATGATATTCCAAGAAGGATTATGAGCAAAAATAACCTACCCAGTAAAACTGATTGTGTCTCTTCACAGGGAAAAATAGACATTTAATCAAATAGAAGGCTTTCAAGCATTTCTAGCATGAGAAACAATGGGAGGAATTTTGTTTCAACAGGATTAAAAGCATTCCCATCTTTGACTAATGGCAGAATGTAAGTCAGAGGTGACTGGTTCTAATCAGAGTTGTGATCTAGTAGAACCAGGCTTCTGATCAGATAAAAGGTTAGAAGCTTGTGTACATGCTTAATGAGATGTTTGAGTGGGACATGACATGAGCAGTTCAGTTTCCTCTAGAGGGGAATTCGAATTGAAGCAGTATAAAAGGGTTTGCATTTGTCTGAGTCTTTGTACTCCATTAAGGGAGCTACCCATTTATTCAGAAAGAATAAATGTAAAATAAATGTAACGACAACCTTCCTGGCTTTCCAATAAATGTTGTTTATGCCTGGACTATGGATGTCTCCCATATTAATGAAAAGACCAGACCTGAATGGAAAATTTGACATTCAAACAGAAGACTCAAGTGAAGCATAAAAAGGTAAACGTAAAAGAATAATCATAAAGGACTCAATAAAGTTAAACTATTTACATTCCTACTATGGGAAGATGATAAAGATAGATAACTCCTAAGGACTTTTTCATATTAAGGCAGTCGGAGGAAATATATACAGACAGAGGGCATTGAGTATGAATTATTTTGGGATGATCTCCAAAAAAATAAAACAAAATGAAGGAGAAAGAGAGATCCAGTGAGAGAAGGGGAAAGGAGAGGCAGAATGGGGAAAATTTTTCACCCAAAAGAGGCAAACGAGGAAGAGCTTTTATAGTGAAGGAGAAAACGAAAGGGTAGGGGTGGCAGACAATGCTTGAACTTCACTGTCATTGAAAATTATTTCAAAAAGGAAAAGTACGTACATACACACACACACACACACACACTCACTCAGCTGGATATAGAGATATGGAGGGTGGGGAGTAGGGCATAAAAGGAAGGCTGGATGAAGGGAGGCAAACATCAAAAGCAAAATGGGCTTCTGAAGAGTGACAGGATAAAGAGAAAAAGATAAGGATCAATAGGACAGAGGGAAACACACAATTAGCAATCATAACTGTGATGGGATGAGTTCACCCATAAACCAGAAGCACATAGCACCGAATGGATTAGAAATCTGAATCCAAGAATATATTGTTTACAACACACACACACACACACACACACACACACACACACACACACACACAGAGGGCTGGAGCAGAATCTAACATACTTTAAGTGAAGTAAAAAAGGCAAGGGCAGCAATCCTTATCTCTGACAAAGTAAAAGAAAAAATAGACCTAATTAAAAGACATGATCAGGGAAACTATAGTAGGCTTTAAAACAAAACAAAACACAGTGTCTAGAGCAGTGGTTCTCAACCTTACTAATGCCATGGCTCTTTAATACTCTTTTGTGGGCGTATCTGCATGTGGGTGGATCTGCCTGGAGACAGACAGAGTAATGGTGTCTAGGTTCCTAAGACCATCAGAAATGTGTTTTCCGATGGTCTTAGGTGATCCCTGTGAAAGGGTCATTCGACCCCCAAAGGGGTCATGACCCACAGGTTGATAACTGCTGGTTTACAGGCTGAAGGAAGAAGTTGGCTGGAGGTTCAAGTCACTCAGGAGGAAATTAAGAAGGATGGGGAAAAGCCCATTGACTGGGCTTGTCTGTGCCTATTCTCCTGCAGATCTTCATCAATAATAATGGCCAACACCACCAAGTGCAAGAGTTTTCCTGAGGCAACGTGCCTTTGAGCAAGCTGTAGATCTACACCTGGATGGATGCAACCTTGAAAAACTAATTAGTTTAGTAAAAGAGGTCTACCCAGAATTTCAAAAGAAGGGTACACACTTCAATTTTGCTATTGTTTTTACAGGTCTTAAAAGACCCCAGTTATCATATAAAAGAGATAGGCAGTATTATATCTGGCAAAAAGGGGACTGATGACACCAAGACCCAACAATCTCAGAATTTCCAAATAGGAGATTATTTGGATATAGCAATCACTCTTCCAAATCAGGCACCACCTCCCTCAAGGTGCTGGACACCATATTAAACTTTGCTTACTGTTTCTTGCATTTGTTTGGGAGAAAAAAAAAAAAGACAAACACAGACAATGAAGTAATATCAACAAATTTTATAGTTTCTCAAAGGCCTCATTTCTTTTAAATTTAAGGAATGACATAAAATTTATAAAAATAAAAGCCATTCCCCAATTGATTAATGGTTAAAGGATATGAACAGGCAATTTTCAGAAAAGTAAGCAAAGCTATCTAAAATCACATGAAAAAATGCTCTAAATCACTATTAATTAAAGAAATGAAAATTAAATCAACTGTCAGGTACCATACCTTACACTCACCAGAAATGAAAAATGATGAAGGATCTAAGGAAAAATAGGTACACTGATAAACTGTTGGTGGAGTGAACTGGTCCAACCATTCTGAAGAATGATTTGGAACTATGACCAAAGGGCTAAAAAACAGTGCATACCTTTTGATCCAGCAATACCACTACTATATCTGTACCCCAAAAAGATCAAAGAAAAATTTTATAGCAGCTCTTTTTGTCATGGCAAAGAACTGGAAATTGAGGAATGGCTGAACAAGCTGTGTCCTAAGACTATAACAGAATACCACTGTGCTATGAGAAATGACAAGCAGGGTGATACTTAAAAAAAAAAAAAAGTAACAAGACATATATGAACAGATGCTTTGTGAAGTGAAAAGAACCAGGAAAACATCATACATTGTAACAGTAATGTCATGAAGATGATCAACTGTGAAAGATTTGGCTACAATGATTCAAGACAATCCTAAAGAACTGATGAAAAAAAGCTACCCACCTCCAGAGAGAGAAATGATGAACTCTGAGTGAAAACTGAAATGCAATTTTCTTGCTTTATTTTTTATTTTGGTGATATGGCTAATGTTGAAATGTTTCTCATAAGTGATATCATATTGTTTGCCTTCTCAATGAGTGGGAGTGGAGCGGAGGGAAAATTTGGAACTAAAAAATTCAAAATTAAATAATTTAAAAAAAGATCATTTATGAACATCTGGAAGAGGAAATGATTATGAAGAACTAAAATAGCTTTGCCAGATCAATCTCATTTCCATGTCCCGCTATGCCTCCCCCAGGATTAGTAAACTAGTAGCTAAGGAAAATGTTGTAGGTATTGTTTACTTAAGATTTTAACAAAAAAAATTTTAACTGTCTCTCATCCTAGCCTTTTGGAAAAGATGGGAAAAATATAGGTTATGCTAGTGCAAGGTCACCTTACTAAAGAATGGCTCTAGTGGTGTGCCTCTGGCAATTTGGACACACTTTCTGTCAATGACCTAGATAGATAAATATAGACAGATATAGACAGTATATTTATCAAAATTTGCAGATGATACAAAGATGGAAAGGATATTTGACACACTAAATAACAGTGATGACCCAAAAAGATCTTGATTGGTAGAATTTTATCTCAGATTCAGGAAACAATTTGAAAAGTTGACTTTCCAGAGTCTAGGCAACATTCACTCACTCAAACATTTATTAAGGTAGTCAACTAACATTTAATAAGCACTATTATGTGCCAGGCATTGGGTTAAGCACAGGAGATACAAAGAAAGGTAAAAGACAATCCCCGCCCTCAAGGAAATCACTGTCTAATGAAGGACATAACATGCAAACAACTATGCGCAAGTAAGATACATTAAGAATAAACTGGGGGGGGGGGGG
>CM053593.1:31080004-31099640 GCA_028646575.1 Pseudocheirus occidentalis
CCAACTGCCTTGCCTTTCCCCTTCTCACCCAAAAAATATTTAAAAAAAGAATAAATTGGAGGTTGTCTTAGAGGGAAGGTACTAAAAAGTACAGAGGACTGGGAAAGGCTTCTTGCTGAAGGTGGGGCATTAGTTGAGACTAGAAGGAAGGCCAGACAAGCTAGAAGATGGAGCTGAAGAGAAAGAAACTCATAAGTCACTTTAAAATTTTCAGGGTGAAGAGATGCAATGTCACATGGGAGTAACAGTAGAGAGGCCAGTGTCACACTATGCTAGATGCAGGAGGAGGTAAGAATTTTTTAAAATCAATATACAGTCCTTTTTCATGGGATCTATGTAGTGAAATGAGACAAATATATGTAGCTGTAATACACATTATGTATAATATGTTCATTAGAGAGCTGCAAAATAGTACTGTGAAACCTGAGAACTTAAATAATTACCAATCAAGAAAGGTTTCATGAAAGAGATGACATGAGAACTAGATAGGAATTCAAAAAATAGGGAAAAAATTTCAGGTTATAACTCTAATATCAGACTATTCCTCTTGACATGAGAATTATTTTCTGGGTACCTATTATGTCCCCACTGAGGATACCCTAGGAACTTTAGTGGCTAGCTCATTTTGCTTTCTTCCAAATGCCTTCAGTTACCCTGCAAACATTCAGGCTAACATGAGCATTAAGTACAGAAAACATTTAAGTCATCCAATAAAAATATAGAAAGGATTCAGAGTCAAGTCTACAGTCAGTCAAAAAAAAATCCTCTCATACTTCCTACAGGATCCTTAGAATCCTTCTAGCTTACAGTATTTATTACTTGTGAAGTCTGGAGTTCCAAGAGTGCTGCCCTTTCTCATGCTGCTACCCACAGACTCCACCTTCAACCCTGTCCCGGACCAATTAGAGATCTCATGGCTCACAGTATTAGAGAATGTCAACATCTGTGTTTGCTCTTTCACGTCATGGCTTTGTGCCACTTGTTCCTCAATACTCTGGTGTGTTTCAATATCAGCTTTCCATCTTCCTGCTGTTTCAGTGTCCACATATGGCACAAACTTCTTTCCTCTAGGGGCTTCAGAAATGCAGCAATGTTCTCCCTCCACGTCCACATTGAACTTGGCATCTCCATTTTGCTCTGGTTCCCATCTATCTTGGCTTTCCATGGCCTACTGTATCCTTCTTACTGGAAAGCAGCTTCCTTCGTATATCTATATTTATCTATTTATATGTATGTATGCATGTATTTGTGTTGTGTATGTATATACACCCACATACACAGCACAAAAGGAAAGCAGTGCTTACCTATTTCCTCTTAATGTGGTTTCACATAAGAAACAGAGGAAGGGGAGAGGAAGGGGACTCAATATGGGGGCACACTAGCTACACTCCTGTAGCCAGGTGGGAAACGAAAAGGCGACTGCCCTATATCCCCTCCTTAAACAAAAAATCTAGGAGTTCCCAGTGTTCAACCTCCACCATCTCTGATCAGAGGGAGGGAATGGTCCAATGAGCAGGGGCTGAGTTTCAGAGCTGATGTGATCTTACAGAAGGATGAGTTTCTAGAGAAACTGTTCAAACCTTCAAAGTCTAAACAAAGGATTGGCTGTGTTTTCAATGCACACCGCTGGTACAGTTTGGCTGGGACACAAAAGACATGATAAGTAATATAAGAAAAGGCAGTGTAGCAACAGACTGGAGAGTTTTGAATGTCAGGCAAAGGAGTTTGAACTTTATTTAATGTAGTCAACAGGAAGCTACAGAAGATTTGGAGGAGAGATCATTACCAGATCACAGACAAAAGAAGCTTATTTTGGCAGTAGTATAAAGAACAGATTGCAAGAAATAAAGAATGTAAGGGAAAAGACCTGCTAGAAGCTTGAAGGAGATAATGTAAAGGGCGCTGCATACTTTAAAGAGATATATAAATGTCATGTTTCATTAAATTTCAGTAGGGCCTATACTAGGACCATGAGGTTTTGGAAACAAAGGAGAAAAAGTATATCAAAGAGGTAGAATGGACAGGAATTAATTGTATATGAGTAGTTAGGGAGGAAAAAAGTCAAGTAAGAAGCCTAAGGTTACAAAGCATGGAAAACAAGGTGATACAGTGGTACCACTGGCAGAACTAACTAAGCCAGGGTGAAGATAAGTTTAGTTGGGGAATCATGACTTCAGAAGATGAAGAGTGAGGCAAGCTCCCCACCATTCTGCAGAGAAATGGTAAAGAAGGGTGTGGAATGAGGTACTCATTTACCAATATGTTGACTGGTTTTGCTGGATTATATTTGTTAAAAGTGAGTTTCTTTGGTGTGGAAGGGGAAGAGTTGTCAGTGGGACAAGAGAAAAAAGCTTAAAAACATTATTCAGGAAAAGGGTTGATAGGATTCATTCACCAGTTCCCAAATGGTTTTATGTCACCAAAAAAAAAAGTCAAGAATAACAATTTCTGCTCTAAAGAGTGATAGATCATTTGACATTCCAAAACCATCCACTGCCAAAGCAAAAATTATGGAAAAATTATCAGTCTTATTTATACCAAAACTCATCATTCTTACGAATGACTAAGCTCCTACCATGTACATGTCACAATATATCCAAAGACTGAAGCCACATTAATGTCAAGCATACCTGTGAACAGCTAATTTAAAATCTGATAAAAACAGCAAAGCATGGTAGCACTTGATTTTCTCAACTTAATATTAGGATAATTTTCTAAGCTCCTTAAGGGCAGGAACTCTTCTTTTTAACCCTTTCAATCTCTAGTGCTTTGCACATTGTAGTTACTTGTTAAATTCTGTACTTTGAAGATGGAAAGCTACATGTATGGTTACTTTTCTTTCTTTCTTTCTTTTTTTGGTAGGGGGAAGGCAGGGCAATTGGGGTTAAGTGGCTTGCCCAAGGTCACATGGCTAGTAAGGGTTAAGTGTATGAGGCTGGATTTGAACTCAGGTCCTCCTGATGCCAGGGCCTGTGCTGTATTCACTCCGCCACCTAGCTGCCCCCAACATGTATGATTATTAAAAGCACATTAGAGTTCCATTTTAATTCTGGAAAATGTAAAAGTTTTAAAATGACATCATCTATGAGCTACAATATTTTTGCTATTTAACTAACCTATTTTTAGCTAAGCAAAATTCTACTGCAAGATATAAGAATACACATTGTACTCTAATTAAACCACTATGTTTGGCAACCAAATATTCTGAATATATCAATGTGTTAATATATATATATGATAAGACTACCATTTCTATTTTATGAAGCAATCATCAAATTCCCAAGTGAAAACTAATTCCTAGTACAACCATCGTTAACATTTTCTAAGAGACTACAATCCTATTTTATGATTACTAATGTCCTTCTAACAAATTCATAGTGAAATTAAAAAAGAAAAAATGACTTAATAGCAGGGGTTAAAAAAAAAACACAAACAGCTTTTTACTAGAGCCCATATTCTTTACTTACGGAAGGACATAAAAAGAGGTTTATTCCCCAAGAGACTATATTCCCAAAACAATGAAGAAAAAAGTATAGTTCCCCCCACCTTTACATTCTAAAACACAAGACAAGATTTTTCTGCCAATTCTAATAAATGCTAGGAAATATTAGAGTAAGCATAAGAGTAGACCTCACTGGTGCACAGTCCACCCTATCTAGAAATGTCCCCTTTACTTTGATTCCCAGGTGGCCTCACTAATAGGATCCAGGACATGATTAATAGTTTTTCTACAGTTTAACTACTCTTATCAACCTGAAACTTCCATCACTAAAGACAACTAGCAAGAATTCTTAGCAACTAACACATATCTAGCACTTACTTATACCAGGCACTGTGCTAATAAGAACTTTACAATTCTCTCCTGGCTCCAGGCCCAGTGTTCTACCCATTGTGCCCAGCTAGCTGTCTAGTATCTGATATCTTCGGGGCTCAAAATTTTATAATAAAGGCAGGTGGTATTCCACAACAGTTAGTATTTTCTATATTATTAATAGGATGATTTATTTCTTCCCCTTCATTTATGATCCTATTTCTAAAGTGGGATTTAACCATATATATTCTTAAATGTTTTCTCATTGAGTTCATCATAACATTCCATAAATCAGGGATGTCAAACTTGAATAGAAACTGAGCTCTGATGGCTACCTACTTAGAAAAACTCAAATTAACATAATCTATGGTATATTGTATTTTAATTTATTTTATTAAATATTTCTCAAATTGCTTTTTAATCTGGCTTGGGTAGCCCTAGGAAGTCTTTAACAGCCTCCAAGTTTGACACCTCTGCCCTAGATCCTATAAATGGCAAGAGGTATAAAGTCAAACTCAAATCCTTTATTCCAGTGGAGTAATTATTTAACCAATAAAATTGAATCCTGTGTCACTCAGCTTACAGCGTTTTCACTTTTGAGAGACAAAGCAGTAAAATGGTTGAAACACAAGAAGGAGCCACAACTTTTAAGATGCAGCCTGATATAGTAGAGAGCTAGATTTGGAAACTCGAGGTACTAAGAGAATACTTAGCCACTCTTAAGGAATTCAAGTCGCCAGGCCCAGATGAATTATGTCCTCCAGTCCAGATAAAGAATGGCACATGTGACTGCAGAAAAATAGACATTGATCTTTGAAAGCTCAAGTAGGAGAACCACAAGATGAGGGAAAGAGAAAAGTCTACGTAAAGTAGACAAGCCAGAAAGCTTGTCTTAGCTCTTGAAAGAATCAATAAGAGAGAATGTTTAGCAAAGGAACTAGTGATCACAACAGCCAGTACAGCTTCATGCAGCACAGCTATCCCTCCAGACCTCATTTACATTTATGCAGCCCTGACTACGTGCCAAGTGAGTGTTTTGCTGAGTGTTTTGCAATCATCTCCTAGAAGGTTGGTGCAATTATTATCCTCATTTTATGGAAGACGAAACTAAAGAAAACAAAGATTAAGCGACTTGCCCAAGGTCCCACAGCTAATAAGTGGCTAAAGCTGGATTTCAACTCAATTTCCTTGTGACTCACAGGATTACTAAACTCAAAGATTAGGGGAATCACTCTGCATGTAGTATACCTCAATTTTTGCAAAAACAAACAATGAAAAAACTTTTAATAAAGTATCTCATACTAAAACCGACAGATATGGATAATATAATCAGATGGGTTCAGAAATGGCTCATCCATCCTCAAAGCTGTTAATGATTTAGTGCTAAGTGGCCAGTTTTTAGGAGTCCCTCAGGGATCTCTATATGTGGCCCTCTGCTACTTAACATTTTTATTAATGACTTGGATAAAAGGCAGGGATGATTGCTAATCAAATTTTCAGGTTACACAAAGTTAGGAGGGAGAGTTAACATGCTAGATGGTCAGGATACAAAAATTTCTTCATAGTCCAGAGCATTAAGTTGAATCTAATAGGATGAAATTAAATAAGGATAAATATATAAAGTCTTGCACTTTGGAAAAAAAAATCATTTCCAAAATATAAGAGGGAAGACGCATAAATAGATATCAGTTCTGAAGAACATCCTCAGGTCTGAGTGGACTGCATGCTCAATAGTAACCAGCAATGTGTGGTAGCAGCCAAGAGAACTAATACAATCTTGGCAGTATTAGGAGCAGAAGTGATCATCCCAATGGATTCTGGCCTTGTCAGATCCTATTTGGAATATTGTCTTCAGTTCTCAGTACCATGGTTTAAGAAATACACTAACAAACAGGGGTGTCCAAAGGAATGTAACCAGGGTGGTGAAAGGACTTGAGTTTATGAACTTTGAGCATCAACTCAAGCACTCAAACATGTTTAGCCTGGAGAAGGGAAGACTGAGGGGGGACTTAATAACCATGATCAAGTATATAAAGGAGTGTCATGTGATGGAGAGATAAGACTTGTTCTGTTTGACCCCAGAGGATCCAAAAAGATGCAAGGGGTAGAAGTTGCAAAGAATCCAAGATAACCTTGCTGTCAGGAAAAAAACTTCCTAAAAGGAGCTGTCCAAAAGTGGAATGGGTCTTCCAAAGAATATTGTGTGGGTCTTCCAAAGAATGTTATGTGACCACTTATTGAGTATCTAGTATATATGGACTTTTTTGTCCAGGGCTGAACTCTAGGGTTGCTGAGGTCTTGTCCCTTTCAACAGTCAAATTTCTGTTTCTGTAGATTAAGTTCCACTTCTGACACATATGAGCGAAGAAGCAAAGGGCAAGCCATCTCTCCCTTGATTTTCTCATTTGTGACTGGCCCTACTAATACTTTTATTAAAAGCTGATTAGCAAGGGGCTCTTTTATCAGCAGAACACTCAACTATAATGAACAGGCACAACATGGCTGGGGAATGTTTCACTAAAGAACTTAAGATTTTACTGGATACTATGATGCAATACTCAAAGTGAGTATTAGCTTTCTTTTCTGTCAAGTGAGGGGATAAGGGAAGGAAGCTGGACTAAAATGAGTTGTGGAATCTTTTTCTGTTCCAGCCTTATGACTGCTATGGTCTAATATTCTACATGTAAAGCATTCTGGTAGAGGAAAGAAGGCTGGACTAGGTATCAAGAAAGCTGTGCAAGTCTGAGATCTGATATTTGGTAGCTGTGTGTTCATTCTTCATCTATAAAATGGGACTGGCAATACATGTACTACTTACTTAACAAAGCTATTGAAGAAAGTGCTTTATAAACCCTGAAATAGTAGAGAAATAGTAGTAATACAGGGCGGCTAGGTGGCACAGTGAATACCTGAGTTCAAATCCAGCCTCAGACACTTAACACAAAACTAGCTGTGTGACCTTGGGCAAGTCACAACCCCAATTGCCCTATCTTCCCCTTCCAAAAAAAAAAAGTTTTATTTAAAAAAAAAAAAGGAAATACTAGTAATACTATGTGACATGACAGATTATGTTAAATACAGCAACCAGATTTCTCCATTGCTACAAGAATAGCTCAAGTAATTCAGGGAAAAATAATTCCCCAGAGAGCAAGGACGCATATTTGATTGAGTTGCTAAAGGAAGTTAATGATCTCTTCAAAGTTACTTAAACAACAAACAACCTTCATTTCTCTACACATAAGCACATATTCTGGCTCCTCATTCACATATGAACTATTCTTCTATAACTTGAAAATATTGTGCTCAAAATGTATGACAGATTAAAAAGTGTGAAAATGCAAACATCCCTATGTCAAGGATAAGAAAGTCCTACTCTTTACCTTTAGGCTGAAGGACGGTGAAAACATATGTACCTAACTGAGGGACAAGCTGCTATATTCTGAAAAAAAAACTGGTTAAAAAATAGGTCATTGGCACAAACTTGATAAGGGAGAATCAGAAACAATGGAAATTCAATAATCCAATGTCCGATAAAGCAGAAAATACTAATTATTTTATAAAAATTGGTAGTAAAATTGAAAAGTAATGTGGTAAAAATAGTAAAAATTATGCTTTCACTAAACTTTACACAAATTCTGCAACAGATTTAAATGGATATACAACCTTAATATTAAAGATCACACTATTAAAAAAAACAACCACAAAAAGCAAGAAAAAAGAAGAAACAGAAGAAAAGTAAGTCACATATCTCTCACAGCTCTGGGTAGGAGATCTTTTCTTAACCAAACAAGAGATAGAGGCAATTACAAAAGATAAAATAGGCAACTTTGATTACTTGAAACTGAAAAGCTACTACACAAACAAAATCAAATCATTAGGGAACAGAGAAATAGTGCTTTATTTTTTTTTTAAGAGGCCATATGTGAAGCAGGGTTCACTATTTCTCCAAAAATCTTTTAGTTTTCCAAAGGAAAAAAAAGGTGGTAGGAAAAGGGAAAAACTGTTTTCCTGAACTCTGTTATTTAACTAAACCAAAAATTATGAGTAAACTTATAAGGGGCATAAGAGCATTACAAATTTGCAAAGAAATGAACATTTTTATTTCCTTGCAAACTGGCTTTCCATCTCTTCAAAACTTCCAAATTTTACATCTCTTTTTAAAATTATAAACTAGCATAATATTCTACCTATGTTTGTAAATGCTTTATAAAATCACATTTTACTAAAAAAAATTCCATGACCAAAAAAAATTGAATTTATCACAATAAAATAAAAATTTCACAGCGAAATGAATAATCTTGATGTCTGCTATTATCTTTAAAAATTACTTGGTACAAATTTAACAACATAAGCAAATTCAATACATTTATTAAATGCCTACTGTAAACAGGTCACTGTGTGTATACATATAGTATGAAGTTTAGGTAACAGAGCTGCTTTCTTCTTGATTCCAACTTCACCGCATCTTTCACATACACTTCCTTCTCCACTTACAGGACCCTGTCCTAGTTAGGCCCTCAGCACTGAGACAATGGCAACAGCCTACCTCATTGGCCATTCTGACTCAAGCCTCTCCTTTTCAAACCACTTCAGAATGTGATAAATTCTGTGAAGGTAGAAATGACAAAATTTTGGCAATCTATGGATTGGACATATGGGCTGAGAATGAAGAGTCAAGGATGAAACCAAGGGTGCAAGCCTAGGTATCTGGAAAGATGAGGATGCCCACTTTAGCAAGGAGGAAGTAGAGAAGAGGGTCAGGATCAGATTGATTAAGCATCTATGTTCCAGGCACTGCACGCAAGAAAGACATAAAATATTCCGTCCTCAAGGAGCTCATAACCTAATGGGGAATACAATACACAAAAAGGTGGTCAAAAGCAGGGAGGTGAAGGAGTTTACCCAGCCTAGCGGAGGGAGAATGATGAAGTCACATAGCCCAGGTGGAAGATGATGTGAGAAGTGTGAGATTTCTGAGCTGACAACATCTTGTAGAATGATCAGTTTCTGGAGATGATGAAGTCCAGGAAAGCAGCCAGGTAGGAAATGATCAAGGGAATTTCCTGGGTGCTCCCATTAAATAGTGAAGGATCTGAGAGAAGCTCTCCAATATCCATCTTCCACCCCTCCCCCCAAATAGGAGAGAAGAACCTAAAGGGCAGGGAGAGCTGAGATGCACAAGTTTCTGAATTTATTTTCTTGTAAAAGGATGAATTTCTGGAGATGATGAAGTCTAGGAAAATATCTGAGTAGGAAATGATTAGGGGAACCCCCTGAGTGGCATCCTTAAACAGTGGAGGAATCTTATAAGACCTCTCTAATGGCAGAATTTGTGATGAAAGATGAGTTATTTTTGTTGTTCTGTTTTCAGTTGTGTCCAACTCTTCAGGATCCCATTTGAGATTTTCTTGGCAAAGACACTAGAATGATTTTCTTTTCCAGTTCATTTTACCAATGAAGAATTGAGATAAACAGAGTTAAGTGACTTGCCCAGGGTCACACAAATAGTGTCTACAGCTAGATTTGAATTCAGTAAGATGAGTCTGCCTGACTCTAGGCCCAGCACTCTATCCACTATGCCACATAGCTGCCCACTAAATTATAGTTTAGACATACTGAATTTGAGATGTCTAAGGGACATTCCATTCAAAATGTAAAAACAAAAAAAAACAAAAAAAGCCCACCTCATAATATGGGACTGAAGCTCAGGAAAAAGGTTAGGACTGGACAGATCTAGTAATCATTTACATAGAGATAACTGAATCCAAGGGAACAGATGAGATACACCAAATAAGACAGAATAGAGCAAAAGGTGATCAGGGTCCAAGGTAAAACCTTGGGAAACACCCATAGTGGATGTGTCATGGATGAAGAACAAGTAAAGAAAACTGAGAAGGATGGGTCAGATAGGAGAATAAGAAGAGTCACAAAATACTTGCCGCTATTAAGGCATTTTCAGTCTTCTTGGACTCTACATAACCCCATTTGGGATTTTTTTGGCAAAGAAACTAAGATGGTTTGCCATTTTCTTTTCCAGCTCATTTTATAGATGAAGAACAAAAGGCAAAGAGGGTAGAGTGACCTACTCAGGATCATACAGCTAATAAGTGTCTGAAGACACAACTGAACTCACAAAGATGAGTCTTCCTGACTTCAGCTCTGGCACTCTCTTCACTGTGCCACCTAGCTGCCCCTACAAAACACTACTGAGAAAAAAATGGCAATTAATAGTTAAAGTGCTAAAAAGGAATTGATCTAGGGTTTTGTGTTGGGAAAATACTGTGATAGGGTAGAAGGCATAAGGCTCTGAAAACAAATGTTACCTATTTTGCCTAAGACTGGCCCTGTGTGCACTCCATTCATTAATATGCACCCTTAAAACGGTTCTTCACTTGCCACCTGTGTACAATTTTGTCCTCCTAAACTTGGATTCAAAGTTCCTAGAGGACAGAGATCAATTACATTCTTTGTTCTCTTACACCATTCTACCAGTGCCCAATATAGTATGGTAGGTAGGTGTGGGGAACCTGGGTGCAGCTTTTTGACTGAGTTCAAGTTTTACAGAACAAATTCTATTAAGGGACTTGTTCTGTGAAGTTTGGATTCAGTCAAAGGGCTGCGTTTGAGGACCTAGAGAGCCACATGTGGCCTTGAGGTCGCAGGTTCCCCACCGCTAGATTATATTATATACTCAATACATTTTCCCCAACATCTACTAAACTAATAGAGAAAATGGAGAGTGGCAGTGGAGGAAGATGAGGGGAAACATTGGCAAAAAAGTTATTTAAAAGAAAAAAAAAAAGAACTGTGTGTTAACTATCCAATAGCAGTTTGGGGTTTCCAAACTATAATCTGAAAAATTCACAACTCAAAAAACTGCCACAATACACCAAGATATACTGGTGCTGTTTACATCCCTTCCATAAACAAGTTTGTCTAAAGCTATAAGCATCTCAAATAACAAGTACTAAGGTTAGTTTGTGAAATGCCATATTGCAAGACAGATTACATTCCATCTGATCAGTACTACAGAGTTGTTTTTTTCAGAGGTAGGCTGGGATAGTGGAATGTGAAATTCAATCAGAGAGTGGTACAACAAATTTCAATATTTATATTTCTAAAATAAGCAAATAGCATTATTTTTATATAACGAAAGAACCATATCAGAGATAAGTTGGATGCATAAAATACCAAACATGTTATATAATAATACCCATAGAGGGGAACAGATCAAATGAATATAAAGTGCTTTGCAAACCTTAAAGCACTATGTGTTAGCTATTATTACCGTCATTACTCTGGGTCATTTGGTGTAGGAACAAAGAGACTTGAACACCTAAATATGATGTTGAGACATCAAGGAAGAAAAGCGAAATTATATAAGCAGTGAAGCAGCAATACATACACACACATACATTTTTAAGAATTTCGATTTTCAAAAAACTGTAAATAAAAGGACAGGCTAGCCATCAGTTATTTTGATAATTCATGGACAAAGGGACATCTCATACCCCCAAAATCAAATATAACATCACTGAATATTTAGTGATTTAAAAATATATAAGTAAAAAAAAAAACTTTGCACATGGATTTAGGAAAAGGTCATTTTTACTGAAACCTATCAGTTCATATCAACCAACTTCAGCCAATGTAAAAAAAATCCCAAAGAAATACTAATAATGCAATTAAATACTTAAAATAACACAGTCTAAGCAAAATGAAATATCCACAAGAAGGGTGGGTTAGAAGAAAATCCCACAAAGAATCAGTTAATACCCATAACTAGGTACCTTCGTTCTATTCACATAACAGGAACTGCTGGTTCTTCTGGTTTAACTAAACTAGTTAAAGGATAACATGTTTTGCAGTTGCTGTTCAATAAAATATCACCAAGACACTTTTTATGAGACAGGCAATTCATAAAAACAATTTAACTTTAATGCTATCTGCCATAGTAGGGGGAAAATGTTAGTCATGCTATTAAGTCTAAAATGACAACTCAGTGGATGGAATGTTGCACATTCAGACAAATAGTGGGTTCCAAGTAAGACTTCTATGTGGGTAGGGAAAAGAAGGTTATGTCAGGAAGTGAATGGTAGAAAAACAAAAGATATCAATAAAACCTAAAAAATAAACTGTTCCTATAAAGAAATAAAAGAGCGAACTCTTTCCTCACACATTAAGAAAAACTGCTGTTTCTTACAGTTAGCCTGCTACGGTGTCAAATACAAAAGACAAGAATAACAATTACAGCAGAAACTTAGTTGGTTAAGTAATTCAAGGAATAGCTGTTAGTAATGCCAGATGAAAGCTATGGTGAATAAGAAAAAGTTTCCCATTCTTCAAAACTCTCCAATTTCAATAAAGACAAAAGAAAAACAAATAAATAAGCACCTACAGTACATACAAGGCACTAGGCAGGAAGGAAACAAGCATTTTTAAGAACCTATTATGTACTAGACACTGTACTAAATGATATATAAATATCATGTCATTTGACAATATAACAAGAGACAGGTCTAAAAAGGCATAAAAAAATAATCCCTGCCCTCAAATAGCTTACATTCTACTGGAGAATACAGTTCATATATAGTCAAGAGCAAAGGGAGGTAATTTGAGGAGGCAGAGAACATTAGAAACTGGGGAGATTTTACAAGTGGCACCAGAGCTGAATACTTAAGTAAATCAAAAGATTATGAGAAATGAAGAAGCCCTATGATGTTCCTTCCAACCCTAAATCTACTGTCCTATGATCTAGCAGGGAGCTACTGAAAATTTTTAAAAGGGGGCTGACATGGTTGACTTCTGCTGTAAGGGTTACTCAGACACCTACACAGGATAGATTACAGAAAGAAAAGGCAAGGAGATTCAAACAAATTATTATTACAGTCTATTTGGGAGGTGATGAGAGACCTGATAATCAGGCTGTGACAAGATGACAAAGAGAGAAAGGAATGGATCAAAGATGTGGAGCTGAACGGCGCTTGGCAACTGCTTGGATTGTTAGGATAATACTGGTGAAGGAAAAATCCAGGAAACCTCTAACCTTAACAGAATTAGGTGATGGAGAGAATCCCCAAGATCATATCATAAATCTTATGTGCAGTTCTAAAAGCTAAATTTTAGGAAGATTCTGATCAACTGGAAATTGTTCAGAGGAAGGGAACTTACAGTGGTGAAGGAACTAGGAACGTTTAACCTCAAGAAAGATAAGAGTAATTGTCTTTAGACATAAATGACTTTAAGTATTTGAAAATTATCTTGGAGAAGAGAGAATATTCATTTTCCTTGGATCTTAAGAGGCAAAATTAGGGAAAAAAATACAAGTTTCAGAGGTAAATTTAGGTTATGGGTGAGGAAAAAATTGAAGAAATGAGTCAATATTTATATAGCTGTAGCCAAAGTCTATCAATCAGTGTATAACAATTTACTGTACACAATTGTCCACATTAAGATGGTCTAGATTCCTTTAAAACACAGAAATATAATAACAAAGATGTCTAGAAAAGTTTGAAATAATATCAGTTTATATTGCCTAAAACCTTCCTTATTATAAGCAGAAGCATTCAAAGTAATTTCATTAACCATTGAGCTACACTGATCTTAAAGGTCACTTACTACCAGCTCTAATATTCTATGAACGTGTGTGCTGAATACTAAGTAATGGTTCATGATGATCGTGTTTCTGATGCTCAGAGACTTTTAAAAGGATAATCTAACCATTGTCTTCATCTTCTATCTCCTCAGTTTATATTCAAAACTATGAAAGGAACTGCTCCTTATCAGACTAAGCAATGCTATCAAAAAATATTAAGTAATATTAAATTATCTTCTCATCCTTCAATTCCCATAACTAGCTTAATTCTCTCAATTGGGCTGTGCCACCAAAGACAAGGCAGACCATGTAATTTTTACATCTGTGTTGAGAGAAAGGATATGGACAAGCTGGAAGACGTTGATATGAGAGTACCCAGGAAAGTGAGAGTTCCTGAGAATATGTGATATAATAATTGTTTAAAGAATATGGAGATACTTCCATTTAGAAGAGGGAAGACTTGGAAAAGGGGAGGGAGAAAGGCTTAGGGGTTGAATGCTTTCAGGTATGTGAAAGGCTGTTATATGGAATAATAACAAGCATCTATCTATTGTTTGTGAGCATGGAACTACACCAAGGCACAGTGATGCAAATAAAAATTAAACATGCCCTACTCTAAAAGGAGCTCATATTCTCTGAGACAGAAAAATACATATACAGACAAGTAAACAGAAAGTATACAAAGCAGATTCAAATTTCGGTACCAGGGGAACACTAAAAAGGGTATCCGTCTGTAGGAAATGACATCTGAGTTGAATTTTAAAGGGAGCTAGGGATTTTAAGCAGTAGAGGTGAGGCAGGATAGCATTCCAGGTATGGAGAAGAGCCAGTATAAAGAAAAGCACAGAAGTGGCAAGAGGAAATAGGCTGGTTTGGCCATGATAGTTTAAGGAGGAGTTGATATGAAATCAGTCTATTAAAGGTGAAGGGCTTTAAATGCCAAATAAAGAAGTTTATTAACTTATTCTAGAAACAATACAAAACGAGTAAAGCTCAAGGGTGCATTTGGAGAACAGACTGAAGACAGGAGAAACCTGAGATAAGACAAATTAGGCTGCCACCGCAAAAATCCAGGGGATAGGTAATGAAAATCTGAGTTAGGGGAGAGGGTATGTGGTGTGAAGGGTAGGAATATGAGAGGTGCCGTGGAGATAACATGAACAAAACATTAGCAACTAACTGGATAGGGCAGGTAAGGTTGAGGGACAGCTAAAGAAGAATGAAGAGAAGATGATTTTCTGGTTGTAAACTTAGGTTCCTACAAAGTTGTTTGTGCTTTAGACAGAGTTTCACGGTAAAGATATTGAATTCTGGATTTAGACACGCTGATTTTTGAGATGTCTATGATACGATATGATATGCCTACATAGACAAAGCTGTTACAGCAAGCACTTGATGATATGGGAGAGATGCCATTTGCTTTGAGATAAATGTATCTATGAGATATAAATGAATCTATGAGAGTCGATAAGATCACTAAGAAGAACATAAAGAGAAAAGAGAGCCCACTGAGAATAAAGCTTGGAAAAACTGTTAAATTTACTTTAGTACTATAAATCCAGATATAGAAACAGTGAGTAGAGATTGCAGAGAGGCAGGTTCAGGATCAATGGGAAAAACTTTCCAACAATAGTTACATAAATGTAGGCTGGGCTATCTTTGTAAGTAGCTTCTTCCCCCCTTTTCTTCTCAGTCCCCCAGGTCTTCAACCAGACTGGACAACTCTTAGCCCAACTTGTTGGGGATGTTGTACAAAGGACACTAGTTCAGTTATGTGTTGGGTGAGACATCCTCTGAGTTTCCTTATGCTATTAGATTCTGTGATGTGACCGATATGATATTCTCAACTGCAAATATGTCAAATATGCAGGACACAACTGACCAGAATAAAATGTAATTGGGAAATAATTAGCAAAATAAATAAAAATACAATATATATATAATTGTCCAAGTCAATATGTGGCCTCAGGAATCCTTATGCATGGCTTTAGTGGCCCTGTTCCTATTTAGTTTGATACCACTGCTCTATAGAATAGGCTGTGCCCTAAGACTATTAGAAATTTAGGGGGCTATCTCCAGTTGTCCTGATCTGTATCTTGCCACTGGACACAAAGGTTCTGGAAAAGAAAATGAGGCTGGTGACTTTGCTCAGCCCTGCCTCACTTAAATCCAACTCACTTACAAGTCAAGACATCACCTTCCTGATGTCGTGATCTTCTTCAAGAATAAAAGACAAATGATGGCTAGGTAGCACAGTGAATAGAGCACTGGTTCTGGAGTCAGGAAGACCTGAGTTCAAATCTGACCTCAGAGACCTAACACACTTAAAAGCCATGTGACTCTGGGCAAGTCACTTAACCCCAAAAAGCCAAAAAAAAAAGAATGAAAGACAACAACAACAACAACAACCAGAAGCTTAAGTCCCTCCATATATGATTTATGGACTCCCTACAAAATATTTCAAAAAGAAAGCTTTATATGCTTTTAGATACACTGGTTGTAAAAATTCTTTCCTGGTTTCCCACTTCCCTCTTAATCTTGATTACATTGGTTTTGTTTGTACAGAAACTTTTCAATTTAATGTAATCAAGATTATCCATTTTGCATTTTATAATGCTCTCCAACTCTTCTTTGGTCATCAAATCTACCCTACTCCATAAATCTGACAGGTAAACTATTCCTCAGATCACTTACAGTATCAGTCTTTATACTTAGATTGTGCACCCATTTAGAGGTAGAAAATAAAGATATCTATAAGCATAAAGAAAGATGCTCTAAATCACTACTGATTAGTGAAATGCAAATCAAAATAATGTTGAGGTACCACATATCACCAGCCAGATTTGGCTAAGATGACAAAACAGAAAATGACAAATGCTGGAGAGGATGTAGAAAAATTGGAAGACTGATGCATTGTTGGTGGAGTTGTGAATTGATTCAACCATTCTGGAGGGCAATCTGGAACTATGACCAAAGGGCTCTAAATAAATGCATACCCTTTACCCAGTAATAGCACTTCTGGGGTTGTATCCCAAAGACATCATAGAAGTGGGAGGAAGACTCATATGTACAAAAATATTTATTGCAGCTCTTTGTGGTGGCAAAAAACTGAACATTAAGGGGATGCCTATCAATTGGGGAATGGCTAAACAAGTTGTGGTACATGAATGTAATGGAATATACTATTGTGCTATAAGAAATGAGGAGCAGATGGACTTCATATTTACCTGGAGAGGCTTATAAAAACTGATGCTAAGTGAGAAGAACAGAACAAGGAAAAATATGTACACAATCACACACATCATATGTGTGACAATCAACTTTGATAAACTGGACTCTTCTCAGCAAAGCACAGGTATAAGACAACTCTAAAAGTCTCAGGATGGAAGAGGATGTCTACATTCAGAGAAAGATCTAGAAAGAACAGAGTTTAAATGGAGACTGAAGCAAACTACATGCTATCGTTCTTTTCCATGTTTAATTTTGTTTCTTCTTTCCCACTGTTCACTCCATTGGTTACAACCCTTCTATACAAACCGACTAATGTACAATGTGAAAGAGCTTGCAGATCCTATACATGATTGCATTCCACCATGGGCTGGGGCTGTGGGTGGGGGACAGGGAGGGAAGAAAATTTGAAACTCAAGGGATTATGGAACTGTATCTTGTAAACTAAAAATAAATAAATCAATAAAAAAAATTTAATTTAAAAAACCAAAGAAACAAAAAGAAAGCTTTAATAAGCCAAAACAAACAAGCAAAAAACCCAACAACCATATTTCTTTACATAATGCCTAAAAGACTCAATCCCTTAGCATGAACACGTAATATATTCAGGGCATTAGGCAGAACAAGAACAAAGCATTCCAAAGCACCTTTCATAATAACTGGACAACTAAAATACAAAATCTTAACTTATAACAGCTCTAAGAGTTTTGAGACACTCTGTATTATTAGAGCATTTTACTGGAAAACTATAGCAGAATTATCAGTTTATCAGTATAGATGGCACTTTAAAAATCTTGTATCAGACAGATTAAAGTCTGCCTAAGCCTAAAACAGACTAGGTATATCCTTAATTAGGCAAAATTCAACTGAGGAGAAAGCAAAATATGAACAAAAAGTGAATTAACTGTACAAAATTTGAATTACCTATTTATTACAGTGTTATTAAAGTTTCCCTCTTTTATATTTAGCCAATGTTAAGCAATTTTATATGTTCACTGTATCCTCATCTAGATTCTACATTGTATATTTTAAAAGTATACTTTTTCTGATAAGATTTGATTAGCAATTCTAATCAGAGAAATTAATAGCATAGCCCAAAAGTTGTGTTATTAGCATGAATAACTCTTACGAAGGGACCTGTCTGCCATTTCAATCTTTTATAGTTTAAGAGTTAAATCCTATGGAGCTGCCTGAGATAGGTCCTAAAGTTGATAAGATCCAGGGGTAAAATTTGAAACCAGGTCTTCCTTATTCTAATAGGTATCAAAGCACTTTAGGGAAGAAAACAATGTGTGTTAGAGGACTGACAGATATATCAGTCATAGCATCAGGAAGCCCTGATTTCCAGTGTTGCTTCAGCCACATCCTGGCTGGGTGACCTCAGATAAGTCACTTGGCCTCTGGGAGTCCTAAGCCATTCAGAGAAGGTACTGATCTATATGAGGAAATTCCTCCTGTGAAGCTCCCTGCAGATGAAATCACTACTCTAGTTCAGGGAAAAAAAAGAATTATCTCAGTCTAAGCTAAGCAACCAATTGTCTCCTTATATTACCCATGCCTCAAACCTCTATAACAATCATTACTACTTAAATCTATCCCTCTATTGTCAAACCACAATCCTGGATTTCAAGGACTTAAAATCATGAAAATGGAGCAACATACAGAAATCATTATCTTAGTAGGAAAAGATGAGCAAGAGACTAGGTAACATAAATATCGTAGTCTTTTATAAAAGTATACCATGAATTTCTCTCAGGGCCTCAGATAATTGCAAGACTAAGTTATAGATGAACTGCTAAGCTGTACCAACAGAGTTTTCAATTCCAGAGTTTAGTACATGGATAAAAACAACAGGTCTGGACCAAAAAAACCCTTCTAACAGCTAATTATATATTTTTTCTAGCAAAAACTGCACATAATATGCTGTATTAAGAACATATCTTGTTAAATGCCCCTGTGAGACCTATGATAGGATCTTAAGAGCTTTCCAGTCACCATTTTAAAACCATGCTACCTATACTCTGGCTATCATTCTATTATCTACCCCCACCAGAATTCTGGACCTTGACCCTAGAACTACCCTGGGCTCTGATAGGTGATATTTCCTGGAACTAGGTCTCCACATAACACTTCCAAAAGACCATTTCCAAGACATATGGCCATGGTCTCCCTTCCCTCCACTTTATTTTTTAATTGGATTTTTTATTTTGAAATAGAACAAATAAAATTAGTATTTTATATACACTAGAGAACAGGAGAGGATTATACATGAAGCTACAATTCTCTTATGTAGAGCTTGCCTGTATCTTTAAATACATAATAAATTTAAGATATAATTTTAGAAGTTATACTACCTAAGAGTCTTTCTGGTCCACCTTCTATCTTCTTATTCATTTTTAATCCATCTTTTCCTCCTTCCCAGTCAACCATGATTTAAAAAAATATTGTAACAAATATATACTGGGAAGGAGAAAAAAACAACCACAAAAACCCCAACAACTCCATACTGGTCATGTCCAAATTTTGTATCAAAGATCTACCATTTCTTTGTTGAGGGGCAGGTGTAGGATGCCTCATCTTCAGTACTCCAGAACAGTGATGGGTCGTTTTATTGATCAGAGTTTTAAAATTTTTTAAAAATTGTTTTTCTTTACATTATAAATTATTCTGGTTCTACTCAACTATTCTCATTATCAGTACATCCATGTTTCCCATTTGAAACTTTGAAATCATTACTCTCATTATTTCTTCAACACAGTAATATTCCATTATATTAATACAGCCTATTTGTTTAGTTATTCCCCAATTAATGGACCCTCCATTAATTTCCAGTTTCCAGTTCTTTGCCACTACAAAAGGAAATATTATTAATAATTTGTACATTTAAGGGTGAGGTTGAAACCACCTCATTTTAGCTAGAATATCTTAACTAGGTAAGACATTTTTTATTTACACACACACACACACACACATTCTCTCTCTCTCTCTCTCTCTCTCCCCCC
>CM053593.1:31100140-31128502 GCA_028646575.1 Pseudocheirus occidentalis
TTGCTGAGAGCTTATCTCATTCAAATGATGAAGGCAGCTGAAGCATAGTATTTGAATCATCTACATTTTGCTCTAATAAAAGGGGACTTTAGGAAGCTCTATTTGAGATAGGGGGAAAAGAAATGAAGCAATTGAAATGCAGATCTGATACTTTCGACCACTCATTTGCTTGTGTGTGTGAACATGTGCGAGTGAGTGCCATGATAAGAGACTTTAAAAATAAAATTTCATTTGGTGGGAACTTGTACTTAAACTGTGAAAGCAATACACAGATCATATGAATTACCAGCAATAAAAATAAAAATGCAAATGAATGTTAATAGTCCCTTCCAAAATAGTAACATTAATAGGAGGCCCTTCCTAAGACTCTTTATAAAGCAACATGATTTTAACTAGATAGTTTTATATTTTATAAGTACTTAAAACTAGCAGTACTTATTTTCAACTAGAGAATATATGCCTCCCAAGTTTCTAGAGAAAGCTAGATGGTACAGTCATGTCAGGAACACATGAGTTCAAATTCTGACTCCCGACACTTATCAGCTGTGACCCTGGGCAAGTCACTTACCTAAACTCTCTGTCTGCCTCAGTTTCTCACCCACAGAATGAGGACAATAATATAGCACCTATTTCCCAGGGTCAATGAGCACTTCTTAAGTACCTACTATGTACTAAGTTTGGGGAGATACCAAGAAAGGCAAAAAACTGTCTCTGCCCTCAAAGAGCTCACATTCTATCAGGGGAGACATCATGCAAATAACTATGTACAATCAAGGTATAGATGGAGTAAATTAGGAGATTATTTCTGAGGTAAGGCGCCAAGATTAAAGAGGATTGGGAAATACTTCTTATATTGAAGGGTAACCAGGATGAGAAGGGACCTTTAGATCATGCAATGCAAATGTCTATTAAAGGATTGGGAAAATCTGAAGGAAGACAGAGAGGGCAGCTAGGTGGTGCAGTGGGTAGAGATCCAGACAGGAACACTCATCTTCCTGAGTTCAAACATGACTTTAGACAGTTACTAGCCAAGTGACCCTGGGCAAGTCACTTAACCCTGTTTGTCTCAGTTCCTTACTTGTAAAATGAACTGGTGAAGGAAATGGCAATAATAGGCATGGCAGAAAGTGGAGAGGATAAGAAAGAGCATGATAGGTTTGGAGGATGGCCGGTGAAAATTCATAGTCTAAAGATGGAGTGTCTTGTGCAAGGAACAGCAAGGAGCCTGTTATCATTGGATCAAAGCATATAAATAATGAATAAGAAGAGTGGGATTGTAGGAGGGGGCTGGGTTACAAAGGGTTCTGAAAGTCAAACACAGGATTTTTTGATATTTGATCTCAAAGGTGATAGGGAGCCACTGGAGTTTATCAAAGAGGGCAGTGACATGATCAGGCCTGCCTGTGCTTCAGAGAGTTCAGTTTGAAAGTTAACTGGAGGATGGACTGGAATGGGGAGAAAACTGAGGTGGGGGGAAGGAAAGGGGGACCTTAACCAGAAGGCTTTTGCAATAATTCTAGGCAAGAGGTGATGAGGGCAAACTTCTTATCTCCACCTTCCACTTTGTCCCCAAAACTTATGTATGATCATGACTTGCTATCTCATCAATAGTCAAAACTGTTCTCTCTGAAATTTTCTTCCCAAGATAAGACAACCTATCCATAAACCACCTCTGTTTTTAGTCATTCCTACTAATAGAGAATGGACTTTATGAAGCGCTGAGGATACAAAGAAAGGCTCGAGGAACTTGAATGGGTGGGTAATCGAAAGGGGAAGGCAACAGAAAAAAAGCAGGGGAAGGTGGGGAGAGATCTACCAGCAGGGGTTATGTCCACATCCTGGCATCAGCATTCATTTCAGCTTGCAGAATGATTTTTCTAGAGATGATGAAATCCATGAGAGTAGCCAGTGGGAAAGGATAAGGAGAATTCCCCAGATTCACTCCATAAATGGCAGAGGATCTAGGAAGACCTTTCCAAAGTCCAATCAGGGAGAGGAAGGATCCCCAAGAGCAGAGGGTGCTGAGGAGGTAAGAGTATCCAAGTTAATTTCAAAGAAATCCAAAAAATCCCAGAGAAAGAAGGGATCTCAGAAGTTATTTAGTTCGACTCCTGTATACTATGTATTTTACTAGGCTTTGCTTTCTTTTTCTTCAGTACCATGAGTTGTAAGAGTAATTTATAAAATTAAGAGAAACTGAACAAAAAATCTACCCTATGATATCTGAAAAGCTGTTCTTTGGCTTCCACTGGAAAACTTCCAATAAAAAATAATCCACTCCCTCCTAATCATCCCCCTTTCACTTCTAAACAACCTGAATTGTATGAAAACTTTTCCTCACCTCAAGCTTAAATCTTCCTCACTGACACTTCTGACCATCCACCTTACACATCTGCCCCATGGAGACAATTAGAAGAAACTGTAATTCCTCATCCACAATCCAACTCTTCATACTTAGAGGCAGCTACCATATCTTTCTTAAATTTAATCTTCTTGAGGTTAAATTTTCCAAATCCTTTAATAGACACTTACATGGCATGATCTAAACATCCCTTCTCATCCTGATAACCCCCTCCTAGATGTGCTCCAGCTTTTCAGTCCTTCCTAAAATGGAGCAGCTAGGTGGTGCAGTGGATAGAGTGCCAGGCACTTGTGCCACCTGTATGCCCATCTCCATTACATTTCAGTCTTTTATTTTGTATATGTCATCTTTTTACTCAAAGCTCTTTAATCTACACAGACAGACAAACAGATAGACACACACACAAACACACACACACATCCATATCTCTGGGGATCCTGACTGTCATTCTTTGAGTTGGCTATCATTGGCTATCATTCCCAGCTTTGTATATTCAGAATGTGTAATGGGCATGTCAACAATACAACAAACCAGGTCACTGACAAAAAAACAAAACAAAACACAGTGACAACAAAACCCCTGCTATTTAAGCACAGAACCCAAGGCAGATCCCTGTGACACTCCACTAGAGAAAGCATTTGAAGTTGACAATGATGTATTAAAGGCTACCTTTTGAGGCTAGTCACTCAATCAGTTTCAAATTCCCTTAAGTGTACTCTCATAGAGCCCCTCTCTCTATCTTGTCCATCAGGGTAGCATAAGGGATAGTGTTCTTTTCTTCATTCTTATCTTCCTCTTTCAAAAATGTTATTGTTTTTTCCTCTCTTTCAAATACTATTTCCTCCCTTGACTTTAATGACACTACTCTATTTTGGTTTTCCTCCTACTTCTCTGACTATTCCTTATCTGTCTTATTTGCTGTATCATTACCCATCTCCTATAAGATAAGTATGGGTGATTCCCAAGGCACTGTCTTTAAGCTTCTTATCTTCTTTCTTTGCAGGGTCTTGTCATCCTTGTTTTAATTGATGATTCAATTATCATCTCTACACAAATGACTCTCTAATCTATATAGCTAACCCTAATTGTTCTTCTGGTCTAATGCCTCACATTATCAATTATCTCCCATATGGATCAACTTGAATATTCCATCAGAATCTCAAATTCGGTGAGTCAAAAATAGAATGTACCTTCCCCATCTTCTTTACCCACACCTCCTAAAATTAAACATTCCTATTTTTATTGAGGGCATGATTATTCTCCCAGTCACTCAAATTTTAAACCCAGAGTCACCCTTGACTCTTTCCCTCATTGTCCCACTGCCAATCAATTACAAAGTCTTATCTGTTCTATCTCCACAATATTTCTCACATCTGTCCATTTATCTGCACTCACTATGGCAGTACCCAAGTTCATTCTCTCATTAATTTTCATCTGAACTATTATAATAGCCTCCTAGGTGGTTCCCCTAACTCTAGTCATTGCCTCTCCAATTCATCCTTCAAACAGTTTCCAAAATAATCTTCCTAAGCCACAGATCTGACCATGCCACTTCCTAGCTCAAATAGTACCTCCTGGATAAACTGTTTCATAGTTTTCTTACCACCCCACCCAGAATCTTAGCACACGTGCATTAACTATAGGAGGCCCTTAATAAATGTTTGTTGTCTACTGGGTTTGTATTCCAAAGAGATATTTTTAAAAAGGGAAATGGACATATATGTACAAAAATATTTCTAGCAGCTCTTTCTGAGGGGATTAAGAATTGGATATGAGGGGAGAATGGCTGGAAAAGTTGTAGTCTATGATTATGATGGAATACTGTTGTTTTGTAAAAAAACAAGCAGAAAGCTTTCAGAAAAGTCTGAGAAGACTTACATAAACTGATGAAAAGTAAAGTGAGAAGAATCAGGAGAACACTCTACACAGTGTAACAAAAAATATCGTACAATGATCAACTGTGAATGATTTAGCTAAACTCAACAACACAAAGATACAAGACAATTCTGAAAGACCTATGATGAAAAATGCTATCCACCTCCAGATAAAGAACTGATGTAATCTGAATGCAGACCAAACCATAATGGGTTTTGTTTTGCTCTTACTTGATTTCTCTTTGGGTTTTTGATCTCTGTTTTCTTTTACAACATGAATAATAGAAACTATGTTTTATATGACTGCACATGTTTAACCTTTATCAAATTGCTTGCCTTCTCAATGAGGGGAAAGGAGAGGGAGGCTCTAAGAGAATTGGGAACTCAAAACTTTTTTTTAAAGGTTAAAAATTGTTCTTATGTGTAATTGGAAAACAATTAAATTTTTAAAGAAATGTTTGTTGTATTTAATTGAAATGCTAAATGATTTGGTCAAATCTAGATATACTTTGTCAATACCATTTCATGATCTACCAGTCTCTCAATCCTGCCAAAAGAGGGAATGAGTTTAGTTTGGCATTGCTTTATAAAGCTAGCCCCAAACCATATAGTGATCACTACTTTCCTTTCAAAATATTCACAAACAATCCCTTTAATAATGGAACGTAGAATATTGCCAGGAATAAAAGTTAGACTCACTAGCCTAGAGTTTAGAGAATACACTCCCTTTCTTTTCAGGAACTGAGGCAGTCACTCATCTCTGGTCCTTCAACACCTCCTTCATTCTCCACAGGTTTTTGAAGATCAAGTCTATAAATACTTCGACTAGTTCTTTCAGGACCTTGGAGTCTGATGATTTGAACTCATTAAAGGTGCTTTCAATCACCTTTTATTCTATCATTGGTTTTATATCTTCATTAATTGTTTTTTAATCTATCTTGAGTCAGCAGATCATTCTCGGGAGAGAAAAAAACTCAAAATAAGAGTTTGAGAGCTCTTCCTTGAGAATTTTCAGATCCCTCTTGAACTCATTTGCCCATGAGGAAAGATCCACATGGAGAAATGTAAATGATGTGAAAAAAGAAGAGATTAATAAAAATTTGATTTTAAGAAAGATCTCCAGTTCATTTTATTACACATACTTGGATCATTTACATGTAGATAACTGGGGTCACGGGTTTTATCCATGGCTTTCGATATTGTTTCCTCCTCTATATTAATGATTCTCTATACTGATATTTTTCTCCCTGTATTGTGGCTACTATTTTTTGTAGTCTCTGGTTTCATAGATACATACATCCTATTTTCTTCCTCCTTTTCAGTTCAAAGTCCTTTTGATCAGATTCACAGGAATGCATTCAAATAAATGTTTTTCTTGTCCTTATTAGTTACAATCCAATTCTACTTTGGGAACATTTATATTCTGGATAAATTCACCCTGGCTACCTATAATTAATGCTAGATGTTCACCAGTCATAAACAGAAGAATCAGGTGCATTGATATCGTCAATTACGGCAAGAATTTTGTGTACATTTTAAAGAATGTTTTAATATTTTCCTACAATTTCTCTAATCTGTGCAAATACACTTAAAGTACAAATGGTTACAAAGAGATATTATAATTTTACTTTGAAATAAACATTTTCATTCCATAATTCTAGTAATTGATGCAGCTAGGCCCTTTGATGCAGTCTTCAATTACAGTTTTCTTTAGTTGCTCTAGAATTTTCCCAGTAATGAAGTCCAAGTTCATTGGTCTGGTTTTTTTTTGAAGAATCTGTTCTCTTCGCTCTTTTTGAAAACCAGAACATCATGTATCATTCTCCAACTTTGTGGTACCTCTCTTGTTTTCCCCAATCCTTCAGATATGACTGATCTTGGGCTCATCTTTCAGTAACTGAAAGTATGTTTCATTGGACCAACTGACTTGAATCCAACAAGGAGAACTAGAAGTGTTTGACTATTTCTAAACTTATTTTGATGTGGCAACAAGGTGGCACAGTATAGACCTAAAGTCAAGAAGACTGAGTTCAAATCCAGGCTTGGAGGATTACTAAGTGACTCAGCCAGTTTGCCTCAATTTTCTCATCTGTAAAATGGACATAATTAAAGCACCTACCTCCCAGGTTGTTTCAAGGATCAAATTAGATAATAACTATAAAGTGCTTAGCGCAGTGCCTGGCACATAGTAAGCTTAATACATGTGTTGGCTATGATGATGGTGATGATGATGATGATGATGATGATGTTTCCTTTCTCTTCCCCCTACTTGGAACATGATAAACTGCTTCTTTCTTAAAGAGTTCAGCTAAACTCCCTATGACAATGATCTTAACCTGGAATCAGTAAATTTGTTTGTTTGTTTTTAATTTAATACATTTTAGTAACTGGATTTCAGAAGAATTAGTTCCCTTTGTATTCCTGTGTGTTGTTTTTTTTTTTTTGCATGTAAAAACATCATTCCAAGAAGGGGATCAGAGGCTTCACCAGAATTCCAAAAAGGTCCATGGCACTAATAAGGTTAAGAACTCTTGCTCAATAAGAGAGGTCACATATTGATTACAGTTACAAATACTCTACACTAGTCCTTTTTCTTTCTCTTCTCAACTTTAAAATTCTTCTATTCTGTCCCCTCCATACAGAGGTTTGGATTTCTCTCTCCCTTTCCAGATTGTTTTTAATTTTTTTTCTCTTTGAAGCACTTCTTCCATCATTTGAAGGAACTTGAATTCATTCTCTCTGATAACCTAGAGAAACACATTCCTCCAGGCCCATCACACAGAGCCACTTGAACTTTACATATGTATGCATGCCTGCATGTTTGTATGTATGCATGCATGCATGCATGCATGTGTATGTATGTCTGCATGTCTATACATATATGTATGTTTATGTGTGTATGCGTGTGTGTAAGCATATGTGTATGTAAGTATATATTATATATAGTAAAATATATCATATATTTGTATATATTATATCATACATTTGCATGTTTGCATATAATATCATATTTTTATACATATCTATAATCTGTTATTTGGAAAAAACACAAAATTAGAACATTCTCTTCAAGCCATTGTAAAATACTGTTCGCCCTCTATATTTGCTGGATGTAAGATTCTCTGTCTTTTTTCATTCATATTGGTTGCCCTTGTGAGTAATTAACATAGCAAACCGTCATGACAAACTGCCTGTTTGCCTCATTTGTTCATCCCACCGGGAGCCCAGTAGCTAATGTCTCTTGAGTAAGATCTCATTTATAGAAGACTTCCTGTCTTTTTTAAAAATATGATGCTAGCTTGCTCAACTGCCTTTGATCATTAATAATCAGACTCCAATTGAGACCCTGATATAAAGAAAAGCTGCCTTTAGGCATTGTCTATAAAAAATGATAGCTTTTCAAACCCAGTTGGAACATTATGAATATTTGGTTATGCCTTTCAGGTTAGCTAACATACCTACCACCTTGACTATCTCTCAGCAACTGAATCTGGTAACACGATCCAGGACTTCTGTGAAGTTGGAAGATTCAATCAGTCTTTCTTATTTCATCAATAAGTCAATTCTCATGTATATAAGCTCCATTGTGACTTTTGTGCCAGGTTCTAGAGATACAAAAACTAAAAAAGAACCAGTACCTGCCCTTAAGAAGCTTACATTCTAGTAGGGGGAGACAATAAGTGACCTTGAGGAAATGCTTGCCTAAAGCAGCAGTGCCTGGGACACTCACCCCTCTGTCCTTTCCCATCAGTGAGGTTTAGGCCAGGTTTAGTCTTGGGGAGCCAAGCCTCTCGTGGAGGACAAGGGGGAGGGACATTTTCTTAACCTCATTGAGTTATAAAGTCCTCTATTCCAGAATCCTGGGGATTTTTTCAACTCTAGTAAGTAAAATTACAATCCCCATGAAAGGATCCGCTAAAAAGAAGCTGGAAAAAAAAGTATTCAAGTTTTTTAAAATGTTAGGTATGCGACAGGGAATTTATTCTCACACATAAGGCTAAATATCTTTAAAAAGAAAAGCTACCTAACAAGCGCGTATTAAAGACACAAGGTTTAGGAACTTAACTTATAACTGCTATTATAATCTGCTGGGACATTAATGTTTAAACCTAATGAAATTTTTAAGTACAATGAAATTTTTGCAAAACTTCTAATCAGACAATTTACATTTTAGTCAGTCTATTAATAAGCTAGCATTTATTAAGTGTATAAGGACAGCTTGGTGGCACAATGGATAGAGCACTAGGCCTGGAGTGAGGAAGAACAGAGTTCAAATCTGGCCTAAGATACTTCCTAGCTATGTGACCCTGGGCAAATCACTTTATTCTGTATGCCTCAGTTTCCTCATCTGTAAAATGAGCCAGAGAAGGAAAAAGCAGTCCACTCCACTATCTCCTTCAAGAAAGCTTCAAATGGGTTTGTGAGGAGTCGGACACGACTGAACAACAGCGAAGTTAATGAACTAATATTTATTAAGCATTTTGTATGTGTCATGCATTGTGCTAAGCAGCAGAGGTGCTATGCTAAGCCCTTTTATCTCCATGCTCAGCCACTGCTCCAGTCCTTTCAGAGGACACCACTGTAGGCCCTCTGGGAGTTTTTGCTGTCACAACCACAGACCTCTGGAACTTTCCATTTCATAATGTCATCTCCTGGTTATCTCCATCCCAAAGCTGCTGTTCAGTCACCTACTCAGAAACTAAGACATAAAAGAGAAGCCCAGTAGCCCACACCCAAGCTCAGGATTGCCTAGGCAAGATCTTGTGCTCAGGGCTACACGTAGGCTTGGTGGGACAGAGGAATAACTGATTGATTCTTCCCTGACTTGACTCTCAGAGAAACAGTCCTCACACACTTCCAGCCAAAAAGGAAGAAAATGATGGGAGGGTAGACAGATCTCTTTTGTATATACACTCAGCTCAGTGGAAAAGAGTGTTGGACTTGGAATCAGGAGGGCCTGAATTCAAATCCTGAATTAGACATTGATAGCTATGTGATTGATCACATAGTAGCTATGTGATCCAAGGTAAATCACCTTAATAGCTCTCAGCCTTAGTTTTCCTAATCCATAGAACAGGAATAATTATAATAGCACCTACCTCAAAGGCCTGTTGTGAGGATCAGTGAGACAAAATATATATAGCACAAGGCAAAACTTATAGCATGAAATAATTATTAACTGGTCTAGCTCAAGAGTCAGAGAATTCTTCATCATTTCAGAGTGTGAATCCTGAATTACTGAGGCATACACAGTTAGAAGTTATCCCCAAGGTTCCCAAAGGTCCCAGGTGACCGGGACCAGTAAGAGTGACACTGAGCATGTTTTGGGCAGGGTACAAAGCAGGAATGAGCCCCACTACATAAAGATATGTAAAACATATGAAAAATAAATATATAGGATTTGGGGAAATGGAGAACTGGCAGCTCAGATGATCAGGAAATGCCACATGGAGGAGAAGTATTTGAGTTGATCTATTCAGGAAACTTGAGTTTCTCCAAGGTAGAAGTAACATCCAGATAGGGACTAGCCATTGTAAAGGCACAGAAATGGACAATGGACAACTTTGTATGAAAGACCATAGTATAGCTAGTAGACTGCAGAGTATGTGAAGCAGAATAATGTATAGTAAGACTGGAAAGGTAGGTCATTATTAGATTGCAAAGGGGTTTAAACACCAAACAGGAGTCTGTATCTGGTCCTGGAAGTAATACGGGACCACTAGAGTTTATTGAGCAAGAGAGAGAAATATGATCACACCTATGTTTTAATAATATCACTTTGGCAGCTGTATGGAAGATGGTGGGTGTGGGGAAAGATTTGAGGCAGGGAAAACCAACGTAGGAAGCTATTTCAATAGTCTGGATTAGAAGTGATAAGGACCTGAACCAGGGTGGCATCTGTGTCAACAGAAATAAGGGCACAGTTGTAAAAGATATGGTAGAGGTCCACAAAACTGGGCAATCAGCTGCAGTTTTGGAGGTGGAATGGGTTAAGATGATTACACAGCATGAAGCTGGTTGGTACTGCGAGGGTGGTAGTGCCCTTGATAGAAACTTAGGAGTTCAGGAAAGGGGTAGGCTTAAGGTGAGGACAGGCTCATGTTGTAGACATACTGAGTTTAGGTGCCTGTGGGCTATCCATTTCAAAATGTCCAGTAGGCAGTTGGCAATATGGTCCTAGAGCTCAGAAAGATGCTATAGCTGGTTATGTAGACGTAGGCATCTTTTCTACTTCCCAGCAGTATATTCCCTTTAATTCCAATTGCAATGATAAGCAACCCACTTCTGGGTGGGTGAGAGCTAGAGATAAAAATGAAGAAAGAAATTGTAGATTGCTAATAGAAACAGAGGCAGTTGGAACCATTTGTTTGACTGGAAGGGGTAAGGCCTTAGAGAGGGCGATTGGCATAATTGGATTTATTGACCCAGAAGACAGCCTAGGAAGCACCCACTCTGACCTGAAGATTTTGCCAGTTGTATCCAGAAATCCCCTCAACCAATTGCATTAATGGACAGAGATAAGAGTAGATCGTGTAACAGGGGAAGACCATCACAATCACAGCTAGAGATGTGTACAGAGCCAATGAGTTAAGCTTGGTCAGCACCATGCCTCTGAAAAGCGATAGAACCAGGTATGTCTAATTTTCACTCTGAGCAGTAATTTAAGATATTTAAGCAGTAGAAAATTAACTAGCCATAATGGTAAGATCTCTTAGCATATTTGGTTATTGACAAAGCCAGAGAGCCAGCTAGGCTCCTAAGGTTCACGAAGGGCATGGCCGCATTTTATTGACTCCACTGGAAACCTCTCCATTATGGTTATATCTGAGTAAATCTTTCCTAGCATCTTGAGACATTGTTTTGTGTAGGTAATCTCCCTCCCCCTTAAGACATCTCATATATCATAAAGGTACGTTGTGTGAGTTTTAATTGTTTTTCAGTCATTTCTGACTCTTTGTGACCCTGTTTGGGGATTTCTTGGTAAAGATACTAGAGTGGTTTACCATTTCCTTCTCCAGCACATTTTATAGCTAAGGAAACTGAGGCAAATGAGGTTAAGTGACTTGTGAAGGGTCACACAGCTTGTAAATATCTGAAGGTGGGTTTGAACTCAGGTCTTCCTGATTCCAGGCCCTACTCTCTAACCACTGCAGTCACCTAGATGCCCTAAGTAAATTGTAGCCAGGTTGTAAAGTGCTCTAAACACTGAATGAATTTGTTTGTATTTGATCTTAGAGATAATTGGGAGCTCTGGCTTATGGAGCAGGAAAGGTAACATTCCCATGCTTTTTACCTTCTGTGGTGGCTGCAGGCCATAATGAAATACCCTAAACAGGGTTTCTGATAAGGGGGTTGTTTAGGCCTCTATTCTATAATTCTTGAGGCATGTTTTATTTTCAAATCAATCAATAAGTATTTATTAAATGTCTGCTATAGTGGTTCTCAACCTATGGGTCACAACCCCTTTGGGGGTTGAACATTTACAGGGGTCACATGGCTTGCCTACGGCCATCAGACAACACATATTTCTGATAGTCTTAGGAACCGAGACACAGCTCCTCCATCCGTCTCCAGGCAGGTCTGCCCACATGCAGATATACCCACATAAGAGTATTAAAGGGTTGTGGCATTAGGAAGGTTGAGAACCACTGGTCTACTATGTGCAGTTCCTGAGGTTACAGAGGCAAAAATGGAATATTTTCTACCCTCAAGAAGCTTACATTTTAGCAAGGAAGAACATTCATACATAGATAGCGTATGTAAAAAACAAAAAAATCTAAGAGTTGGCATGGTATGGTGAAAATCTCAGGGCACGTTTAAGAGTCTCATGTAACAGAGAAGAGGTTATATCTGGGAGTCATCATTTGCCAAGAGGTAATAGTTGAAACCACCAGGACTGATCTCAGATTGCCAAGGGAGAGAAGTAGTGTTAAAAATAGGAAAAAAAAAACCCAAGTGTTCAACTTTAGGGGTAGTCCACATTTGGAATGGGAAAGAGAGGTGGAATGATAAGCTCATGGCCATGAAGTCTATGATGTTACAGAAGGAGCGACAAGAGATTCAGGAGAATGAAAAGAATTCATTGTTATGGAATCCCAAGGAGGAAAAATATTTAGAAAAGGAAGCAGCGGTTGACAGCATCAAGGGCAGCTTAAAAAAAAAAGTTAAGGAAAATGAGTATTGAAAAAGTGCCATGGATTTGGGGATAAGGAAAGAGCAGCAAGCTCCTTAGGCGAAGACTATATCCAATCTGGGGTGTGAAGGGCATTCAGGAAGGACTAGCCCCTCTGGTGTGAGGGCTTACTGAGCCCTTTTCAGGGCTTCTCAATTCACCTTTGATGTCCACCTGATTCATCCAACTCTCATCTGTGGCTCCGAGAAGCTGTGATTTGACCAGTGGCTCAACTACAATAAGCAATTTCAGCAAATGGGCTATGTCAGGATGAAGGTAATTGATGGGTCTGAAACCCATCAGTGAGTTAGGAGGATATCACCCCCAAGCATGTGAAGACTTCCCCCAGCAGAATGGGCAGATGAGAACAAGTTGGTCCAACAGCCATGAAGGCTCTTAGAGCTTGGTCAGGCATCAAAGACACCAAGGTCATCCACGACATCCTGGGCCACTCCATAGCATTCTAGACTCCATTTGTCTTGACTTTTGCCTTGACAACTTGACTGGAAGAGAGAGCGAGTGAGGCCAATGACTTCGTGCAGCTCTGCCTCTCTTAAATCCAATTCACACCCAAGTCAGCATCGCCCATGATATCATTGGTCTTCTTTGAAAACAAATGATAGGCAACAATGTGCAACCCATTTTCAAATCCCTGCTGTGCCTCCTTCCATATCTCCTGTATGTGACCCATTTCCACACTCTTGGTGCCATTATCCTGCATCAGACCCTAATGACTTCTCCTGTGTTAGTTAGCATTGCTATAGCCCCTTGAAAGATTCTAAAGCACTTTGCATATGTTAACTCCTTGGATCCTCACAACAACCCCAGGAGGTAGGTGCTATTATCCTTATTTTATTCATGGAGAAACTAAGGTAGACGGTGATTTGTCCAGGGTCACACAGGCAGTCCATGTCCAATGCAGGATCTTCTAGACTCCAAGTTCCCTGCTCTATCTAGTATGCCACTTAGGCATCTAATTGCCTTTTAACTTATCTTTCTGCTTTTTAGACCCTCTCCTCTCAAGTCATCATTCACACAGTCTGATCATATCAGTCCGATTGAATAAATGAATAAAAAGTGAAAAGTGCATTATTATGTACAAAGCATTAGGTTAGTCACTGAGGTTAAAAAATAGAAAAGTGACACAGTTCTGGCTTTCAGGGATCTCACCTTTTAATAGAGAGACAACAAACATTGATACAGATTTTTCTCGGGTACCCACTAAAAGACAGAATTGTTATATTTGTTCCCCTTCCTCATGGTTCATCAGTACCCTAAGGAGATTGGGGGGGGGTCTCTCCTCTCTGCCATTGGCTACAACCCCACTGATTGTGTTTTCTCCCTTCTCATTTTTATGAGGCACAATGATTAGCAAACACAGATTAGCTTTTACAAAGAAATATTTACTTCAAAGTTGTGACAGAAGCAAAAAAACAAATTTACTCCAACACCTGAATGATATAACCCATATCCCCACCATAGGACTCTGGGGAAGGAAGGGAATTAAACTCATAGTGTAACTCAGTTCCTACCTAGCATTAGTCCCACCAAGTTCAAGTCCAAAGTCTCATTGAGCTGGTGGCCTCAATCATTGTTTCTCAAAGCTTCCCTGTTATTCTTGATGCAACATTCAGTTTGAAATGCTAGCCTACATGATTCCCATGGCTTGAGATTCTAGACTGGGGACTTCATTCCTTGCACCAGAACTAGAAAGGACAAACAAAAGAAAACCAAAACTCCAAGCCCATTTCTTAGGGTGGGGTTGGGATGGGGGTGGGGGTGTCACACAGCCTAAGGGAGCGGGCAAAAATCTCTCAGGCCCTTCCTTCTTATCTCACTTCACATGCTGTAAGTGAATAAGTCATTCACCCCAAAAGAAAATACCAGAAAGAGAACTGTGTTTACTCAGATAGCTTTTGGTCAGAACCTACAGTTCTAGCTATGCAGATAATGGGAAAAGTGTACTCCCAACCACAAGGTGGGCCAACAAAGTATGGTCATGCCAGATATGCAGTCTCCCAGGAGCAAGTTCCAAGCACCTCCTATGTGGGTGACATCATTTTATATGGCCTATTATTTTATACTCTAACCCCTGCATAGGTTTCAACTGAAAGTCAGAAGGAAAGGTCTCATCATCCTTAGGGTATCTCAGCAAAACAAACATCTTTTTAAATGTCATTCCTATTGACGATCATATCTGATTCTGATGTTGAACCATTTGACCATACCAAGTATTTTGATATTAAGAACTTTTCTTTGGGGCTTTTAGTAGCTGTGGCTACTAAAGAGATGGGGCTGAGGTACCTGTAGAAGCTGATTCTAGGTCTCATCTTCATAAGAGCTGCTCCCTAAGACTATGACTTGGGGAGCTGGGCTAGAAGCAGGACTGGAGGTGTAGGGGATGCCATTCCACTGAGGTCCCTATTGCCAGTAGGATAAAATAGTCATTACTTAGATTGGCATTTTAGGCTCTCCATAATTTAGCTCCAACCTACTTGCTTTTACACTGCCCTCCTACATTCAGCAACAACAAGAGAGTGAAAAGCACTAATAACAAGCATTTATTAAGTGCTAATGTGCTAATTTATTAATGCTATGTGCTAGGCACTGTGCAAAGTACTAGGGATACAAAGAAAGGCTACAATAGCCCCTGCCCTCAAGGGGCTTACAATCTAATTCATTCTATATCCTAGCCAATCTTGGGTACTCTACATAGCCTTTATGCTCTGACCCAGTCTCCCAGAGCCTACCCGTTCATCAACCATCCTATGGGGTTGAAGGATTTTGTTTTTTCTATTGCCATCACCTTGAGCTCCCATTGGCTGAGTTACCCACACAGTTCAGTACTAGTAACTACCGCTCCTATTTCATTTAATCACTTGATATCAATTAGCTCTTACAAAGAGAAATGCTATTGACTTTTTATAATTTATCTTTTTGCCTATAACTTTGCTAAAGCTATGAATTATCTCAATTAGTATTTTTACTGATTCCCTAGCATTTTCCAAGTGTACTATCATATCGTTAGCACATAGGGATCTCCTTTTGACCTATCTTTATGCCTTTCTTTTCTTTCACTTGTCTTATTACTGTTGCCAGTTTTTCCAGAATGATATCAAATGGTAGGGGGGAGAGTGGGTATCCCTAGAAACAATAATAGAAAGGGAAATCCCATTGCACATAGCTACAAAATACACAAAACATCTGGGAATAAACCTTCTAAAACACACAAAAGATTTATTTATTTAGATTACAAAGGGATCCTTAAAGAAATAAAGAACAAGTTAAATAAGTGGAGGAATATTCAGTGCTTATGGGTAGGCTGGTAAGCTGCGCCAATATGATCAAAATGATAATACTATCAAAGCTAATTAAAATTTTTATACCAATCATTGGTATTGTTATAAATATATATATATATGAATTGTTATACCAATCAAATTATTAAGAAGTTACTTTGTAGAATCTGATAAAATTATAACAAAATTCATTTGTAAAAACAAAAGATCTAGAATATCAAGGGAAATGAAGAAAAGAAGTAGAGATAAAGGGGGAATAGTATTTCTTGACTTTAAATTATATTATAAAGTAGCAGTCATCAAAACTATCTGGTATTGGTTAAAAAATAGAGAGATAGGGGTGACTAGGTGGCTCAGTGAATAGAGCACAAACCCTGGAGTCAGGAGCATGTGAGTTCAAATACGGCCTCAGACACTTAACACAAAAACTAGCCGTGTGACCTTGGGCAAGTCACTTAACCCCAATTGCCCTCCAAAAAGCAAAAAAATAAAATTAAAATAGAGAGATAGATCAATGGAACAGACTAGACAAAGCAGAACTGGAAACACTAGACCTCAATAATCCAGTGTTGGATAAAGTAGAAAACATAAACTACCTGGGAAAACATTCCTTATTTGGCAAAAACTTCTGGGAAAACTGGCAAGCTGTATGGCAGAAATTTGACTTAGACCATATTCCATAATATTTCCTAAATGGATATGCGACATTAACGTTAATGATCACATGGAAAAAATTAGAAGAGAAACAAATCATATACCTCTCACAACTATGTATAGAAGATATATTCTCAACCAAACAAGAAATGGAGGTAGTGACAAAAGATAAAAATAAATCATTTTAATTACTTGAAACTAAAAAAGCTTTTTCACAGGAAATGTTAATGCATCCAAGATAAGTAATGAAGTAGTCAAATGGGAAAAAAGTCTTAATCTCCAATTTCTTTGATAAAGGTTTGGTATCTATAGCCATTCTTCAATAAATGTGTGATCAAAGGGTATGAACAAATAGTTCTCAAACGAAAAATTGCAAAATATTTACAACCACATGAAAAAATGCTCCAAATCATTAATAAGAGAAATGCAAGTTAAAACAATGCTGAGCCTTCACCACGCAGCCCGAAAATTGGCAAAAATGACCAAAAAATGTCAATAGTTAATGTTGAAGGGGGAATAATAGACATGCTAATACATTGTTGATGGAACTGTGAAATGGTACCACCATTTTGGAAAGTGATTTGGAATTATGCGAAGAAAGCAACTAAAAAGTTCATATCCTTTGAACCAGAGACTCCATTCCTGGGTTTATGCCCAAAGGAATCCAATGCTAAGAAAAGAAGACCCCTATACACTAAAATATTTATAGTTGCACATTTAGTGGTGGCAAAGAATTGGAAACAAAGTAGATCAACATCTTTTGGGGAATGGCTAAACAAACTGTGACCGTGAAAGCAATGGAACATTACTGTGCTCTAAGAAATGGTGGATGTGATAAATACTGAAAAGCATGAAAAGATCTACATGAAATGATGCAGAGTGAAGTAAGCAGAGCCAGAAAACAGCATCCACAATAACTATAACAATGGAAATGGAAGGACAATCACACACCCCAAAAAAGTGAATGTAAAAAATTATAAAGATCAATTATTACTTAAATGAAGAGATAAGAGAAGCCATCCCCAACCTACCCCTTTGTGGAAGTGGGAGGTCTATGGGTATCAGATATTGTACATGGTTTTGATCTTTGACAATGTACTAATCGTCCATGCTAACTTTTTTCCTCTTTAAAAGACATTATTTATTATATGGGATGGGACTCTGGGAAGAAGAGAGGAAAAGTACTGATGATTATTTTGATGATGTAAAAAACAGAAGACATTAATAAAAACTATTTTTTTTAATTCACCAAGTTGATAGGTCCTAGGCCAGGGCTATGTGGTCTATAACACTGATGAGATTAGGAACAGGTATGATAACTTTATTCAGCTCCCATGTAATCCACTGTAAACTACCAGTTGCTATCTGTCTTCCTCACAGGTAATAGAAATAGTTGTAAGGGGATCTGATATAATGAAGTATGCCAGCATCCTTCATCTTTACCACTTAGAGAAGAAATATCCTTTATTCCCTATGGTGACCAATATTGTATGACATTAACTAAAGAGATGGTTCAGATAACTCTAATGGTTTCCATTTGTCCCTATCCCCAGTAATATGCCGAGAGCCTATACAAGTATTGAACCTATAGCTCCCCTTCCCTCTATGGACTCCGTTCTGTAGACTCTCTTGAATGATCCAAATGGGGCTGGCTTGGGTGGAGCTAAAGGGCCATCATTGCTCTAGTGCTTAATTTCCCTGTACAGTTTTACTAGCACCTCCTGGGCTGACCCTTCATTGCTTTCTTTCCATCCCCAGGTTTCATGAGCCACGCCCAAACTTCTTTTTTGGGTGTGGTATCGTCTCCCTCTGCCCACCTAGGGGGGCAAAAATAGACTCTGCTGGGCCCCCCTTACCAGAAATCCTATTTGCATTGACAACAGATTTTAGCCAAGACACAACTATCCTTGCCTATTGCTCAAATATTGCCCACAATTGTGATTGGCCCACATCTTTATGGTTATGTGGTACTGCAGACCCATAGCTAAAGTCTGTAGCTATTCAGGTGGGGCTCCACCTAGGAGTGGGGCTCCATCCAGAAGTTGTGATCAAATTACCAGTAAAACTGTGTGGGTCCGTGGCAAGCCTTGGGAGAGGGAAGACCAAGAATGCATAAATCCAATCTATCAAACTAATTTTCTTTAGAAACTTTAGCCCGTCTCTTGCAGATCCCATCTATAAATTGGTTTCTAGAGGAATACAAGGTAGAGTATGAATAACTCCCCATCTCAGTCATCTAAAAAGAAACAAAGAGATACCCACTCTGGAGGTTCTGACAAATTTAGATGGACCTAAAGAAGTTGACCCTCAGAATATCCCTCAGACTATGGAAGTCCAAAGCAGAAAGTCTCTCAGCATTGGTTCTCTTGAACCAATCTTTAGAAGTCTTTGTTCTAGGGACTCTTCCGCTTTCTTTTTGAACTTGTGCAAACATCTCAGATCCTTGGTAGAAAGTATCCATCCATGGCCTACTCCCTCTGGGCAGGGAGACACCTCCCTCCTCCTGTGAACAGTATAGGAGAAGCCCAGGGGCTTAACCCACACCAGTGGGAGTTCTGAAATCTCTATCCCTAGTCTTCTCTCCTCCAATCTCATAACTCCTATCTCAGCAGGAATCAAAACCTCTGGGTCAAAAAGCATAGTGTAGGTTTCTAGCTGTATTTCTTCAGTCCTCACCAAGAGGAAAAATCTCATCCCTTGCACAGTCAGCAGCTCTATCAGCTGTCCTTCTGATTTCATTATATGGTCCCTGAAAGCAAAGAACTCTTTCTCTAGCTGCTGAATGTGTTGTTCCAGTTTTCTTTCAGGCTGACTATGATGACAACCCAATTTATGCAGTACAGTCAACAACAGCTGAGGAATGTTGGCCTTGGCTCATTATTTATCCTCATGGGCAGCCTCCCCCAGCACCCACAGAGCTATTCCATCTGCCCAAGAGGGAGGTCAGTCCCTAAGAGACAGTTACCCATATAAGATCAGAAAGTCATTATCAATAAGGAGCTAGCCAATGTCCCACCACAAGACTAGGTTAACCTCTTCTGTATTTGCAGGGCTTTCCCCCTGACTTAACCATGATGTGAGCTACAAGTTCATCTTGTCTGAAATTGCTGACTCTGCCAAATGTTGTAGGTGTGGCTCTAGCTAACACCTTTTAGGTTCAATACTTGGACAAAATAAGGTACTTGTAAGCCACTGAACATTTAACAGTGGAGGTGTACTTTGCCCTCACATAGCAAGAATACGTGCTTAGTTTCTCTGGATGTGTCCTTCCTTGTCTTCATCTGGAAACACATCCAGTCAGCAAGGGCTCAGGATTTGGCAACTTGAGATGCTGCCAATATGGGACTGGGACCTGTGTCAGGAGAATTCTTTGTGACCCTGGGCAACTCACTTAACTTTTGTCTGTCTCTGTTTCCTCATCTATAAAATGAGGGAATTGTACTAAATGACACTGATATCCTCTTCATATCCGTGATTCCTTATCTACTGGAGAATGGTTATCAATCAGATAACTACTTTCTGGGCCTCAGTTCCATTATTTGTAAAATTATGGAAGTGGACCAGATGATCACTAAAGGTTCCTTCTGACTCTAAATCTATGATCCAATGGTAAATGGTAAAAAAAAAAAAAACACTAGTAAAGAATATAGAAGCCTAGGAGTCTAGTTTCCCTTATTCACAATTCATAAAACCTTACTGATTCAGAATAATCAGGATGATGCAAATTCATGAAAAGTTTGAATTATGAGAAATATTCCTTCAGCAAAGATTTATTATTCTAAATTAGTAGAAAATTCAATGAATGCATTGCCAAGCAGCATTTCCTACTGGACTTAACTTTCCTAAATGATCCAACGGACCTGTGACTTCACTATGTTGCTACAGTGATCCCCAAATCATACTTTTTGTAGTTACATTCATGAATTGCAAGTGGACAAAAAAATTTCACCACTGGGTGGCCACCAATGCTACTCTCTCAGTTCACAGCAGAATGATGTGGACTTTTGAAAAAGCACTGACCTTTGTTAGAAGTCCTGGAAGGCTCTCTTTTCTGACATATTGTTTCTTGGTTTCCTCATTGCAAAATAGGCACATACTACTTACCTTTAAGGATTGTTGTCTGAGGACTGTGCTTGAGAAATATTTACAATCTACATGGATTATTATCAAACAGATCACAGACTCCATCCTCACAACTTTTCCGGCTTTTTATGTTTGTCAGACTAATATTCTGCTAGCATAGCCTAAAAATACTTAAGGCCAGAGTCAAAAGAAGCATGAATCAGACATCAGTATAAACTTTAAGCCTTACATGAATGAATGAAAAGGCATTTGTTAAGTTCCTTCTCCTTCTCCCATTCTTCCTCCTCGTGGCATAGTGCACAGGGCACCTGACCTGGAGTCATGAAGACTCATCTTCTGAGTTCAAATCTGACCTCTGACACTTACTAGCTGTGTGACTCTGACCAAGTCACTTCACCCTTTTTGCCTCAGTTTCCTCATCTGTAAAATGAGCTGGAGAAGAAAATGGCAAACCGTTCTAGTATCTTTGTCATCAAAACTCCAATGGGGTAAAACATGACCTAAATGACCGAACAACTACTACTACCATTGTCATCCCATGTATAGTAGATGTCCCCAAAGTTTTAAGCTTTAATGATTTGTTTTTAATAGCTTTGATACCTTAAAACTGCACTACAACTTTTGGGACACCCTTTATAGTACTTTAGAGTGCGCACAACGCTTTGCACGTGTTATCTCATTTTATTCTCACAAACACCCTGGAAGGTCATTGCTATTGTTATATCCATTTTACAGATGAGGAAGCTGAAGCTGAGAGAGATTAATGACTTACCCAGGGTCACACAGTCCCTGAGACAGGATTCAAACTCGGGTCTTCTCAATTCTAAGTCCAGCACTCTACTGTACCACATCACTCAAAGTTCTGTGCTAGACATTGAAGATACAAATAGAAAAGCAATCTAGTCCCTGCTCTAAAGGCACTTATGATTCCAGTGGGAGAGACAAAACACACAGGAGGTCTCAGATGCAGATTAGATGGATGGGCTCTTAGGGGACAGTGGCAAAGCAAATGGTAATGAATCTTTTAAGATGTAGTTTCCATGAATAAATCATGCCACCTCAGATACTAAACCATTTGCAGTTCTAAGAAATTTGGAATAAAGAACAGACTTTTGTGGCTCTTCAGTAACCATCGTTCCAGAGGAGTTGAGAGGGGGAGGGATTGCTGTAGCATCTACAGAGGCAGCGTCCAGGTCTCCTCTCCATAGATGGCTGCTGCTTCCCTGGACTCCAGCTTTGGGGGTCACGCTGGAAGTGAAAGCGGTGGTCCAGGAAGCACTGCTGTTGCCAAGGACCTCGGGCTTACCTGACCTTCAGTAGCAGCTCACTGGAGGTGGTAGTGATGGTGGTGGAGGGATGGCCTACAGTTTAGAAACAGCATATTTGTTACTTAGGACTCTATATAGAAACCGATGCTCTGAGCACAGAGTCACAAATTCTCAGATTTGGAAGAGATTTCAGAAGCCATCAAGTTCAATCCGTATCTGTGCTCTATAGCCAACATCCTTGACGAATGGTTGTCCAACTTCTGTGAATCAAACACATATTAGTAGTGTGAGCTTGGGCAAGTGGCTTAACTTCTGTTTGCCTCAGTTTCCCCAACTGCAAAATCGAGATAATAACAGCCCCTACCTGCCAGGGTTGTTGTGAGGATCAAAGAGGTCATATTTGTACAGTGTTTAGCAGAGTGCCCAATGCAGACTAATGCACAAATGCAAGCTATTATTATACTTTTACTTGATGATCTCCAATAGAGAGGAATCCACTGCCTCCGGAGATAGCCCTTTCTAATAACTAACATTTCTATTCCTCTTACTATCCAGGAAAAACATCCCTATTTCCTTCAGCTGACCACGTTATATGGCCATAGTCCATTATTCCCTCACCAACCTAGTTGTCTTATTCTCCATATGTTCCAGTTTGTCAATATTCTCCCTAAAATGCCAGAGCTGGAACTTAACATGGATCTGACCAAGACAGACCATAATATATCTCAACTTCTGAACATGGTCCCTTTCTGATAATCCAAGATCAGATTACCTTTCAGTACACCACATCCCACTGTTGTCTTATGCCAGGTTTGTGGTAGACTCAGCTTCCTAGATGTTTTGCCATGAAAACTGTTCTCTAGCCAAGGCTTACACATTCCTGTCTAGTAGAAGGATAATCACCACCACCAAGTGGAGTTAGTGTCTTGCTTACTGGTGATTAGACTCACTGGTTCTACTCTGTGAGACTAGACCAAAGTCTCTGATACCTCTTCCAGCTTGGATTCTGGTATTTATACTGCTTTAACAGTTTATACTGACTCTAACCTATTATGTTTCCAATTTTGGCTTTATAATATAATTCTCAGGACCTTTTTGGAAGCAGAAGGGATGCAAAGCCTTTATATTCCCTCTCCTTTTCCACTTTTTTCTTATCTGAACTTGTATGGGCAGAGCACTTTTTCTCCTACACATAGAAGGCATTTAAGACATTTTCATGTATTATTATTAGAGGTACTTTTTTTGGATAGAGGTAAAAGGTGGTAAGAAATTGTGGCTGTGGGAAGGATGCTATTTTAACAACAAAATATGATGTTAATATCTATCTTATTAACTGTCTTAACAGTTGAGAGCCTGGGTCTAGAATAATAGGTGCAAGTTGTTATCCTAGGGATGGCCTTTCTGATTTTATCTCTTGCATTTCTGATGCTGGTTTCTTTCACTGACATCCTCTTCAAATACTTCATCATGGCATAGAGATGATCCAAAGTTATCAAAGGCTTAGTCAATAGAATATGAGCTTTAACTGGTCTTATGAAGTTGGAATGTGAGCCTTGGGTGTGAGCCTGGTGGCCGGCTGAGGATGAACCTAGTTAAGTTCATAGAGGTTAATTACTACATGGTCTGTAATAGCTCCTGGACTCACTAGCAAGTTATGAAAATTTGCATCGGTGAAATGAGTTCCTCCTTCCCCCCCCCACCTCCTTCACACACACACACACACACACACACACACACACACACACACACTAGTGACATCATAGACACTTAATATATTCAATTGTGTTTCTGGGTTTGGGCTTAGCAACCTGACTCTGCCTTCTCTTGTGTTGCTGACCTTTCTCCCCATCCTTGCTGCCTTACCCTGATCCCATTGTTCCTATCTCAAGGCTGGTGACTAGGCCTGGATTACAGATTATTTCTTTGATTGATGATTTTGTTTAGCATTCTGAATCTTTGGCTGCACCCAGGTTCTGACTAATTCTGTCACAGCAGCCCAGCAGGAAAAACTTGAGTCCCTTTCCTGACAGTTGGCATGCAAATGATACTGCTATTCATGTGCAGTATTATTACTGTCAATAATAATTTTTGATCATAGTAATATTATGATGACCAAACTTTGACCTCTTATTAAACATTTGAGGAAAATTTTGACCTTTCAATAAGTTAAACCTTCACTTCTGCATTCTTGTTTATACTATTTTTTTCAGAAAGAAATATTGCTAAAACACAGCCCAAAGACTTATTACCATACATTTAATTAGTAGAGAGAAACATCACAAACATGGATAAGTACATAGAAAACATATGCAAAGTAAAGGCAGAGTAATTTCCAGGAAGATGTCTTCTAATAATCAGGAATTTTAAAGTAGAAATGTCCCCATTGCTCCACAGTTACCATATATGTGATTTCATTTAAAACTTCCTCACACTTGAGAAAAAAATGCCCTGAGCACTACATTTTTAGTTATCTGAATGTGGATTAGTGTGTATTACCTACACAAATATTCATCAGAGGTGGTTTTCACCCTGCCCCCTAGGCAGCTCCTGGCTCACCTTCCAATGGAGTTGGGGGGAATATGTCAGTACAGGATTTACCAGTTCATTCCAATATTAATCTGCTGTCAAAAATTACGTTATGCATGTCAAAGACAAAAAAGGGTGTTTGTATTATTTGCCTGTCTGGTTTCCTTCATTTTTCAAATAATTAAGAACACAACTCTAAGTAAGCCCTATTAATATTTTTTCCTGAAACTTTTAGTATTACCAAGGGAAGGAAAAATAAAAACCTTCATTCATTACTGATTGTAATCTAAGTAATTGCTCTATTATTCATCTTTCTTACCTCCTAAAAGTTTCCCCAATAACCAGGAAAATAAGCTGATGACACCTAAACTTTTCAAGGTCTTTAGTCAATAAAAACTTATTAATTATCTAATATGCACCAGGTACTGTGCTGAACACTAAAGATACAAAAAAGGGACAAAAGACAGTCCCTGCCCTCAAAGAACTTATATTCTTTAACTTCTTAATGACTCCTAGAAGAAACCTTTTTCTTACTCACAAATAGGAAAAATTGAAATGAACTTGGCTGTGGATTCCTCAAAGAAGGTACTTAACACAACTAATTCTAGGTGAACAGGATGTGGGTTTTCTTAGAAAGTTCTACTAGAATGCCTGGGACTGATATGCTTACCTCACATCTTTCTTCTGTTAATCCTGTTTTCCCCCCTAAAAAGAAATGATGAACAGGGTATTGGCTTTCCCCTAAACCCACTGGATTGTATGTTCAAAATACTCCATACTTGCAGTTACTGTGTAAGCCTCTATTTTACTTGTATTGTTAATGTGGATTTTGGACAGTGCTTCCTTACTCAGCATAATTAGAATGATTTATTGGAACACTAATGCATTGTTGGTGGAGCTGTGAATTGATCCAGCCATTCTAGAGAGCAATCTGGAACTATGCCCAAAGGGCTATAAATAAGTGCATACCCTTTGACCCAGCAATACCACTTCTAGGGTTATATCCCAAAGAGATCAGAGAAGTGCAAAGAGGACCACTATGTACAAAAATATTTATAGTGGCTCTTTTTGTGGTAGCAAAGAATTGGAAAATGAAGGGATGCCCATCAATTGGGGAATGGCTGAACAAATTGTGGTATATGAATGTAATGGAATACTACTGTGTTATAAGAAATGAGGAGCAGATAGACTTCATAATAACCTGGAGAGACTTTTATAAATTGATGCTGAGCAAGAAGAGCAGAACCAGGAGAAATTTGTACACAATCACAGACACAACCTATGTGTGATGACTAACTTCAATAGACTGGGCTCCTCTCAGCAATGTAAGGTTATAAAACAATCCAAAAGATTCATGATGGAAAGAGATAGCCACGTCCAGGGAAAGAGATGCAGAGTCTGAGTGCAGATTGAAACAAACTCCTTGTTCTGTTTCTTTTTCTTGTTTTGTTTTGTTTCCTCTTTCCCACTGATCATTCCATCAGTTACAATCCTTCTTTACAACCTGACTAATGATTAATGGGAAGATATTTGTAGGTCCTACATTCGAGTGTATGCTGCTATGATGGGGGGGGGAGGAGAGAGGGGGTAAAGGGGGAGAGAAAATCTAAGACTCAAGGGACTGTGGAACTGAATGTTGTAAACCAAAAGTAAATAAACCAATTTAATTTTGAAAAATAACTAGAATGATTTATACACAATTATGTCTAAAATTATAAAACCTAAAAAGTTCTTTACTATTTTAATATTTATGTATGATTTACATTCATATGTGATGGCATATGAAATAAAAACTGTTACAAAGTTTGGTAGAATTCTGTGCTAGAAAGGACTGTAGAGATAATGTAGCCTTGTCCCTTAGCTTTACAGAAGAAATAATGGACCCAGAAAGGATATTAAATAACCTCTCCAAGACATCATAGGAATTAGTCAGAGGTCGGTTTCAAACTCAGGTCCTGTGAGCTCGAATCCAATAGCCTTCTGTATCTGCTATGTAGTCCATATTCTATGGGAGGCAAAAATATATGGAGGGACTATTACATTTGAAATGCAAATTAAATACCAATTGTTTTATAAATTGTTATGAGGCAGTGGAGGAAAGGGAACAGGGAGTGCATCTTGGCACCATCACTAATTAGCTGTGTCTTTGGCCTCTGCTTAACCCCTTTGGCATCATTTTCCTCTTCTAAAACAAGGGGCTTGGACGGGATAATTTTTTAGTTTCCTTCCAATGGTGAAATTTCTGGCCATCCCCTGAGCCTGGAACTCTCTCCTCATCTCCATCTCCTGGCTTCCTTCAAGTTGCAACTAAAATCTTGGCTTCTACAAAAAGCCTTTCCCAATCCCACTTAGTGGTGGTGCCTTCCCATTACTGAGACTCTCTCTCTCTCTCTCTCTCTCTCTCTCTCTCTCTCTCTCTCTCTCTCTCTCGCCATATATATATATATTCACACACATACATACACATACATGTGTGTATATATTGTATATGTATATGTATGTGTGTATGTGTATATAATGTGTATATATGTCTATCTATCATCTATCTATCTATCTATCTATCTATCTATCTATCTATCTATCTATCTATCTATCTAGTTTATACATAGTTGTTTGCACATTGTCTTTCTCCAATCAGACTATGAACTCCTTGAGGGCAAGAACTGTCTTTTGCCTATTTTTGTATCCCCAGAGCACAATGCCTGTTACAAAGTAAGTGCTTAATAAATGTTTACTGATTGACTGGTACATAGAAGGCACTTAAATGCTAATTGATTGACTACAATCCTAGAATCTAGATATTTCAAATTTTTAAAAGATATCATCTCACCAAATATCTTCCTTGTATAATGGGAGACTGGGCCCAAAGAGGGCCTAGTGCTTGAAGAGTGCTTAGATTTACTCTCTTTGGTAGTTTTTACATAGTTTGCCCAGATATTCCCTGATTCCAATCCACCTAGAATTTTGGGAGCCATAAGTGTCTGAGGAACTGTAATGGCATGGTAATGAAAAGTCTTTGCATAATTCCATCTCTGAAATTCTCCTTCATGGAGGTAAGGTAAGAACTTTTGTGCACTGATGGGATGGGCTAAGGGCCACTGACCTTGAAACTTTGAAAGTTCCTAAGAGTCATCAGAGGTCTTGTGGGGAACCAGAGTCTGTAACAGAACCAGATTCTGTAACTGGCTGAAACAGGAAAGTATCTGCAGCCCTCCAGCTATCCTTGTGACTTCTGATTTCCCAGATGGAACTTTAGGATCTCCTAAACTTATAAATTTGCTGCCTCATTTCAGGATGATCATTCTCCTAAGATCAGGAAAGAGTAAGCAAAATGTACACTCAGGCACAAAGTGGATAGATAGGAGATGCAGTAGTCACCCTTTCCACCATAAGTCAGTACACATCAGTTCTTGACATGCTCCAGGCCAGGAAGAAGAAGAGACTAAGGGATCAGCAGGTCATCCCTTTTGTAGGAGAACTCAATTCTAGTAAAGCACCTTATGAGTCAATTAGAAGACTTCCTTATCACACCCAGCAACTCATCAGTCACTTAAGGTTGGAAACCAGCTCTCAAAGTTCCACTTGTCAGATTGGATCCAGGCAGGGAATATCTAAGTATGACCCACCAACAAGAGCAAATTCATATATACTCTACAGACTGGACCCTCATCAGCCAGTTCCCCACTGAATAGAAATGCATTTGCATTTGTACAACATTCAAGTGGCTTCCCATAAATGATCTCACTTGATCACCACAAAATCCTCATAACATAGGCAGAATAGGTGTTTTTGTCCTTATTTCACTGATAAGAAAACTGAGACAGTTCAATAACTTGCCAAAGGTTGTGGTTAGTAAAGATACTTATAATTGACATGTAGATAGTGTTTTAAGGTTTGTAAAGCACTTTACATTTATAATCTAATTTAATTAGCAGCAAAGCCAAAACCTGGATTTTCTACCTTCCAGTGCTAAACTCAAACTTCTTAGTTATCATAGAAAGTAAATTAGGTGATGCATTTTTCTCAGTAAATCTCTACTGAAATAGCATTTACCCCCACTGTGACAGATACCTTAACAAATCAGATCCTATCATTGTACTATAATCTAATCAAGAAGCCTATA
>CM053593.1:31128602-31145429 GCA_028646575.1 Pseudocheirus occidentalis
AAACAGCCTGGTGTACTACCTCTAACCTATGCTTAGTCAAGTTGAATTCCTCAGTGTCCCAGGAAACTCTCTAGGGTTGTAGATTACAGACTAGTTGCTCTTTGTAGAGGGTGTTTTTAAATTAGCTTGTTTGGTTTTATCACTTGTTTTTCCTGTATCACTTTTATTTCCCAATAAATCCATTTTGTTCTGCAAGTCACAGAGTCATCCCTTATAACAAAGACGTTTAACGACATCAAGCAGTTGGGGGGAAGAGGGAGGAAGGGTTTTACAAAAATAGTGTTCTGAATCCATAGTGCTCCACCTCTGCAAAGAAAGTAGAAATCGCCATTCTTCTGTCTCTTTGTTGGCGCCACGCTTCTTCAATACAATTATACATTGGATCTGTTGATATTTTCCCTTACATTGTTGTATTCAATGAGTATAGTATTTCTGATTCTGTTTATTTCATTTTGCATCAGTTCCTATCTTCCTGTGCTTCTCTGTATTCTTGTGTTAAACTAAATTCATTTAAAAAGCACATATGCTATAGTTTCACCATTTTCTAACTGATGCATATCTTTGTTTCCAGTTCCTTGCTACTACAAAAATATTTCTACTTATAAAATAAGGTGTGTGTGTGTGTATGTGTGTAATCTTCAACCTCCTTAGGATATGTGACTAACAATAGAATTTCTAGGTCAAAGGGTATGTACATTTTTCACTTTCTTCTTTAAATTCCTTCCTAGGGTGGTTGGACTAGTTCTCAGATAGATCAAGAACTCCCTTCCAGTGAAATAACAGGTTCTGACTGAGAGGGGGAAAAGAATGCAAGCTCTTTGTGAGCAGTGACTGTTTTGCTTTAGTCTTCTTATTCTTGGTGCCTACCAAAGCAGCTGGCCCATAAGTAGAGACTTATTAAATTAATTAAGTAATTAATTTACATGAGTATTGAGTTCACAAAATATAACTGCAGGGGAAGTCACTTTACCTCTATGGGCCTCAATTTTCTTATATATAAAACATTCTAGTAAATCAGGGGTCAGCAAACTCTATCCAAGTATCAGATAGGGCCTTCCCCTTTTAAGACAAGAACGGTTTCTACATTTTTAAATAAATGTAAATTGACCCCTGCATTACATGACATCTAAAATTCCCATACTGAGCAGAGAAGCAAAGTATCCGATTTTGAATACTAGGGAATTCCTGTGCATCTTTGGGTGTCAGTTCATTCTTCTAAGATCTCAGTTTTCTCCTCTGTAAAATGAAGGGGCTTTTACTATGTGGCCTATAAAATTCTTAGTTCAAAATCTATGATCCTATGAAGCAAACTATCACTTTAAAATGTAAGAATTACATTACATTTAATTTGCTTTTTAAAAAATCTCTCAAATAGAAAACTGTTTACAGTACAAAGCTGTTTCTCTGCTATCTGCCATTTCTGACATCTTTTTCTGCTCATAATTAAAAAACCAAAGGCAAACAATTATTAAGGACTACATGGAGCAAAGACAAAAATGAAACCATCCCTGCCTTCAAGGAACTTACATTCCATTATAGAGAGACATTAGGCAAACACCTAATAAAAATAGTTATCATTTCTAGAGCATTTTAAGGTTTGCAAAGCACTTTACATGTTTATCTCATCAACCCTGTGAGGTAGGTGCTTTTATTTTCTCTACTTTAAGAGATGAGACTGAGAGGGCTTACAGAACTTGCTCAGAATTTGAACTTAAGCCTTCCTGACTCCAAGTCCAGGACTTTACTCATTGTGCACCTGGCTGTCAAATACACACACACACACACACCACAGAGGTGTCTCAAAAGTCTTAATAGTTTTAAATTGCATTAAGACTTTTGCAATACTATGTGTGTGCACCACAAGTGCTATGTGTACCAAATACACAGACAAAATAAATACAAATACCACATATATATATGTGCATATTAAATATATCTATAAAATGAACATAAATGTCTTATATGTGTATGTATATATGCCATATGTATACAAAATAGACACAAATACCCTATATATGTATACCCAAGCACTCTATATATACCACATCTAGTGAACAAATACCCTATATAAACCACATATATAAAATATATGTATGAGTACAAATATCCTTGTTACAGGTGCCATATTTTACACAAACAGTGTTATATATGTATAAGACACAAAATGAATAGATACTGTATATACAGTGAACAAATACCCTATATTTACTATTTATATGCACCAAATATGTAATGGATACAAATATCCTGTCATATATGATGTTTGATATAAACACAATATCATATGTGCATGTATGTATAAGAATATATAGCTATGTGTAAAAATATTAAATGAATACAAAATAATGCCATATATACCAGTGACTATCCTCTATATGCTATACATACTCATTCCAAATATATATATGTAATGAATATAAACACCACCATTTGTGCCATATTATACCTATATAAAGATGTTATAAGTGTATGTATGTATATAAGCATATTTACATATAGCATGTATATGAAATGTATATAAATACTATATATATACACAACATATACAGAGTGAACAAATATCCTATATGTGCCACATGTATTAAATATATGCATGAATACACTATATATTCCATGTTTTTTATACACAAAATGCTATATATGTATATACATCTATGCAGAAAAATATAAAATGCCTACAAATAGCATATATATGGAGTGAACAAATACCCTATATTTTCCATATAGATAAAATATAAGGAACACAAATACTCTGTCCGATAGGCTATTTTTAAATTTTTAATGGCAACGCAAGATATGCACACATGTATATGCATATAAAAATACAAAGTGAATATAAAGTAATACCCTATTTATCACATTTATAGAATAAACACTATATACTACTATAAAATGAATAAAATGAATAAAATGCTGTCATGTATGCTGTTTCATAAACAAGATTTTACACATGGATGAGTACATGCATTTTTACATATAGCTCTGTATAAAGCACAAAATGAACACAAAAGTAATACCACATAAGGAGTGAACAAATGCCCAATATATTCCAAATATATACATATATGTAAATGCATATAAATGAATAAAATGCTCTGTCATACACATCATATTTTGCATATATAAAAAGGTAGACATGCTTATATAGGTATATTTGTACATGCATATATCCATATGGCTAGGTATAACAACACAAAATAAATACAAAGTCGTACCACACATAAACATATAAATCAGCGTCAACAGTACCCTATATAATGACTATAAACACTGTCATATATGGCATGTTCCACACTCATAAACAAGCTTTATATACACGCCATATATACATAAAACTGGCTAAAAAATTAATAAAGTTATACCATATACATATGCAATAGAATAAACCCCCTATATATGACCCTATTTGGGATTTTCTTGGCAAAAATACTGTTTTCTTTCTTAGCTCATTTTACAGATCAGGAAATTGAGGCAAACAGGGGGAAGTGACTTGCTCAGGTTCACACTGCTAGGAAGTGGCTCACATTTGAACTTGGGTCTTCCAGACTCTATCCTGAGCTCTATCCTAAACACAACGTTACCTCGGCATATATGTTACTTACTTGCACATGTACCTGTAACTATGTATACAAGCTCAGAATGAATACAAAGTAACTTCCTGGAGGGGGGCAGTAGCAGGGTGGGTGGAGGAAGGGGGGTGATTAGGTCAGGGCCTCTAGTGGGCGTTGGCCCTTCTCTGCTTTACAGCCCTGGCATCCAGAGGTGGAGAGAGTTCTAGGGTCCCTGTGAGCTCCCGGGGCCGCGCCGGGTGCTGGCAGGATCTCATCTGTAAAATGGGCCCAAGCGCAGGCCGTCCGCTAGAGGGTGACGAGGGTGAAGCGCCTCTTAGCGTTATATAAATGCTAGGGGCAGCCACTGCGGGGTCTCTCCAGAGAGCCCGAGTCAGCCCCGCCCTCGACCCTCCAGCTCCTAGGCTCGCCACGCTACAGGCCGTTAGAGGCGGAGACGACGGGGGCGTGTCGTCCCCAGCCGTCTCTTCCTCCTCCCGCCTCCCACCGGAATCCCCGCCTGGTCTGCCCCGCCCCTCTCCGGGTCCCGCCCCAGTGGGCCGGGAGGCGTCGGCCCCGCGGCCCCGTCACGTGCCCCGGCAGCCGCCAAGCGAGGGTGCTTTTGCGACGCGCTGACAGCCAAATGGTGCGACAGGAGGAGCGGCAGCCGCGGCCGCACCGCCCCGCACCGAGAGACCTGAGGCGCCTCCTGCCTTCGCTCTGAGGAGGAGGAGGAGGACGAGGAGAAGAAAGAGTAGGAGGTGGAGGCGGCGGCGGTGGGGGAGCAGCAGCGGCAGCACAGCAGGCGCTGCAGCAGCTGCAGGAGCGGCGGCTACGGCGACGGCGGCGGGGCCGAGCCCAGCTTCGGCGGCGGCCGCCACCCCGACTGACCCCCCCCTCCCAGCAGGCGCAGCCGCAGCCGCCGCCTGGCCCTCCGCGGCCGGCCGGGGCTGCCTCTCCGATGCGGCTGGCGGAATAAGCGCCTCGAGTCGGCGCCGCCCCTCCATGAAGCCTTCCTCGCTTTAGCCCTCCGGCCGCCTCTCCTCGCCCTCCTCCCTCCGCGAGCGGCGGCGGCGGTGGCGTCCGGGCTCCGAGCCTAGCGCCATGGCGTCCAACACGGAGCGGGGGGAGATCCTGCTCACGGAGCTGCAGGTAAGCGAGGCCGCGCCCGGCCTCGGCTCGGCCCCGCTCCCCGCCCCCCCCCCCGCCGGGCACAAAGGGCGCCCCCCCCTTGCAGAGCCGCGGGGGGCCGCGGGGACCAGCTCGTTTCTGGCGCCAGGCGATCCAAGCCCGCTGCCTGCTTGGGCGGGAGACGTCTCCCGGGCAGGAGGAAGAGGATCGTTTTCCCTGAGCAGGGTCGTACCCCCGGGCCCGGTCCGACCCGATCCGGAAGCTCGGGTGCTGGTGCTGCTCCGACTTTCGTTTTCCCTCGAGTTTGTCTGAGCCCTGGGGAGACAGGGGGCACGCAGGGGTTGTTTACTAACCGGGGAGGGAGAACCACCACTCACTGCAAAGAGTACGAGCAAAAACTAGAACCTGGCTCGGGAAGCCATTCCCAGATCCCCCAATTCGTCTTCTCCGTTGCTTGTTTCTCTGCTGTCTCCCACCGGAGACTGGGAGCTCCTCGAAGGCAGGAGCTCTCCTTAGCCTTTCTTTGTGCCCCTTCACTTAGCACCTAGTAGGCGCTCCGTAAATGCTCACCAACTGAAAAAAAAAGTCAACAGACTGAGGTCTATGGATTAAGCACCCTGCGTGTCAATCAACTGGCACTTATTAAGCGCTTATTTTGTGAGTTAAGTGTACTGAGAAAACATACTGACTAAGCCCAAGCGTTGTTTTCTCATTCCCAACTAACTAGTTGGTGATGGAGGTGACCTTTTTAGACCTTTAGCATCCTGAACCCCTTTAGCAGTCTGGTGAATCCAATGGGATCCCTTCTCAGGAGAATTTAATTAATTCATTTATTTGTTTTAAGCATTTATGTATTATAATTTTGAGTTCTAAATTGTCTCACTCCCTATGACTTCTCCCCCACTCATTGAGAGGACAAGCAATATGATAGGATAATATTTTTAAGTACATAAAATAAAATACAGACAGTTATAAAGGAAAATGAACCCTTTGACAGTCTGGTAAAGCCAATGGAACTCTTCCTCAGAATAATCTCTTTACATTTTATTGTTTATTTTTAATGTTCATTTTAAAAAAACGAGTTCTACATTCTTTGCCCCATCCATAGAGAAAGCAAGCAGTATGTTGGGATAATATTTTTAAATGCATAAAATAAAATACAGAGCATTAAAAAGGAAAGTAGATCCTTTGACAGTCCAGTGAAGCCAGTGGGACCTCTTCTCAGGGTAACTCCTTAAAAATCTATTGTTTATTTATTTTGGGCATCTTTTTTTTTCCCGTTTTGAGTTCCAAATTCTCTCCCTTTCCAGTCCCACCCCCACCCATTGAGAAAGCAGATAATAGGATAATATTTTAAATTGCATAAAATAAAATACAGAGGATTGTAAAAGAAACTGAAGATTAGTGAAAGTGAAGGTGCAATTTTTTTCTCCATCCAAGTTCACAACCCCCGATATCTCTCTCCTATGGTATACAGACCAAACTTCTAAGTTCACTTCTGTGTCATTCCAATGTCCTTAACTTGTTTGCATCTAGATTGAAAGTATGTTGCGTTTTTGTTGTAAGGTAACTTCCTTTGAATCTCTCCTAGGTTACTCAGAGACTTGGGGGTGGGAAGGTGGAGGAGAGAAATTATGTACAACATGTGCAAGGTTAAATTTTTTATGCCTAATCAATTGCTGACTTAAGAAGGAAATAAGAAATAGTAACTATTTTGATGCTATCTTACGTTTTTACAATTAAGAACTACAAAGTGGGTATAAATTCTAAGCTTAACAAATGTAACATTTCCCATATAGTATGTGCCAGGATGAAAACTTAAAAGGTATTGATTTACTATGTTGCTGTAGTTTAGACTTTATAACATTGATAATGTTTCTGCATGGTAAATAATGGAGTTTTAAAAAACTATCTTTAGTATATCTTGAGTGCATTTTGGCTGCACTGAACTGATAGACATTCCTCCATATGAAATTCAAGAAATGACAATATGCAGTAAAATTTCAAAGATAAAAATGGGTTGGAGAATAAGTGGGGAAGATATGGAATAAATGAGCTAATTTAGCATTAATGTTTAAAGTTTTGAAACCTTAAGAAAAGTTAAGTTTTTCAGTCCTGAGTGAAAAAGATATGAAAATATCACAGGAATATATTTTTTGTAAATAAGAAGACTAAAGTGTTCCTATTTTATTATGAGAAAAATGTCATGAATTTACATTCATATATTACTGCTAATTAGGAAAGTCTTTATAAATATAAAAACTTGAAAAGTGAAACCAGAGGGAAAATCCAGTACTTTGTCTGCAAGTTTATACATACATATATATGTATGTGTATATATGCACATATATGTGTGTGTGTGCTTTGCACTTAATGTAATGCTTTTCTTTCAAATTAACTGTCTCCAAAAGAGACAAGATTGATGAATGGCATCATTGTTCTTGGTTGTGTTCTTGTATATCAGGTATGCTTTTTATTGACTATTTTGCTTTAATGTGGAATTAGTTTACTAGTCTTTATTAGAGTTAGAATGTGGGAACACTGATTCGGTATTGTGCCTAAATTTAGTAGCAGTAGGATATCTTAATTTTTACGATGCTCCTCTTTTCACTTTTTAATTTTTTATTATTATTTGTTCACAAATTGTATTATAGCCAGAAATTTACTGGATTTTGTTGTATATCAAATTCTTTTAATTTATTGGATTAATTTTAATTGGAATTGGAAAATATTTTATTTTTAAGGGCCTCAGATACAAAATACTGAAGGAGAGTGATGTGTTAGGTACCACTGTAGTAATTTGAAGTTAAACTGAAAAGAAGATGGGACTGGACCTATGGTTTCATTGGTATAGGGAACTCCCAGATCAAGAAACTCACTTTAGAAAGGCAAGTTAGCATCTTTTCTCCATCTTAGATTAGTAGAGAGTTGCTTAGAGCACTGAGAGGTTCATTGACTTGACCAGTCACCCAGCCTGGGATGGGGGGTCAGAGGCAGAATTTGAATTCAGTACTTCCTCACACCAAGGTCAGCTCCACTGGCCCCTGTGCCATGATACTTCTCATCATAACAGTAACTAATGTTTATAATTGCACTTCATAGTTAGAGAAATGTTTTATGTACTTTTTTGGATTTGATATTCAAAGCAACTGTGATTTAGGATACTACATTATTAGTATTAGTATTAATTATTACATTATTAGTATTAGTCCTATTTTACTGATATGATAACTGAGGTACAACTTCTCCAGTCAGCCGGTAAATGTTGAAAGTCAGGATTAAACCCTGGTTCGTCATTTTTTCTAATGCAAGATACTGCTATTGCTATTATTTCTTTGCTGTTTGGTAGAGAAATGTTTAAATATATAGGTTATATGGCAAGTTTAAAAATGCTTTTTAAAAGACAAGTTTTTTGTTATAGTAGGAAGTGTGATTTACTATTTGACATATCCCATCTCAAGTATACTTGGGTTCATTTGTATGCAATATGAAATAGCAAATGTTGCTGTTAACCTCATTTCAGTGTTTACATGTTTTAAACTGTGGTTAATAGCCTTCAAGATCAAAAAACAAATTTTTAGCTATAGGAACCTAGTCATTCTTTAGTTTCTGAGTATGAATTGGTTTTGTTGGAAAACATAAGAACATCTTGGCATTGGTCATGGAAAGAAAGACTTGAGAGAATCTGTGATGGTAGTATTTCCTGCATTACCAGTTGCAGTCATAGACAGTATAAACCAATACATCTAACTTTGCTTGTAATACTGGAAAACTACTAAGCTGACCCGGAAGCAGGAATAAAGAAAATTCATTGGTTAATGATTCAGACTTTTAGGCAGAACCTTTGCTTTAGTAAAAAGGGTCATAATCAATTTTAGTCTGTAAGATTCATTTCTAATTCATTGTATAATTCAAAGTATAGTCATGACATTTGTTTATGGGATCAGTGATACTAAGGGTCATTTCTAGGTACACTGAATTAGTAAAAGTTGATGACTCATTAAAGTATGTGCTGTTTGCAGATTTTTAGGCAAAAAAACCCTAAATATTGAGCAGCTGGCTAACTGGTTGTAGGTTTTAGGTATTGGTCACTGTAACTTTGTTTTCCATCTACATGCCTTTGCCTTGTTGTTCAGTCATTCACATGTGTCCAATTCTACATGACCCCATAGACTGTTTTCTTGGCAAAGAGACTGGAGTGGTTGTCATTTCTTTCTTCATTGTGTCAACATTTTATAGATGAGGAACTGAGGCATATGGGGACTAAGTAGCTTGCCCAGTCCAGTGTCACACAGCTAGACACACAGTCTGAGGTTGGATTTGAACTCATTTCCTACTAACTCCAGGCTGGGTGCTCTCTCCACTGCACCCCCTAGCTGTCCCAAACCTTTGTCCTGTAAGTCCTGATTTCAATTTACAGTCTAGTTTACTTTGAGCAAGACTTCATGCAAAATAAAAGGCTGAGACTGAGGTAATTATCTTGGCAGTTCAGTAATTTGTTTCTTTCTTGAACTACAGAGATGGTTCTTTAAGCTTCCCAAAATATACTGACTGATAAATTTTTTTTACTATAGTCTTCATGTTTTATAGAATTTGTAAATACCTGTTCTAAAAAATTTAACCTTGAATCAAATATTAATATACATATTAAAACAATTTCTTGACAGAAATAAGTTTACAACAGATACTGTCACAAATGTTAAAAAGAGTTTTGTAGATTAGTCTCCATTCAAAATAGAAAAAAAAACCACTTATTAACACTCTTAAAGACATCTTGGGCTTACTCAGTATTGAAGAGCTGCAGTATTCTGTTCTGTCTTTTCAGAAAATAGTCTTCTTTTATCTTTCACATTGCAGGTTTGCTTGGTTTCTGGGGCACAATGGACCACTTTTACTATATTTTAATCTTATTTTAGGATTGCAAGTCAAATACGATAAATACTTTACACTATTTTCTTCAGTCAACACTATCCATAATAGTTTTCCTTACACTCCCAGATCCCCAAAGTGTCTTTTTTTCATAGTTTTCCAGAGTTTGCGATCATTATAAAATAACTAATTTAATGTTTTGATCATTTGACTGGAAGTTGTTGGGGTGGCAAATAGAAGTGTGTAAAAAGAGTTTTTGGAATGTGATGGTAGGAAAGGAGTTAGTTTTGGCAGTTTAGAATTATGTGAGGCCTCTCTCTCTCTCTCTCTCTCTCTCTCTCTCTCTCTCTCTCTTTCTCTTTCTCTTTTTCACTCCCTCACTCTCACCCTCACCCTCTCTCACCCTCTCTCCCCTCTTTGTTCTCTCCTTCCGCACCTGTTCTCTCCTTCCGCATCCCTTTTCCCAAAATGGGACTGTCCATGGGTGATGATACTGGATCTTCAGGTAGTATTAGGTGAGTGGTTTCAAAGTAAAGATAAAAAGGGATCCATTTGGCCACTGTATATTGACTTTAAAAACCAAACATTTATATTATATATGTTATGTTATTTATTTTGTTAAGCGTTTTCCAATTACTGGTTCCATTTAGGAGTTTTGCTCTGAGTTTTTGCAGTGGTAGTTGAGTAGGTAATTTGACAACTTTTCTATAATATTTAATTTTTCTGTATAGGATTTTTTTTTTCTTTTGATTTCTTTGGTTTTGGAACAATGGTTTAAGATGGTCAGAAACAAAATAAAATGAGATTACAATATCTAAAATTATAAACTAAGCAAACTGTTGCCTCAAAGTCAAGGCTTTTCATAACCTGCCTTCTCCTTTCCTTATGTGTCCTTTCTCATTTTACTACTCTCTAATTTACACCGCAGCCAAACTGGACAACTCTGTACTCTCACAACTCCACACTCATGATTTTTGTTGTTGTTCAGTTGTGTCTGACTCTTTGTGACCCTATGGATCATAACCTTCTATCCTTGATTAGTCTGTTCTTTATTTCTTAAATGTTCTCCTTCCTTGTCTTTCTATAAATTCAGTTCAGGAATTAAAAGTCTCTTTAAGTGCCACATGGCACTTATCTTTGGCATTGTGAATACAAAGAAAAAAACAAAGCTTTCTGCTCCGTAGGAGCTTAAAATTCTATACCTGTTAGCTCCAGATCTTTCTTGGTTCTGCCTGGTTGGGAAAGTTATCTTCCTTCCCTGCCCCTTTCACCCCAGCCCCCCAGCTTTGTCTTTTAGTTTTCTAATATACAACATTACATGATTTTTTTGTTGTTGTTACCTTATCCTTCTCATAATAAAAATGTTTTTGATGGCAGAAGTTTTTTTTTTTACCTTCTCCAGTACCTGAGTCCTCTGTATGCAGTTGGCATTTAATATATGTTTGTGCATTGATTGGTAGTATTGCCAACAGTGAGTCTTTGGTATCCTTTTAACTTTGAGTACTTGATAATGCTATTCTAAAGTATGATTGATTATTAAGATGACTTATAAAATATATTTTATCCAAAAAAAAGCACATCTATAAATACCAACTATTTGAATGCTTCTTATATATGCTTTAATCTGGGAGTTCTTAAACCATTTTTTTTTGTATGGTGGATCCCTTTGGCAGTCTACTGAAGTTTATAGACGTATCAGAATAATGTCTTTAAATAAATTAAATATATGAGTACAAAGGAAGCCCTAAGGTTCTTGAGAATGAAAATGTAAATTTCCCCCCATTCAAGGCCATAGACCCCCTAAAATCTGTCCCTGGCCCTAGGAAGTCTGTAACCTAACTTTCCAAAAAGCTAAATAAAAAAAGGAATAACTTATTGTAACACTGCAAATATTTCAGTCCTACTTCTTTTTCTACCATTCAGTCATGATAGCACAAGTCCAAGGAATAGGAGACAGGTAAGAGCTTCTGAGTGTCTACTTCAGACCTTGGCATATGATTCCTTGAAGACCTGTCCTGCCTGCTTTTTCTAATTTTCTTGTGATAATTTTTATTCAGTGAGTGGTAGAAATTACTTAGGCACAAAAATCATTGTAATGATCCATGTCACATGCAGTACATTATTGCTGTAAGCTTAAATGGCATTTGTTTATAGAAAATTAATGTTGCATCACTTCCTAGTAAAATGTACTGTCTCAAACAGTTGTCATATGTCTGGTCTTTTGCAAAAACATCTTTAATTCAACTACTGTATAACAGAACCATATGACACTTAATATAATTAACTTTCATTACACAACCAAATTCAAACCTGGCCGCAAAATTAGAAGGCAGTAAATACTAATCAGGTCCATTCTTTGAAACAAAACAAAACAAACTTAAAAGCCTTTTCAGTTGAGAAAAGATTATGCTTTTAAGAAAACCATGCTAATGCTTTGAAGGCAAAAATATGTATCTGCATCTCACTGAAGTTGTAAGCTAATGAAACATTATTTGAAGTTAACTCAATTATCATATTGTTTTTATAGTCCTCATAAAAATAAATTTGTTCAGGATTATAAAGCATTTCATAGCTTAATATCTTTAAAGAGAGTAATAATAAACAAGGACTCCTGAGGATGTATTTGTTGAATATACCTTTGAAATTAAATGTTGCCTTCTTTCCATTTTAACAGTAAGAGATACTTAACGGGAAGTACTTGCTAGTTTCCATGTTTGTATTTTTAATAAAATAGCTTTAAATTTATCAATCTAGTAAAAAATGAATTGCTTGATATTGATAAAGTCACTGTATATCAATCACAGAAGTAAAACAAAAAGCCCATGTATTTAACTTCTTTAGGTTTTTTGCTTTTGTGATTTTTTTTTTTATACTTTTCCAACATGCATTTGCTGTTAAAATAGTTAACAGGGAAATACCTTGAGATGATGGCTAGCTTTGTTTAATATCTTATGAAATTTTCATGAACAGCCCAAGCATAATTGTTAAGAACTTGTGTATTAAGTTGATATAAGTGGAATAAAAGTTTTATGAATGGGAAAAAAAATAAATTTATTTGTCTAAAAGCTCAGGATTTGGTTTCTTCAAAATCTTCTTTATTTCTAAAACAACTTAATGGACTCAGAAGTATTTTTTTCAAATTTTGGCAGCATCCTTTTAGGAGATACAAGACTTAACTCCAGATGCCCTTTCTTCAGGAGGCCTTTTGACATCCCTCTGGCTGCTAGCTCTTTTCCTTCTAAGGTTCCCTTTAATTTTCTTGAGGGCAGGAACTATTTTTTTTTTCTTTTTCTTTGTGTTGCCAGCACCTGTCTGGTACAGAGTAGGTTTTTGTAAATGTTTATATCACCTTATACGTATTGTAACCACTCTGCAATTTGAATGTTTTATTTTTTTTCCCCACTATATATCAAGGAAATTTTTATCATTCATTTGTACAAGATTTTGGGTTCCAAATTTTTCTCCCTCCTCTCTTTGATAATAGTTTATGCATGTGCTATCATGTAAAGCTTATTTCTCTATTTGTAATAGTTGTGGAAGAAGAAACAGATCAAAAGGGAAAAAAACACAAAAAAGAATAAAGTAAGAGAAAAAATAAGCTTCAGTCTGCATTCAGAGTCCATTAGGCCTTTATTTGGATATGGATAGCATTTTCCTTCTTCCTTTGTGCTTGTCTTGGATCATTGTGTTGCTGAGAAAAGCAGTCATTCATAATTGATCATCACACAGTGTTGCTGATATTGTGTAAAATATTTTCCTGGTTCTGCTCTTTTCATTTTCATCAGTTCATACATTGCATTCATATCCCACAGCTTGTTCAGCCATTCCCCAACTGATGAACATCTCCTCAGTTTCCAATATTTTGCCACCACAAATGGAACTGCCATAAATGTTTTTGCACACGTAGGTCCTTTTTCCTTTTTTGTGAGCTCTTTGGGATAACCTAGTAGTGGTATTGCTGGATCACAGGGTATGCACAGTTTGGATGCCCTTTGGGCATAGTTCCAAATTGCTCTCCAGAATGGTTGGATCAGTTCACAACTCCACCAACAGTCCATTACTGTCTCAATGTTCCCATATCCTCCCCAACATTTATCATTTTCGTTTTTTGTCGTATTAGCAAATCTGGTTGGTGTGCAGTAGTATTTCATAGTTATTTTAATTTGCATTTTTCTAATCAAACCATTCTGCAATTTGAAAACAAAATAAATCACATACTTAAAATGTCACTCTTTAGCCAATTACCTATGGAAAGAGATGACTTCCTTCAGAGGTTACTTCTGCGGCGGTCTAAACATTGATGATCAAATTTCCCTATTACTACTCACGTTCCTCTATGATTATTTTTCTGGACCTATTGCAATATATTATACTACTAACTTACCTTTTAGTTAGGATCATTGATTTAGAGCTGGAAAGGGCCGTCAGGGTTGTCTGATTAAGCTAAGACAATGGCCCGGGGAGATTTAAGATTTACTCCAGACCACAGCCTTGACAAATGGAAAAACAGAGCTTTGAACCAGCTCCTTTAACTCTAGTGTTCTCTCTTTTTCCCTTGACTTCTGTGGCTCTGTGCTGTGCTGAATCTCCGTCTCCATTTGTTCTTTTTCAACTTATTGCCTAAGAATAGGCACCACTCAGATTTTTTAAATAAACTTTTCTCTATATGTTCACAGTATCACCTTGATCTCATCTACTTTCACAGCTTCTACTATTATTTCTTTTGCATATCACTCTCAAAAATCCTTATTTCCAACCCTAAATTTTATCCTGAGGTCTAGTCTCATATTTTCAGCTACCTGATAGATTTCTGCACTTGAATGTCTTTCTATTATTTCTAACTTAAGACTATTTTGAAAACCAAGCTTATGATTTCTTCCTAAAGGAAAAGAGATTCCATTTTTCCCGCTGAGTGACCTTTTTCAAGTAAGAATATCACATTGTCTTAGATATTCAGTCCCAATATCAGTGATCTTTGACTTTTCCCCTCCCAACCCACATCCAAACATAAATATAATCAGTTTCCAGATATCATTGATTCTGCTACTACTACTTCTCTGTCCCCTCCCTTTATATTTAATGGTACCCTTGTTTAGGTCCTCACTGTCTTTTTTTTTAAATGTTTTGTTAAAATGTTTTTTGATATCTTTATATCAATTTTTATGTACACACATACCAAGTTAAATACTCTTATGATAAAGAGTTGCCCCAAAACATCCAGTACAAAGACTTGGTCTGTATATTTATATTATATTAATCATATCACGTAACATCATATTCTGTCCTGGTAAGTCTCTACCTCTCTGATGTAAAGAGTCCTATTTCATTGACTTGTATCCACAATGTTTGTTCGTTGATTTTTTTTAATTACAGTTCAGTTTCATTAATTATCTTTTTATTTACATTGTTTCAAGAATGGCTTATGCTCGCCTAGTTTCTTATCACTTTGCATACAGTTATACAAACCTTCCTATATTTCCTCATTTTTATTTCCTATTCACTATTTTATTATTTCCAATTCAACAATAATATTCTGTTACATTTATGTGTCATAGATTTTTCAACCATTATTAATGCGTGTTGCTCCACAAAAATGCTGCTATGAAAATTGCTATATTGGATCTTTCTTTTTTATGTTAACTCCATTGAGTATATGCCTAGTAGCAGGATTGCAAGGTCAGTGGATAGTGTTGTTTTCTTTATTTTTCATAATTCCAAATTGAATTTCAATAGTTAGACTACCTTGCATCTCTACCAACAGTACACCAGTATGTCTGTCTTCCACCAGCCCCTCTCATACTGATTGTTTTCATTTATTTTTCATCTTTGCCATTTTGCATGGAATGTGGTGAAAGCTGAATGAGGTTTGAGTTGTTTTAATTGCATTTCTCGAATATGATTTGGAGCAGATTCACAGTTAACATCTTATTTTAAAAGTCACTCATATTCTTTGACCACTTAGCCATGAAAATGTCTTCTTGTTATATATTTGTATCAACTCCCTGTATGATTTTGTGATGCTATGCTGCAAGTATTTTCTCCCATTTTACCATTTCTCCTTTAATTACATCCTTATTGATTTTATTCAAGCAAAAGATTTTTTTTAAATTTTTTGTGTTTAAAATGTCTATTTTATCTTTTATAATTTCTTCTTTCTTTTGTGGGAATTCTCCCTGTAGCCATAATTGTGAAAGGTTCCTCATCTTGTTAGACTATTATCTTCTGTTTTTTTAATGATGTTCTTTGGCTCATCCATTTTGATTCTATTGCAATATTGGGTATAAGAAATTGCTTTAAACTCAGATTCTGCCAAAATTCTCAACTTTCCTACCTCTCATCAGAAAAGGCAGTCTTTCCGCACTAATTTATGTTCTTGGGTTTATCAGGCAGTGGAGTTTACTTCTTATTCGGCTTAATTTGTTCCACTTGTCTACTTTAAAATTTTTAAAAATCACTATCATATAGTTTTGGTGCCTACTATTTTGTGTGAGGTCTGATAAAGCTTTCCGTTCTTAATCATACTTCTCATTAGTTTTCTTTGGCATTCTAGATCTTTTCTTGCAGATTGATTTTGTTACCTTTTTTTTTAATCCCTTAAGTAATTTAATGTAGTTCTAATTCCATAGATTAAATTAAGTGGTAATATCATATTTATTATAATAGTACAGCCCATGAATAGTGGAATATACACTTAGAAATATATGTGTGTATATATATTTAAATATTACTTAAGTATGTCTTCATTTCTGTCAGGAGTGTTTTAAACCATATATGAAACCATGTCTATGTCTTGCGTGGTTAATACATAGATTGTAATACTTTGAATGGATTTTAATAGTTTTTTCCTCATTTATGTTTGTACTATATGGAAATGCTGATAATTTTTTGTGAATTTGTTTTGAATCATGCAGCCTTGCATCAAGTTTTTCACTGATTCTCTGGGATTTTCTTTGTTCATCATTATGTTTTAAATGTACTTCCCATGCAGAGAGGGAGTTGTGTTTTTTGGTTTTTTTTTTTCCTCTCTATTGATGTTTATACTTTTGGTTTTTATTCTCATCTTTGGGATACAGTTATCATTTCTAAAATATGCTAAATAATAGAACTGGTGCGTTCTTGATTTACTCATTTGTACTAGGGTACTGAACTTTTTTTTTAATTTATTTTTAATTTGTTTTCTTGTTTACATTATTCATTTTCATTACATTTTTGAATTACAAATTTTCTCCCCGTCTTGCCCCTGCCCCAACCCTAAAACAGCAATCCCACTGTAAAGCAC
>CM053593.1:31145929-31168281 GCA_028646575.1 Pseudocheirus occidentalis
TGGGAGGGGCCTTACAGTGGGATCAATGTTCTGGGCTGGGGTGTAGGGGCAAAAAGGGGAGAAAATCTGTAACTCAAAACCTTGTGGAAATGAATGATGTAACCAAGAAAATAAATTAAAATTAAAAAAAATAAAAAATAAATATTGGGGCAGGGCATCTAGTATAGGGAATAATAAAGGATAATGCAGGGAACTGAAAAAAAAAAAGAAATTTTCTATTGTTCCCTCTCTCTTTTCAACATTTTTCAGGAGCTGTTATGGAAACCCGCAAACTTTTCAGGACAAGGTAGATTTGGTTGAAGCCTCTCTGCATTTGATTCCAAGACTCCTGGGTTCAAGGATCCATGATTTCTTCATTACAGGTTCTCCCTCCACTGGCATATATCCTAACTCCCTATACTTTTTAGATATTCAAAAATTACTGTGGCTGAAAAATTCCTCATCGTCAAGTTAACCTGGTGATAAACCACTCTACATTCAGATACGGTAGTCCTTGGGCAACATCCAGGCTCCATCCATCATCAGAACTATAAAGCCCCTACAGGTAACAAGGTGGCACAATGGATAGAGCACTGGGCCTGGAGTCAAGGAGATCTGAGTTCAAATCCAGCCTCACACACTTACTAGATGTGTGACCCTAGCAAGTGACCCAACTTTTGCCTCGGTTTCTCCCAATGTAAACAGAGCTAATAATAGCACCTACTTCCCAGGGTTGTCGTGAGGATCAAAATGAGATAATATTTGTAAAACACTCAGCATGGCACCTGGAATACGGTAACCATGTAGTAAATAAATGTTTGCATGTAGTAAACAAATGTTTGTTTCCTTCCTTCTTTCCATATTTCATCTAGCTTTCAAGAACTGAGGATTGCTCTGGAAGGGATGTTGGAGGCCATCTAATTCAGCTTCCATATTTTACAGGTGAAGCGTGAAGCTTTGGCCAAAAAACGCGAATGTGACTTTGATGATAGAAGTCACAGTAATCAGAAGGAAGGAAAGAATATGGACGCTAAGTAGAATAACCAATGAGGCACTGAAGGAAGACTTGACTGGAGGTGAGAGATATTACAAAGCAAAGATCAAGAGTTCTGAAAGAATTAGCTTGTTAATTCCTTCCTTTAACAGATTTTTTTTCAGTACATTCTATATGTAGAGTATTCTTCTAAGAGAATATATACCAACATTGGCATATATACATATATATATACATACAATCATATGTATGTATGTATATATGGTATTATATTTTTTATTTTTATTCCAATTTATTACAAATCTATATCTTATTTATTATATTATATATCATGTTATATAATATAGTTACATTTAATATCTCTTCTTTTTAATAAAACATACTATATAGAAGTTATGTTTTATATATACACATATATACATACATACACATATATACATACATACACATATATACATACATGCATATACACACATACACATATATATCATGTATTCATAGTTAGTAGGGGTTGGATGTAAGAGATAAGGTTAAGGTAGAAAGGACAGAATTTGACAACTGATTGTATCTATCTGCTCAATCAACAAGCCTTTATTTTGCAGTTTCTGTGTGCATTAGACACTATGGTAATCCCAAAGGGTATAGAGAAAAAGCAGAAATAATCCCTGACTGACGAGTCTGAGGTTGGAAACCTAGGAGACAAGAAGTCTGGTGGCACCCTAGAAATAACATTCAGTTTTGGAGGGAGTAGGGAAGATAATAAGTCCTATTTGGGACATGTTGAATTTGAGTTATCTGTGAGAGTCCCAGTTTGAAATGTCACTATTCAGTTAGTGATATGGGACTGGAGCCATGTAGCAACAGCTGGGGAGGGAAGTTAATTCACTTTCTTTCTATTTGTTGTTAAGCAATATAATGACCGTATCTGACTGAGACTAGAACTGAGATTTCAAAGAATAAAAGAATCTCCAAGTCGGAAGTGATAGCAGAAACCATTTGTTCTAAACCTCTATCTGAAGTATGAATTCCTGTTACAGAATTCCTGACAAGTGGCTGTCTTGCCTCTGCTCAGAGACCTCTAGCATTAGCAAACAGATGACTTCTGGGTGGGCAGTGTATTCTCTTTTGGGATAGCTGTGATTATAAAGAAGTCTTTCTCTGTACCAATCTGAAATCTGCCTCCCTGTGGTAAAACAAGGCAAATCTCTCTTCTATGTGACAGTATAGTATAGTAGAAAGAACATGAAATCTACAGAGATTGAATCTTGCCTGTATAAACTTACCATCTCTGTGACCAGAGACCTCTACAATCACTGAAATAAAAGGAGAGGGCAGATGGGTGGTACAATGGATAGAGCACTGGCTCTGGAGTCAGGAGGACCTGAGTTTAAATCCGGTCTCAGACACTTGACACTTAACTAGCTGTGTGACCCTGAGCAAGTCACTTAAGCCCCATTGCCTTGCCAAAAAAGAAAAGAGGGAGAGAAACCTCTGTGAGTTTCGGTTTTGTCATCTGCAAAATGGGGGTAATAATAGCTCTGGTAAATCTCCCAGGGTTGTTATGTGACTCAAATATTAACTAGAAGGGACCTTAGTCCAACTCAACTTTGTATCACAGATGAGGAAATGAGATATCTTATGTCAGGTACTTTAAAAACATAAACTACCATACAAATGATAGCTATTATATTCATTATGATACCATATCCAGTATTTACAGGCAGGGGTCTTATCTCCTATCCTTCTCTTCTTTAGGTCAAATAAATATTCCTCATTCCTTCAGGCCATCATCAGATGTCATGGCTTCTAATCTCATGATCTTCCTAGTAATCGTTCTTTGGATAAACCTTAGCTTTTAAAAGATCCTTCCTGAAATGGGACTCCCAACACTGACTCCAGATGTGGTCTAACCAGGGCAGAGTTAGAAGCACTGATACGCGCTTCTTTCTCCTATTAATATAACATAAGTCTTCAATAGATTTTCTTTTGGCTATGGCTTGCAACTCTTACCATCACATTGTGATTTTCTGAACCCCAGTCAGTGAAATTTGTCTTGGTGTCAACTCCTTAAAATTTTGGGTTTATATTTCAGGTCCCATGAAATAATAATGCCTGGAGGCAAGTACCTCTCTTCTCTTGGACAAGTCACATAGCTCCAAGAGGTCTCAGTTTCCTCATCTGAGAAATGAAGGCATTCTGACCAAATGATCCCTACAGTTGCTTTAGACTGGGACTCTTTTTTTGCATCTTGGATCCTTTGGGCAGTCTGGTGAAGCTGGTGGACCCTTTCTCAGAATAATGTATTGAAACATATAAAACAAAACATAGGATTACAAAGGAATCCAAAGGTTAATGAAAAATAGAGATATAATTTTTCTAATTCAAATTCACAGAACCCCTAAAATCTATTTAGGGATCCCAGGTTAAGAACCCCTACTTGAACCTCTAAATCCTTTGTCCCTATCCTAAATGCGGAAGGAATCTAACATGTAATAGAATTTCAAAGGTATATTCTTTCAATTTAATTCAGTTTAACAAAACACTTATTACATACAAGCCTTCCCAGAGGATACAAAAATGAAACAAAACATAGCATCTGCCTTCAAGCAGCTTATTACCAAAAGGTAGAGAGAAAATAACTGAACAGATAACTATCAGAAAGGGCAGAATATGAAGTCTGTAATTTGGAAGTAGGCACAGGGTTTCTCCCATCTGACTAGCTAGTTAGGGTTTGTTGAGACAGAAATTGATCCAAAGGGACTATATAATTTCTGCATAAGGCAATCAGTAGCCATTTGAAGCATGAATGTGATTCCCTTGCTAAAATTCTAGACTGTACTGGAAAGAAGGAGAATGGACCAGCTTCAACAATTATCCCACCCCCACTCAGAGCAAGTGATGAGACGCTATGCCCTGATACATTTATCAATTAAGATCCTATACAGATAATCTACTAGGTGTGACTAAGGCCAGGACCCCCCCCCATTAGGTTTGATATATAGCCTATTCGGATTGGCTGGGATATTTGGTCAGAGCTCTCTGGGGCCTCTCTAAACCTACCACGCTACTTGTAACTGGAGATATGAGCAAGTTGTTTCTCCTTTGTTTCCAAGAGGACCAACGACATCATGGCTGATGTCTTCACTTACACATAAATTGGATTTAAGTGAGGCAGTGTTGCACAAAGTGTCAGGCTCTCTCTCCTCCAGAGTCATCAAAGTTCAGTGTAAGACAGAAGTCAGGATGACTGGCAATGGCCCAGGATGCAGTGGATGACAGTGGTATCTTCCTGACCAAGCAAGTGTTTGCAGTGTCTTCATCGTGAGCTGAGAATCCATTGGATAAGATGAACAAAGAGATCCAACATTCCAAAATATAACCAATGCCTAAGGCGGACATTTTGAAGAATACACAAAAGGATTTCCAGGAGGTCTTAGTGACCCCTTTGCCACACAACTGGAGCCCACTTTCCCCTGGATTCAGGTGAGAGAGTGGGTACCAGAGTTTTGTGAGATATTTGTGCCAACCGTCCTGTTTATACCACCTTAGAAAACATACTTAAACACACACACACACACATATTATCTCACTGACTGATGATAATTATGGCAGGATGCACACAGATGAAGGCTTGTGGGGTTATGGCATTAAAAAAAAAAGTTCCCAACCCTTCAGGGCTAATTCTAGTACCTTGACTACAGTCCTAAGGGGATACAGAAGTCATATCCTTAGGGGCGGCTAGGTGGCCCAGTGAATAGAGCACCAGCCTTGGAGTCAGGAGGACCTGAGTTCAAATCTGACCTCAGACACTTGACACACTTACTAGCTGTGTGACCTTGGGCAAATCACTTAACCTCAATTGCCCTCCAAAAAAAAGACCAAAAAAAGAAGTCATATTCTTTTAAAATACATTTTTATTTATTTTGTTAAACATTTCCCAATCGCATGTTAAAAAAATTAACATTCACTTTTGAAAATTAAAATTTCAAATTCTCTCCCTCCATCCCATTCTTTCCCCTTCCTTGAGAAGACAAGCATTTTGATATCAATTATACATGTGAAGTCACACAAAACAGATTTCCATATTAACCATATTGCAAAAGAAAACACAGACAAAAACCCAAGAAAAATAAAGAAAGTTAAAAAAAAAAGTCTGCTTCAGTCTACATTCAGATTTCATCAGTTCTCTCTCTGGAGGTAGACAACATTTTTCATCATGGGTTCTTTGTCTTCTATCATTGTCTTGATCAGAATAGCTAGGTTAGAAGCCATATTCTTGAGACCCAACTCATCAGTAGGAGTGGGATTTGGGAAAATAGTTTTGAAGCATTATTATTTTTAAAGGTGTAGTTTCTGAACATTTAGAAAGGGAAGCCAATATGGGTTTAAGAAGTCATGCCAGACTGTGTTGTAAATAGAGTATATGTAGAATTCGCTAAGGTATTTGACAAAGTCTCACTGACAATATCAGAATATGGATGAGTATGAGCCGAATAGTATTTGAGCAGATACAGAACACAGCAGGTGACTAGACTGAAAGACCATTGATTAATGGATCGCAGCTGATTCTCAGGAAGGTCTATAATAGAGTGCTACAGAGTTCTACACTCTGTTCATCATTTTAATCAGTGACCTATATGAAAGAACAGGTAGCACACTTAATCAAGTTTGTATATGACACCATTATGATATCGTATTAAAACACAGGTGGTCTAAAAGTTTTAGTGCAGATTTAAGCTTTAATGGATTAAATGAACTTCAATAGCTTAAAACTACATAAGACTTTGGGAATAGTCCTGTGTATTGGATGAGACAGAAATGAGATCCCAAAATATGTTGGCAGACTAGAATGATGGACTGAGTCTAAGAAAATAAAATTTTAAAGAAACAGATGTAGTCTTGTACTTGAATAAAAAAAAATCAACTTCCCAAGTATAGAGTTGGGGAAATATGGCTAGACTGCAAATCATTTGGATTTAGTTTTAATTTTTTAAATACTTGGGAGGTAGTAGACTAGGAATTAACCATGAATCAGCAATGTAACACAATGATTTTTTTTAAAAGGCTAATTCACTTTGGGGCTATGATATGGAAGCTTAGCATCAAGGATTAGGGGAATGATGATCCTGTTATATTCTGCCCTGGTCAAGCCATCTCTAGAGTATTGTGCATGGTTCTGGGTATCACGTTTCAGGAAGGACATTGACAAACTGGAGCCTCTGCAAAGTCACAGAAACACAAAATCTTGGAATTTTAGCATACAAGGAGACTTCAATAGGCATCTAGTCTAGCTGGCACCCAAAAGGAAGAGCCAATGGGTAGCTCTCCAGACTCCACCTGAAAACCTCCAATGCTAGGGAACTCACTATCATCCAAGGCAGCCCACTGCATTCTTGGATGGCTCTGGTTATAAGAATGTTTTCCTGACACCAAGTCAAAATGTACGTTTTTGCATCTCTCACCCATTGCTCCTAGTTCTGTCCTCTGGGGTCAGATAGAACTAAAGTCTCAATAAAATCTCTCATCTACAAGAAAGTCTTTCAAATACCTGAAGATGGCCATCATGTCTTACCTGTTTTCTCTAGGCTAAACATTACCAGTTTCTTCAACCAGTCCTGGCAGACTCAATCCCATTCGCTATCTTGGTTGCTCTCCTCTGTACTCTCTCTCTCACTTATTCCTTCTTAAATTGTGGTGTTCAAAACTAAGCACAATACTACAGGTGTGGTCTGATCAGGGAAGAATATAGAAGGATTATCACCTCTTTATTCTTGAAATAAACCTTGGGTCTCAATGTGACCCAAGACCCCATTAGCTTGTTTGATTTCCTGATCACACTGTTAACTCAACATGTGATCCACTAAGATCGCGAGCTCTTTTTCAGAAAAAAAAACCCTGTCCTCTAACCATACATCCCTGTAAAGTCAAGCATGAACTGCTTTCCAGAAGAATGTTACTGTGAACAGCTTTTAAGGTTCTGATTACACAGTATAATGAACACTTTTTGTGCTCCATAACAAATCAAAACAAAACATTCACAATAAATCAAAATACAGCATTCACAATGTTACAATTTATCAAAGAAAATCAAAATATAGCATTCACAACAACTTATAACAGAAAATGGCCACATAGTTTTCACCACAGTGGTTACAAAGTTTTCAACAAAGAATAATCATTTAGTAATTCAATCATTCAATCATCCTTAAGGAGGTTTGCCTCTTCAAGGAACACAAAGTACAATAGTCAAAGTTCTCCACTCACAGGCACACTAAGTTAACTCAGTCAGTCACTTATTCACTCACCATTCACTTATTACAATCATTTAGTCAATCAATCATTCAATCAACTCAATCATTCCATCGTCCTTCATCATTCACTATTCAATCATCAGAAAATACACAGACCCTCCATCCCTAGGTCTTTTAATTTAAATTTACAGTTTCTCAGTCAATACACAGTATCCAGGTATTGCACCTTGACTCAGGGTGGTTTCTCAGATTCCCTGGATGGGAATGGTTCCATGGTTCACCAAACTGTCACCTGGGTTCAAAGGCAGACAGCTCCCAGGTCCTTGTCCAACTCTCTGTGCAATTCTTGCTCCACATTGGAGCTCACAATTTCCAGTCCATCTCAAATTCTTCACAGTCTCTGTTCCTGGGAAGAAAAGGCTCAACAAAGCCACTAACAGGTTCATGCAAAGTACCAGCATCACAGTCATGCTTCCTCAGTCTTCAGCAGCTTTGACTGGCTCTCAGAAATTCTCAGCAGCTCTGGCTGACCCTCAGACTCATCAGAAGTTTCAGCTGGTTCCCAGAATCAAAATCACCTCATCCAGGTTTTCAAAATCAAAATCATTCTCTCACCTGGGGTGGAGGAGTGAGGAGGGGTGTGCTTTTCTCTTCAGCCTCCCTGGCGGCAGCAGCTTCTGCCTCTACAGAGCCTGCTCCAAAAAGATCTGTCTCTCCTTCCCTAAATCACTTCACCCAGGTTCCCTAAATCAAAATCATTCTCTCTCCAGCCTGGGTCCTTCCTCTTCTGCCTCCACAAAGGTTACTCCAAGAAGATCTGACCCTCCCTCTCTGGGTTTTTCCTTATATACGGTATTGCCCCTCCCCATTCAGCCCCTTCCTGTTACATCAGCAACAGGAGACAGGAGTTCATACCTTCTGTTTCTTTAACAGAGGCTAAATCTGAACTAGGTGCTAAGTACCCCTTAGTTTAGCAATACAAAAAGGAACTTCAGATCTCATTACTGTTACAATCCCCTCTTCTATATTTGTGAAGTTGATTTTTTTTAACTGGAGTATAAGATTTTGTTTCTATTGCATTTCATCTTCTTTGAATTCAGTGCTCTAGCCTGTCTCAATTTTTTTGTATCTCAACTCTGTCAAACTGCATGCTTGCTCTCCCTCCCATATGCTAGCCATATGCAAATCTGATGAGTGTGCAACAGGTAACTTTTTCTAAAAGTCACTGATAAAAATATTAAACAATATAGAGCAAAGCACTAATACCTGAAGCTGTCTCCTGGAGACTTAGTGCCAAGTTAACATTGAACCAATAGCAACCACTCTTTGAGTCCAACAACTGAAGGTATGTAGCCCATATCTCCCCACACTTTCTACAGTAGTAGGATATTTATCAAATGTTTTGCCAAAAGCTTGATTAGGAACCAAAATCAGAGGTGAGTTAATAGAAGATAGGGCTATAAAAGGATCACTTGAAGAGCAAGTTCTTAGTGGGATCCATGAACCTGTTGGGGGTTTTTTAATATTTTGATAAAACTATTTCAGTATAATCCTATACATTTTAGTTTAGGGGTATTTGGTGACACAGTGGCCTGGAGTTAGGAAGACCTGAGCTGAAATCTGACCTCAGACACTTGCTAGCTATATGACCCTGGACAAGTCACCTAACCCACTTTACCACAGTTTCCTCATCTGGAGAAGAAAATAGCAAACTACTCCAATATCTTTTTTGAGAAAACCCCAAATTGGGTCAGAAAGAGTTGGACACGATTGAACAACATTTTATTTTATGCTTAAAAAAAATGTGATTCCAAGAAGGGATCCATTGACTTTCCTAGAAGGGATCCATTACACACACACACACACACACACACACACACACACCACACAAGTGCACACACACATACACGTGCACATATGCACAATTAAGAACTCCTGAATTAAAAGTGTTGGAGACAAGAAAAGACTTAATAATAAATTATTAACTATCTTCTAAAATGTTAAGGGTTGGCTTACTAAAATAAAGAAATATTTATTAAGCACCTGTGAGGTGCCAGACACTCAGTTAAGAGCTTTACAAATATCAGCTCTTTTGATCTTGACAACAACCCCAAGAGGTGCAATTTTTTAGTTGAAACTGAAGCAGACAGAGGCAAAGTGACTTGCCCAGGGTCACACAGCTAGTAAGTATCTGAGGCCAGATTAAAGTGTATAAGTATACTATGAGGCTTCATATACCTGGCTATTGTTTTTTATATTTTTAAATGTTTCCTTTGGTTCCTGCCTACCCAGCACTCTGTACCAGCACTGTATCTGCTGCGCCATCTTGCTCCCTAGATGGCAGAGGAATTAAATTTCTTTAGACTGACCCAAAGGGAAAAATAGATAGAGGTTTTTTACAAAGCTAGATTTGGACTTGACATTTAAAAAGTCAACAATTATAGCCACATTTAAAAGTGACATGGAATGTGTTGGAAGACAGCAAATGTCCCATGACTAGAAGTCTTTAAGAAGAGTAGAACAGACTAAATAATCCCTAAGATGCTTTTTAATTCAGAAATTCTATGGCTCCATGTGTCCAAGAGGAAGGCAACACAGCAGAGTAGCTAAAGGGCTGGCCTTGGAGTTAGAAAGACCTGGCTTCAGGTTTTCCTCTGGTACAAACCAGCTATGGGACCTTGGACAAATCACTTAACCACTCAGTTTCCCAGGCAACCCTTTAAGACAATTCCACACAGTCGACATTAATGGAGGGTGTTTCCAAAACAATAAGACCATGAACGCAGGCTGGCAGAGGGAAAAGAGGGAGTGAAAAATGAGAAGGATGATGATGATGTCATCAACAAAAGAAGAGAAATGAGGGTACCATTCAGGGGGAGGGGAAGGGAGGAAAGTGACAGGGTGGAGAGATAGCTCAGTTTGGACACACTGAGTTTCACTTACTGGTGGAATGTCCAGGTGAACATAGTCAGCCTGATAGAGATGAGATATAGGGGCCTGGAGCTCCTGGGAGAAGGCAAAGTTAGAGATATAGATTTAGGAGTCATCTGCATGGAAGAGATAATGGAGAAAACATCACCAAAGAGGAAAAAATATAGCAAGAGAATAGAGAGAGCTAATGGTAGAACTCTGAAAGAAAAGGCATTGAAAGATGGTCTTTCTTAGGTGTATTCTGCTAGAAAAGAAGGGCAGGTAGCTGGAGCAGTGGATAAAGTGCCAAGCCTGGAGGCAGGAAGACCTAAGTTCAAATTTGGCCCCAGACATTTACTAGCTATGTGACCCTGAACAAGTCACTTAACCCTTTTGCCTCAGTTTCCTCATCTGTAAAGTTGTAGAAGGAATTATCTTTGTCAAGGAAGTGCCAAATGGGGTCATGAAGAATCAGACATGACTAAAACAACCGAAGAACAATAGAAAAAATATTGTCTTTGGAGCATTAGCGAAAGGAAATGTGCAATGTTTAGGAATGAGAGCTTAATAAGGTGCCTGTTAGGAAAGACGAAGAGTACCAGATTGTATCCAACCAGTCACAGGTGTGCTGGAGCCCGTGCATATGGACGCTCTGAATCTGATTGTTAAATGTTTAGTGTGAGCATTCACACCTTGGAAATTAGAAAATGTTACAAATCAGGGCTTGATTTATTGTTCTGATGACTGTCTAGAGCCGCCAGGGGTGAGGAAACTGTGACCTAGGGGCCACATCCAGCCCTCTAGGTCCTCAAGTGGGGCCCTTTGACTGATTAAGTCAAAATTCAGGTCCCCTCCCCTGAGTCTTAAGAAAGTGATAGAGAAAATGTGAATATTGAAGATCGAATTTAAAAGTATGTTGGGGAGGCCACTAGGTGGCATAGTGGATAGACTATTTGGCTCTGGAATCAGGAGAACATGAGTTCAAACTAGACCTCAGACACTTACTTTGTGACCCTCCGCATGTCACTTATCCCGGACTGCTTAAAAAAATAAATGTGTTGAGAATATACTGTTTCCCCCAAAGAGCTGACTGTTAAGTATTTATTAATCCTTTATTAATTATTTATTATTTATTAAGTAAGTATTAATCCACATCATTGGTTCTAAATCAAACAGAAGCCCTTTAGTGTTCTTTCATTCTTCAGCTAAATTCTTAGAGAGGCAACCTGGTATACTGGAAAGCAAGCTGATGTGACCGATAGTCAGTGACCCTGAGTTTGAATCCTTCCTGTTACTTCCTGGCCATGTGACCTTAGGCATGTCTCTTGATCTTTCTGGGTCTCATTTTCCTTGTGCATTAAATGAAGGGGTGTTCCAGAGGATACAGGCCCAAGACTCCCACATTGGACATGTCGTTAAAGTAATGAGGAGGCTTGTTTACTTCAGGTGGAGTGTTCCCCTTTCTAGTTTGACAAAATGTATCATTTAGTTAACACTTTTCTGATTCAGATTCTCAGGATCAGCAGAACCAACACCCTCTATAAGGTAATGTAGCAATTGACTTGGCTATCCACTGGGCCCTGGCATATCGATGGCCATCCCATGGCTCAGCAATGTCAGTTACCTGACCAGACTTCTGATGGGTGGGATTCGTGAGGTGGACAACAATCCTGATGAGAGAGAGATTCAGCAGGATGAATGTGGCCAGAGAACCTTGAAGGAAGATGTTTTAAACAAAATTATCACCTTTCCCCATATGCATTTTTCACCCACTAATTCTAATATTGGCTTAAATCTCTTTGTTACCTGAAAACAAAATAATCTACTTAATTCAACTTTCAAATGAAATAGTGCTTTAATATTTGCAAAGTTCTGTACATACATTATATTATTTGATCATCACAACAACCCTGGGAGTTAGGTGCTATTATTATGGTGTTATTAGACCCATTTTGCAGATGGGCAAACTGTATTATATTATTATAGCTATTATATACATATTTTAAAATTAGTAAGTTGAGGCAGAAATTAAATGCTTTGTCAAGCAATGTACAACTTGCATCAGAGGCAGGATTCAAATCTAGGTTGTCTTGCCTCCAGGAAAGAAAAAGGAACAAGAATTTTTGCTGAATCATTTTCAGTCATGTCAGACTCTTCATGACCCCATTTGGCGTTTTCTTGGCAAAAATACTGGAGTGGCTGGCCATTGTCTTCTCCAGTTCATTTTACAAATAAGGAAATGAGGCAAATGGGGTTAAGTGATTTGCCCAGGGTCACACAGCTAGGAAGCATGTGAGGCTAGATTTGAAATGTCTTCCTGACTCCAGGCTGGGAGCTCTATCCACTGCATCACCCAGCTGCCCAAGAATTTATTAAGCACCTATTATGTGCTAAGAGTTTTATGTCATTTAATCCAGCAGCAGCATTCTTGCCAAGACACCACAGTGCCTCTCATATATCTGTACAGTATCAGAGCCCAGGAGAGAAGTCACCATCAAGCTCCACTGAGGGAATCTGGGTACCGGTGAGCTGACCCCTGGACAGCAAAGCAAGTTAACTTAGGGCTTCTTATCTTGCAATGAAACAACAGTTGCTCATACCCAGAGACCCTTAAAGGCAAAGGGTTCATTTCACCATGGTGAGACAGTTGGGCCCTACCAAAGAGGGATCAAATTGCTGACCTTCCTTTTAGCTCCAAATCTACAATACTATTTTTTTTTAAATTAAAGGAAACTGGTTAAAATAATCGCTGACTTCCTAATTGTCCTTCCCCCATCTTCATTTTTCACCCACTAATTCTAAACCTCCTTATTGCCTGCAAATAAAATGATCCACCCACTACAATTCTTAAATGAAATATGGCTTCTAAATGTCCTTATTAAATGCCAAAGTGGATTGAGGAAGAAATCACCATTGTGCCATTAAAATGTGATTTGTAAGGGGACCTCTTGACAAGCTAACTCCAGGTCTCTAAATGGTCATTTTAATTTTCCCTCCACAAAAAAATTAACATTTCTGATTTACTTAAGTAGAAGAACGGAAAGAGGTAAATAAAAGTTTCTAATCTTTTGATATAACAATATCAGCTTCCCACAGTCATACAACTGTTTGCCACTAGGTGGCAGAGCTAAATTCTAAAATGCAACCAGACCAGTTCCTAGGTCTATCTTTCTGAAAGTTACTGATTTCAAAAGTCAAAACACCGTTTTCCAAATCCTTTTTTTTTCTTCATGGGATGTTCGGAAATACTTTGTAGACCCCAGCAGAGACCACTTAGTTGAGAAATGACGTTACTGTCTAACCCATTCAAACAGGTAAAGTTTGGTTGAGACCTAGATTAAACTTTAGAGAGTGACCCTAGGACCTCCCCGGACCCACCTCATACATATGTGTGTGTGACAATACTAAAATTTTAAGTAGATTTCAATAGCCTTAGAAAGCTACAGTCAGATTCTATCTACTAAGAGCTAGCATTTCTATGACTCCTTAAAGTTAGCAAAGTTCGAGCAGAACCAGGAGAATATTGTACACAGTAACAGCCACATTGTGCAATGACTGACCTTGAGAGCCTTAGCTCTTCTCATCAATCCAAGGGTTTAAGACTTCAAAAGACTCATGATGGAAAATGCCATCCACATCCAGAGTAAGAACTCTGACGTCTGAATGCAGATGGAAGCTTACTCTTTGTTCTCCTTCTTCTCTGTTCTTTTCTTTTTTCTTCTTTCTTGTGATTTCTCCCCTTAGTTCTAATTCTTCTTTGTATCATGATTCATGTGAAAATATGTTTAATATGAACATATAAGTAGAACCTGTATCAGTTTGCACGCCATCTTGGGGAGTGGGGAGGAGAGAGTGAGGGAGAAAATTTGAAACTCAAAATCCAGTGGAAGTGAATGTTGGAAACTAAAAATAATTTAGTTAATTATAAAGTTAGAGCACTTTATATTAACTCATTTGATCCCTACAACAATCTTGCAAAGTAAATGCTATTGTTATCCCTGTTTTGAAGAAGAGGAGGGGGAAACTGAGGAAAACAGAATGTATTTGCCCAGGGTTACTAGTTGTGTGAAGGTGGATTTGCACTCAGATCTTCCTGATTTCAGGCCTAACTTTCTAGCTCTTATACCAACTAACTGCCCAGTAGTTCCTATGTGGAACTCAAAGTCTAGGATGCTGCTTTGTACTTTCTGGGCACTTAAATATTTGTTGAATTGGATTGCACTGAATTCAGCTTTCTGGCAACCTCCCTAACAAGGAATATATCTGAGAACCAGGAAGATGGGGGGTGGGGGGGGGGAAGGAGACCACTGGGCATCTAAAATGAGTGACACAAAAGCCAACATATTTTATTTCATTTTCTCTCCAAACGTTTGACTCTCTGTATACATACAGCTCTAACGAGCTTAGTGACCTACAGTTATCCTTTCCACATCACTGGAATCAGGAGTGTGACGAACTGTGCTCTGGAAAATCTTTCTTAAATATTTTGGCCCTCCCTTTGTACCAGAGAAGAAGTCTGAATTTTTTTACTTTTATTGAGTGTTTATCGTGTCTTATCAGAAAATGTGGATTTATATTATACATACTATGCATATATTTTATGCATTACTAAGTTTCCAGATTTTTTATGTCATCCATGGCCTCTGCAAAACTCCTCAAAAATTCCCATTGAATTTCTTACGATGACCCACAAACCCATGATGGGGAAAGTCTCGATATGAAGGGATAACTGTAGTTTCTAAGCACATAGCATGCCGCAATCAGCAAATGAGAAGGAGAAACATAGGTCATATCCTACACATTTCCATTTGTGTGTGACCTGAGATCCCACCTTGGGTAGTGGAGAGAGCCCTAGAATTCAGAAGATGTGATGGTGATAAAATGTACAGATGGGAACCTCGAGGCAACGGAGAGAAGAGGGGAAAATTTCATAGAAAGAAAACACAATAACTTAACAAATATAGTAATCTTGGACTGTGGTAAATAATCCTCCTCACCTTGTTGAGTATGTTAATGTTCAAAATTTTGGTCTTTGAGGTGATGGCTAGGTGGTGCAGTGAATAGAGCACCAGCTCTGGACTCAGGAGGACCTGAGTTCAAATCTTCCCTCAGACACTTACTAGCCATGTGACCTTGGGCAAGTCACTTAACCCCAATTGCCTTCCAAAAAGCAAAATAAAAAATAAAAAAAACAAAAAAATTTGTTCTTCAGGAAAAAAATTAAATAAAATACCAGCTATTTCTGTTTAGGCAGCTAGGTGGTGCAATGAATAGAGTGCCTAGCCTGGAGTCAGGAAAATTCATCTAACTGAGTTGAATTCTGGTCTCAGGTACTTACTAGCTGTGTGACCCTGGGCAAGTCACTTGACCCTGTCTGCCTCAGTTTCCTCAAATGTCAAATGAGCTGAAAAAGTAAATGGCAAACCACTTCAGTATCTTTGCCAAGAAAATTCCAAATGGGGCCATGAAGAGTCAGACATAACTGAACAACAAAAATTTATATTGAAGAAAGTCAGGTGTACATGATATATTTCAGAAGAATTCCTTTAAATGTTTTTAAACCTATCTTAAAAACTTGCTCATCGTCATCAACAACAATAAGCATTTATTAAGCACCTGTTGTTGTTCAGTCATGTCCTGCTCTTCATGACCCTGGGAACCATACGGTCCGTGGGGTTTTCTTGGCAAAGATACTGGAATGATTTGCCATTTCGTTCTCCAGTGGATTATGGCAAACAGGTTAAGTGACTTGCACAGGGTCTCCTAGCTAGTAAGTATCTGAGGTCTGATTTGAACTTAGACCTTCCTGACTCTAGGCTCAGCATTCCAGCTGCCTCTTAAGCTCTTACTATGTGCCAGACACTGTGCTAAGTAAGTACTAGAAATGCAAAGAAAGTAACTCACTGCACAAGTATCCTATGAGATATGGCTGATATTCTCTACTACATATTCTCATATGAGAATGACTTATAACCAGAAGGACTGAAAGGATCATAAATGCAGAACTGAAAACAACCTGACAGGGCATCCAGTCCAAGCCCCTCATTTTACAAATAAAGAAACTGAAGCCATAAGTGGTAAAGTGACTCAACTCATCAGTCAGTCAGTCAGTCAAAAAGCATTTGGTGGGCACCCACCATATGCCAGGCACTAAGCCAAACTCTGGAGATATTTTTAAAGGCCCCTCAAAAAAGCCACGTGGTTAACAGTTGGCAGGCAGGATTCAAACCCAGTCCCTTTGCATCCTGTCTTCCTTGGGTTCCTTCAAGTTCCAGATAAAATTCCACCTTCTACAGGAGCCTCTGCCCCATTCCCCTTAATTCTAGTGCTTTCCCTCTCTCTGTTGGTTGTTTCCAATTTCTCCTGCATTTATCTTGTTTGTACAAAATGTTGTCTCTCCTATTAGACTGTAAGCTCCTTGAGGACAAGGACTGTCTTTTGTCTTAACTTTGTATCCCTAGTGCTTAGCACAGTGCTTGATACATAGTAGACTCTTAATAAATGTTTATTGACTAGCTGAATAATGCTGTCTCCCAATTAGACTGTAAGCTTCTTGAGGGCAGGTCCTATCTTTTGTCTTTCTTTGGATCTCTAGCACTCAGCACAATGCTTGGCTCATAGCAGACTCTTAATAAAATATTTATTGACTGGCTGCCTTCAAATCTCAAAGAATTCTTCTTTAAGGAAAGAAAAAAACTCTATTAAAGGACATGACAGATCCACCTTTATTCACAAAAAAAGAAAGGAAAAACAGAAAGAAGTTTAGTTGGCCAAATAAGGAAGTGAGCAAAGTAATGAGTCCAAACAAGGAATGTTTAGAAATCAGAATGTAGGGCAGGTGGCCAACAATATAGAGAATCAGTTAAATCAGAAGTTAAATCACAAAAGCCAGTGAACAAAAGGAATGACCATTTGCAAAAAATAAAGTTAAATTTTTAAAAAAAACTTTTTCACTTTTATCCGATAAAGGAAAATGAGCTGCTAATTAAAAAAAAAACAACAAAAAATACTTGTTTTTAAAATAAGCAAAACTGAGAGTTAGGAACAGGCATGTGGGGTCAGCTGAGGAGACTCAGCCTGGCAGGTTGGGAGCCCTTGGTTTCCCCTTCTTGTCCCTCTTAGGTGGCAGACTGTCTCAGCTGAAGTCCCAGATTAGGTCTGCTGGCTTCTGCCAAAGCACAGGAAGTCCTGCTCCCTCCCCAAAGAATAGGCAACTAGAAACAAAGGCAGGAAGAAGTAGACAAATTGCAAAGTCAATTGCATCTGCAGACCTGAGGTCAACTCCAGCATCTCCCATCAGAAGGCAGCATGGTATATTTAATACAGAGCTTGCCCTAGAGTTCTGCCTCTGATTCATACTGGCTGTGTGATCCGGGGTGAGTCACTGTACCTCTCACTGCTTCTCAGTTGTAGAGAAGGTGCCAACCTGCACTGGTAAACAGAGTTTCCTCACCTGGGAGTTTCTAATATAACTGAAATCACATGTCCAGTCCCTATCACCTATTGTAAATTCTAATAATATTGGGTCACTTAATTATCTATAGCAGTGATTCTTAACCTGGGATCTATGAACTTATTTTTTTATATTTTTATAAACTGCATTTCAATATCATTATTTTCTTTTTGTCATCCTATGTGTTTTTTCCTATGTATTTAAAAAACACGATTCAGAGAAAGGTTCTGTTGGCTTCACCAGGCTTCTAAAGGGTCCCACTGCACAAAACAAAGTTTAAGATCTACAGGAACAATCGCTATTAAGTTGTTGTTTGGGATGAATAAGGCTTAGATGAATTAACATTGATTCATTTTTTGTATCAGCTTGCATGGACAGGTCCTGTTCTTCAGGCCTTCTTGATGAAGACTGAATTACAGCAGTTATATATTTGACAAGTTGGTTTCCATTTCAGAGTCTCTCAGTGATTGTTTAAAGATGACATATGATGAAAGATGTTATCTACATGCAGAGAAAGAACTGAGTAATTCAAATATGTATAGAATAATTGTATATTATGTATATAAATATATGTGTAGATATATATATACATCTATATGTGTCCAATGGTAGCCATCTCTAGGCTGGAGTGCAGGGGGAGAGGAGGAGGGAAGAAAAAAAGGAATGTACATGATAACTTTATTATATATTTAAAAGGAATAGCAAGTGGCATATAATAGATTTGCAGTTTCACATACAATCATCATTTTATTATATTATGTTTTAGAAATGCTTGTTTTATTCAATAACTTAAAAATAAAATAAAAAATAATTTTAAAAAAAGTTTACACTGCAGGAATGTGCAGAGAACAAGGGTATGAGGCAAGATGGTACTAGCTCTGAGCACAAAATAGTCAGATATTCCTCTGATGAAGAGAAAAGTGAGACCTAGAGCCTTGGGTTACTTGCCCAAAGTCATTTAGAGGATATAGGAAATTACTACTATGAGGAGTCTCACTAAGTTAAGTCTCACCAAATCTGAATGACTCATACCCTGCTGCTGAACCATGGCCTCTACCAGAAGCTGGAAATCTATAGTCCCCAGAAATGTCCACAAAGTCACTGCAAGAGATAACCAGATTTGATGATGATGACTTCATTACGTTCTTGCAATCCATCCACCCTGCCTTGTCCGAGTGTAAGAAACAGAAACAAAGATTCAGTGCTAGCAGAGATCTGCCAATGTTGGATGGTTCATTTGAGTTCTGTTCAGCAACAGACTAGTGGTGAGCACGGTGGAGCTTAGTAAACAGCAGATAGATATAACCTTAAATTCGGTATATGAACTACACCAAGCCAAGCCTGAGATTCTGATTTCTATTACATCAACAGCATTGAATTGGCCATCTTGGAACTTTTTAAGTACCACCAGAGGGTGCTGAATATTGATACTGACATTCACTATAAAGATGATGTGGAAGAAACTTTCTACACTACAGATATGGACACTATAGTCGCCATTCATAAGGACAAAGTATAACTCCTTAGGCAGGGGTGGGGCAGGACATCTGAGCAGGCAAAGGTGATTACCCTTTATGTGAAGGGATTGCTAATGAATCTTACAAAGTCATCTTCAAGTTAGTAGTGCCCGAGGTGATAGAGTCCCTTTAGCCAGTGGTCTTGGTGGTGTGGTTCTGACTCCCCATCTGAGGACCAATTAGGTTGTTTTAACCTCATCATCAAAGCACACACTAAGTATGTGAAATTTGTTAAGAGTTTCCACCTATCTATGCTGACATATCTACCATGAAGCCAGATACTAGATGCAGCTGGTTAATAGAGTGAATAATGAATAGAGCACTGGGCCTGGAGTCAGGATGAACTGAGTTCAAATCTGGCCTCAGACACTTACTAGCTTTGTGTGACTATAAGCAAATGGCCTCAGTTTCCCATTTGTAAAATGGGAAAGTAATAATAGCAACCTACTTTCCATTGTTTTTTAAGTTTCAAATGAGATAACGTCTGTAAAGTGCTTTGCAAACTTTAAAACACCATATAAATACTGATTATCACCATCATCCTGACTAGAATAAAGCAATGGAAAGTTATGCCTTTTTCAAAAGGAATGGAATTGATAGATGGGGCAGTGGAATAGCATTGAATTTTAAGACCAAATATTCATGTGAGGAAATTCAGAGCCTGAGAGAGGAATCATAATGGAAAGCATTTGAGGGAGGAGAAAGATCAAGACAGAAGCCATGTTGTTGCAGGAATATAAGAGGGTGTCCCAAAAGTCTTAGTGCGGTTTTAGTCTGTTGAAAACTAAAACTGCACAAAACTTTGTACAAACCACATGGACAGAAGGAGGCATCAGATGAGGAATTCAAGAAATTCAGGAAACAGATTAAAAAAAAACAACCTGGTCCTAAAGCACGGCATTGTTGTCCCAGGAGATTTCAGCTATTGGACATGAGCTGGAGCTCTCTGCCAAAAGCAAAGCACCTAAGAAATTCATTCTTGGCCTTAAGGATGCATTCAGTTCTCCAAAGAGACAAGGACATAGTGGAGGAAGTAGCCAAGCAAACTGCTCTTCTGGCCTTGATACTACCTATCAAGGAAGAACTAGCTACTAAGATAGACGTGATTGGGAACTTTAAGAAACAATCATCATTATATCATACAAAGCATGATAGAGAAGAAAGAAACCAAGTATAATCATAATCATATGTGTACCTGAGGGATTCAGAGAAAGAAAGGGTGGAATCCCATGGCCTAGAATTCTACAGGGAAAATTGACTCCAGAGAGCTCAAGAATATCCAGAAGACTCAAAAACAAACACTTCAAATGAGAAATGAAAAAGCAGAATTGAATAAAGAGATGTTATTTGTCCTTCATTTTAAAAGGGGACCAATGACATTATAGGGTGATATCTTGACTTGTGCATAAATTGGATTTAAGTGAGGCAGAACTGCACAAAGTTGTCAGCCTCACTCTGTCTTCCAGTCGTTGAAGTCCAGGGGCAAGACAAAAGTCAAGGTGACTGGTGATGACCAGGGACACAGTGGATGACCATGGCATCTTTGCTATCTGACCAGGCTCTCAGCACAGTGTGGTGTGGCTGCTGCCCACACTGTAGCTTCTCAGAGCCACAGGCAAGAGTTGAGTGCCAGGTAGAAACCAAAGGTAGATGAACAGCCCTGAAAAGGGTTTGGCAACCTTCACACCAGAGGTGCTACTCCTCCTTCTGTATAAAAAGATAGACATTACCAAGAACTCATTGACCAAGTTCCCTCTTTCAGACAAGCACAGAAGCAAGAGGAGATAGTGAAGGATGAACATAAAAGAGCATAAGAAGTGCTAAATCTCAGAATGAGATTTGTTGCTATTTGACTGAACGGTAATGAATTTTTCAACCACAGTAGTTCTCAGAGATCATCTGAGTATGCTTAGAATGATGGTGGAGGACCCTCATTTTCATTCTTTGAGCTAGTTTACACACCCGATTCTATACTCACACTGACAAGTCTGAGGTTCCCAAAGAGGAGCCACAAACATACAACTACCCTGTACTACTATTCTCTCTCATAGTACTAAGAACGAGCTTGATGAGAAAGAGAGAAATTCCTACTATTTGACACTAAAGCCCCTGAGCCCCAGCTGGAGTGCTTCCCATTTACACAAAATAGGTCACCATGATATTATTAAATCTTAATCATAAAACATTTACTAAGCAATAAAACAGAAGCAAAAATATTTATTACATTTGCTTATTAGTTGTCAAAAATGGAAATAAGTATGACTTTTATTGAAAAGAAGACAAAGGTAAGAATAATAAAAAACATTAGTCTACTCATGAACTAGGGTCACCAATAAATACATTATCCACAAGGAAGAATGATCACACACTTATAGAATCAAGCAGAAAGACACATAGTTGTGAACAGCCAAGTGCTCAAGGCAACTTGCCACTCTGGCCTATAGGCACTGATGTCTTCATCCCTTCAGAATCAATCTATACCACATGAAGCTGCTTCTCCGCTAACTACTCCCCTTGTGGTCTTCTTCATTCTCCTATTGGACAAAGCCATTCCCCTTCCCATCTTGATCCAATAAAGCAGTGACAAGATCTTTCCACTCACAGATGCCCTTAACAGAGCTCTGGTAAAAATATGTTATGCCCTTTCCCTTAAGCCAGACAACTGTCATGCTTCTTAGATCTGCAAATAGCAAGGGATTCTGCTTTGTACAAGTGGATCTAATCCTCTTTTCATAGCAAAACACATATTACAGCAAAATGGATACAAAACCTGCCTTCACCCCCTCTGTTTCTCTCTATAAAATCATACAAGGCAGGAGAAGAAAACACAGGGGCACCACTGAGAAGGTTCCCCTTTTTCAACTGTAGATGGCACTGGGGAATATTGATCCCAGTAGTTCTTCATACAGCAGGAGGATTCAGCTTTCTGCCAATGAATTTCCAGGAGTTATTCAGGCCTTTTTTCAACCTAACAACAAAGCTTACTCTCCCGCTTTTTCTTTCTATATCTTCCATATGCTTTCTCTGTGGCTTCTGTTGGAAATTTCTGGTAGTGACTCATCTTTACCTTAAGTAATAAAACTCAAGAATTCATCTTTCTGGGGGGCTGAGCCAAGATGGCGGCATAGAAGCAGCAAAGCACCGCAGCTCCCACACAAACATGCTAAAAAACTCATAAAAGGGGACTCTAAACAGATTTTCAAGCTCCAAAACTCTCCACAAGGCAGAAAGCACATCTGTTGCTACAG
>CM053593.1:31168781-31215157 GCA_028646575.1 Pseudocheirus occidentalis
GGGGCCACTGCTGCTGGTTCCAGTAGTTCCCCTCCCCCACTGCTTCCTTGCCCCGGGGATAGAATGGCCGAACTGCTGTACCCACCCAATTAAGTTTCAAAGTTTCAGCTTTCACTAACCATCTCTGACCGAAGCTCCCCTCAAGCAGGTGCTTTAGATTTTCTTTGAAGCAGACTCATGCTGGGGCTTGGGAGGCTCCACTGCTCCTCGTGGCCACCCTGGGGCCTTGCCTGGCCGCAGGGTTTTGGGCTAGCCGTTCTCTGCTCCCTGCAGTGCGAGCTGCCCCTCTCCCGTCCTGCTCCTCATGCCTTGGCAGATGTGGAGATGCTGGAGGCTGTAGAACCGCTGCAGGCTGGCTGCAGGGCTCGGCTCAGCTCCTTTCCACCGCCTGGGCCTGGCCACGGTCTAGGCTTCCAGCTGTTCCAGCCTCCGCTCCAGCAGCCGTGCTGAGCCCCTGCTGCCGAGTTGTCTTCAGCGAGAGCTGGGTTCTCTGGATTTTTGTGAGTCTGAGAGTCCTAGACTTTCCTAGACTTTGTCTGGGCTCGTATTTTCTGGGTGTTTAGGGTGGCGGTGTGGGAGCTGCGGGACCTTGCTGCTTCTACGCCGTCATCTTGGCTCCGCCCAACGACCCATAGTCTTTTAATGGTTGTGCTAAAAGGGTATAAGCTCTTTAGGGTCCCACCAAGCTACTGGGAAAGACTTTGAGTATGGGTCCAACAATGGACTGACCTCAGAGCTGCTATTCTGGACTAGGTCTGACTTAAGCCAGTTGCCTGGTAGTTTATGTTCAATATTGGGAAAAAAATAATTCATCAATTAACCAAAGAAGATTTACTTCACCATAGCAGGAGAAAGATATTCAACAAGGATATGCATCTTCAATTGAGTTAATTGTGGGAAGCTCCCTTGTCTGAATTGCCCATTCCTTTCCATCATCCAACCATCAGTGAGGGCACTGGCAATTGTTCAGGTGACCAGGAAGTGATGTCAACAACCAGGTCTTTAGACCCCAAATCAATCTAGCCTCCATGTTGATTGTGGGACATGTCCTTTTTACAGAACCAGCAATTATCAAAGATCATCCACCTAGTCACGGAGTAGTTTTGATATGGATGATAGATAGATATGGATGAAACCTCCATGGCTCCTTGAAACACAGAAGTATTGTCAGTGATCTTTCATTTTTTATTTGGAGGAGGGAAGGCAAGGCAATTGGGGTTAAATGACTTTCCCAAGGTCACACATGTAGTAAGTGTGTCAAGTGTGTGAAGTCAGATTTGAACTCAGGTCCTCCCGACTCCAGGGCCGATGCTCTATTCACTGAGTCACCTAGCTGCCCCATCAGTTATCTTTTAACAAATGATATGAAGCAGCATTATGTAATGGGTAGAGCATGGGACTTGGAATCAGGAAGCCTGGGTTCAAAACCTGCCTCAGACACTTATTAGCTTTATAACCCTGGGAAAGTCAGTTAATATTTCTGTGCCTCAGTTTCCTGATCTGTAAAATGAGGGTGTTATATTCAAGGGCCTCTAAGTCCCTCTCATAGAAATCCACAATCCTAAATATTTATTCTCTCTTTCTAATTAGACTATAAGTACCCAGAAGTTAGGCATTGAATTCACTCCTATATATCTCTTTGTTTCCCCAGTAACCAAATAGTAGCTTGAAAGAAATAAAGGCCCCAAATTTGTTTATTGACTGAAGTGGGGGCAAAATGCTTCCTTTTTCCTTTCTTTAACCCAATCTCCATATTTAAAAAAAATCAAGTTTATTCTATTGCTTGTTGTGTTCCCCCCCCTCCCCTACCATCTCTTTGCCTAATGCTTCCTTGCCTTGTTCTCCATTGCATTCTTTTAGGACTGCCATGAGGCGAATACTGAATGATGGCAGCTGGGTCTATGAAGGGCTCGTGCCAGGAGAAATGGAAAGAATTTAAGGAGACTCTAAGAAGTGCTCTAACTTTTGCTTCAGAGGGTTCGATATTTTGCCCACTGTTTGTCCCGGCGCTTAGTACAGCGCCCCCAGTGCTTGGCACAAAGCCCACTCCATAGTTAGCTTTAATACATGTTTGTTGATGGATTGGTTGCAGGGATAAGGGATTGCTACCTGTTCTTTGGAGAAAAAAGAAAGCTGAAACTTGGTCAGAGGGGATTGAAGTAATGAGGGCACAGAAAAACTAAGTAATTATCATAGAAAAGACCAAGAGCTGCAGAAGTGTAGGCAAAAACAATAAAGATATTGGATGAAAAATAAATCAAAGTCAAAGGCATCAGAAATGAATATGATTTGAGATTTTTTTTTACAAGAAACTGACTAGTTTAGTCTTTGAGAAACACAATGATATGAAAAGCCTAGTAAAAATAATGAATACAGAAGGGTATATAATATGGTCAGCTAGGGAGATGTCTAGGATGACTTTTGCACTAATTATTAACTAGCCCATCTCTCATTTTTGGTTCAAACTAAACTCCTATAAAATCCCTGTGTAAGGTCTGCCAGAGAAGGCATAGGAGGATATTCAAGCGCCAAAGTCACTATGGAAATAGGAGGAACAAAGGAAAATTCTTAAAAGTCTCTGGGTAAAGATAAAAGGAGAAGAGAACAAAGAGGATCTCACAGCAGGGGGATGTGACAGATCTCCAAATCAGGAAGTCAGAGAAGATGAAGTGGAACAAGGTCTAATCTCTCAATCCAGGGAGATGGGAGAGAGATTTCAGCTACCCAGTTAACTTTTAGATAACTCAGTCAGGAGGAGAGAGCATTGAACAGAACTTGAAACACAGTAAGGATAAGTTTTATTCTCTCAGTAAATGATGCGAGAAGAGCAAAGAGAATCGAAAATGGACCCAAGCCATAAAGATTTTATAGAAAGCCTGGGTATCTTAAGTTGTCTAGCCAATAGGAACCACCCTAAAAGAGCAAAGGGATAAATGTATGAATTACTTAAAAGCTTTAGACTATGAATCTGATGGATAAGTGATTTAAAATTTTTTTTTTTAAAAATATAGTCACTTAAGGAACCAGATAAAGGCAAAATCTCCTTTTTAGGATAAGATCCAGATCCACCCATATCATAACTCAATGCTCGTACTTAATAGAAAAACTCTTAAAGGGACATTTACTAATTGTGAATTTCTGGGTGCAAAAGTTATTAATGTTATTGCCAATATAAGTGATTATTAGAGCATTATTTTTATAAAGATCAACTGTTATTTCTTAATGAATGAATGAAAAAAGCATTTATTAAGCTCCTACTATATGCTGAGTACTCTGCATATTGGGGGACACAAATACAAAAATGAGCCAGTAGGAACTTCTATTCTCATAGAGAGAGACAACAAATATTGGGGAGTTGTGACCAAGAAAGGAAATTTTGGTCTGGGAGAATCACACAGATGGTGAATGGAAGGCAATCAGTTGTGATACCTTATAGAATCAATGATCTATTGTCAGCAGAAGGTGGAAAAAATGGCGGATGTTGGATGAGAAGTGGGGCATTGTATGGTGCTGGCTTAAAGGTGGGGGATTAGATGTGTTTGCCCTAGGAATGTATAGACTTTTAAGTTTAATCTGCATCACTTTCTTAAATCTAGACAATCAAGAAAACAATAAATCAAGCCCTGAATTATTATTGAGTTTGCTCAGGCAGGAGGTATAAATGTCACATTGAAAATTTAATAATCAGCTATCCCTTTGGAGCTAGCTTTAGCACACCCCGAGTTTGCTTTCACTTACTCACAATCAGGATAGCTCAGCCCCAGGGCAGAATTTCAAAGCTCAGTGGATTAATTCCCAACATGTGTTCTCTGGATGCCTGGTCCAGAAGCTGCTGTTTCCTCAATGACTAATTTTCAAGAAGAATTTTCAGATGGCTATGCCCATAGGTAGGTATCTTCAGCTCTGGATATGGACTTGTATAATTTTTATGCTAGGAACTTCCACCAATAGACATCTAAGATAGCTTACCTTTAGAAAGGTCTAGAAAGGGGGTACTGAAGTTACAAACAGAAACTGAATTCTGTCCAACAGGCACTTATCAAACAACATCTACATGTCAGTCCTTGTACTAGGTGCTATGGGTATAAAGTATCTGAGACTAGATTTGAACTCACATCCACCTCACTCCAGGTACAGTGCTCTATTCAGTGTGCCACATAGCCACTCCTGTATCTTTAGTATTTGGCACAGTGGCTGGCATTGAGGTACTTAATAGATGACTGATGAATTGCCTATGTGCCAGGTACTGCTGTAATCACTGGAGGTACAAAGAAAGGCAAAAAACCAGTTCCTGCCCTCAAGCTCCCAATCTAATGGGAGAGATAGAATGTGGACAACTGAGTACAGGCAAGATATAAACCAGTGGTTCTCAACCTGTGGGTCGTGACCCCTGGGGGCGTCAAATGACCGTTTCACAGGGGTCACAGGGGTTGCCTAAGACCATCAGAAAACATATTTCTGATGGTCTTAGGGACTGAGACACCTCTCCTCTATCTGTCTCCAGGTGGGTCTGCCCACATATGAGTATTAAAGGGTCAGGGCATTAGGAAGGTTGAGAACCACTGAATTATAAACAATAAGTTTCCCAACAGAGGGAAGACAGCACTATTAAATTGGACCAGGAAAGGTTAATTGCAGAAGGTGGATTTTAGCTGAGATTTGGAGGAAGCTGGGAGGCAGAGATGAGGAGGGAGAGCATTCCAGCATGGGGGCAGACGGAGAAAATGGCCAGTGCCCAGATATGGAGTGTCTTGTAGGAAAAACACTAGGGAGGCTAATTGCACTGTATCAGAGCGTACATGGGTTGTTCATCCTTCCTTTTCAAGAGGACCCAATGATGTCACAGAGTAATGTCTTGACTTGTGTATGAATTGGATTTAAGTGAGGCAGAGTTGTGCAACCTCAGACCAATGATGAGGTGTAAAAAGACTGGAAAGGTAGGAAGTCCTGGCTTATAAAGGACTTCAGAAGCCAAGCAGGATTTTATATTTGATCCTTGAGATAATAGGGAGTCATTGGGGTTTCTTGAATGGTGGTGGTAATACAGGTAACATGTTCAGATCTGCGCTTTAGGAATAATATTTTGACAGCTAATTGGAGGGGAGGCCAGAGTAGGGAGAGACTTGTGGCAGGGAGACCAATCAGGAAACTATTTCAGTAGTCCAGGTGGGAGGTGATGAGAACCTGTACCAAAATAGTGGCAATATTACTTCACCTACTTGTTCCATTTTCCTTATCAGTAAAAGGTTAAGGTTGGATTCAATGACCTCTAAGGAGCTGCTTAATCAATGTTTCTTAAATTGAATCTAATACATTCTGGGCAGTGGAAGCAGAGCATAAAAGAAAGGGGCACCTGGGGAGCCATCCCAGGGCTGAGAAGTGCCCTTACTCCCTGTGCCCATGTAAGGAACTTGAGCTGAGATTTTTAAATAAAATCCTCCACTTGAGCTGTAGGACACAGAGAAGAGCCATAGACATGATTAAGTGGTAGGATCCGGGATTACAAATCAGGCTGGAGAAGAAAGGGCTCAAGGCTATTACAAGGCCGCATGGGACAATCTGCCTCATTACTTCACATTCACACTGGCTATGAAGGACTCCTGCCCAGAGGACGCTGAACTGCTGTTCTCAATATCAACTGAGAAATGAAAAGAGGAAACAGATTTCAGCTGTGGCATGAGAGATTTAGGTTATATACATGGAAAGAGTTCTTGACAGGGAGGATTGTTAAGCACAGGACAGTTATTGAGCGAGCTAGGAGAAGCCTCTCATCTGGAGGTCTTTAAAAAGAGCACAGCTCCTGATCTGTGAGATGGTATTAAGTGGCATTCTATCTGAACCTGGGGAGATGCTCAGGATGATTGAAAGGCAGTGTGATGAATTTAGAGCTAGGACACCTGGGTTCAAATCCTGTTCTAAGTACTTACCAGTTAGGCCAATCTAGGCAAGATGTGTGAACTCAGAGAGCCTGAGTTTCCTTTTCTGTAAAATGGGTATTTACCCTAGCTATCTCATAGGGATGTGAGGAAAACATGTTTTTGAGAATGCTTGCTGTAAATATGAGTTATTATCATACTTCCTCAAGGTCTTTTCCACCCCAGGAATTTTGTAATTCTACAACAGCAGAGGAAAACTTCCTTGTAAAAAAAAAACCAAAACAACCTACAAAGAACCCAAACCTACACATCAGTAAAATTAGGGGAAGAAAACACTACTTCTGTGACTGATACCAATACTTCCAGGCTCTGTGATTTTGTGGGCAGCTGATGCAGGGGGCAGGCTCTCCATAACTTAGAAGATGGTCTCTAATAGCTGCTGAGTCTGAAAAAGTCATCACTGTTTGGTCAACCTGTTGATGAATCGGTCTCTCTGGACCTAGCTGGGCAAGTGTTTAGGCAACAGACAGTTTATCAGTCAGCAGGTACTTTTTATGTACTTAATTAACTAAGAATCTGCTTAGTTCCAGACACTCTTCTAGATGTTAAGGGTCCAAAGACAAAATAAGACAATCCCTGCCTTCGGGGATCTTACATTCTAGCACAGGAAACAGTATGGCAGCTAATCAATCAATCAATAAACATCTATATCAAACACCTACTATGTAGCAGCTACTATGCTAAGCACTGGTATTGCATGCATTGAAGTGTATACAAAAATAGACATTAAATAAAAATGTGCTAATTTTTTTTTAGGGGGAAGCATTCTTGTAGTAGGATTCTTCTGAAAGCTGGTACCTGGAGTCTTTCCACGTTATAAAATCTGCCTGTGTTTGCATGCCCTGTCTTTGGAGAACCAGGGTCACTCCCACCCTCCAATGAGAGAATATGAGTAGTTTCCAAAGAAATGCAAATTGTTAAATTACATCTAACAGTTATAATGGAAATACTATGTGCTGGTAACTGTGCTAAGCACTTTACAAATAATATCTCTTTTGATCTTTACAACAATCCTGGGAAGTAGGTGCTTTTATTATCACTATCCCCATTTACAGATGGGGAAACTGAGGCAGAGTTAAGTGACTTTCCCAGGGTCACACAACTAGTGAATGTCTGAGATTTTGATTTGACCGCAGGTCTTTTTTACTCCAAGCCCAACACTCTAGCCACTGCACCATCTAGCAGCCTTCAATGAAGTTGGTGTGGCAAATTCGAGTGAAGAATGATAGCTCTGAGTCACTATCACAGTGACTCCATTGGGTCCCTCCTAAACTTATTTCTGAACACAAAGAAGAAACAGAAATAGAAAAAAAATAGAAAGAAATAGGGTAAGACCTGAAAAAGATATTTATTGCTATTACTTAATGTTATTATTAATTATTATTTTAAAATGTTATTTTAAAATAACTTTAATTCTTTTTTTTACTTTTCTTTTAGGAGGGAAATTGGGGTTAAGTGACTTGCCCAAGGTCACATGGCTGGTAAGTGTTAAATGTTTGAGGCCGGATTTGAACCCATGTCCTCCTGACTCCAGGGGCAGTGCTCTATTTACTGTACCACCTAGCCGCCACAACTTTAATTCTTTATTTGAAAATTTCCTTATTTGAAGATTTTGAAGTTAGACAGTGAAGGAGGCAGCATGCTTAAGAAGACCAAGGTTTAAGTCTTACTCCTGACCCTTGCTTTCTCTGTGATCTTGGGCAATTCACTTAATCACTCAGTGCTCCTAGGTATCTCTAATATTCTAAGTTACATTCTACAGCATAGTGGCAATTCCCACACTTGATGAGATCCCAGATCTGGACCACGGAGGGAAAAACAGTAAGTGAAAGATCTGGGGCAATAGTTTTCTCATTTGTGAAATGAGCAGATTGGGCTGGACCACTGGTGCCAAACTCATAAAGAAATGGAAACCCACAGGTGCATGATGATTTAGAAAACCACAAATTAACATTATTTCTGTTGTATTGTATTTTTTAATAAAAAAAAATTTCCCAATTACATTTGGGTTTTACCCTACTGTCCTCTTGTTGGCTGCCATGACACCTATAGGTTCAATGACTTCAAAAGTCCCTTCTGGCTTAAATTTTTCTTTGCGTTCAGGAATGACATTGGGTCAGATTTAGAGGGAGCCAGTGATACAGGGAGTATTGTGATAGTGACTCAGAATCATCCCACTCTCAAATTTGTGGCACCGCCTTCATCACCTCATTCATCAGCTTGCCTACCATTCATTCATTTATGCCTTATTTCACCAAAGAAACATTTGTCAAGGGATTTGTACCGAGTGGGCTACAGGGAATATCAGTGTCAATAAGACACAGTTCCTGTTCTCAATGAATTCCCAATCTAGGAGAGGATATACACACACACTTGTGTGTATAGAAATATATATATATATATATATATATATATATATATATATATATATATATGTATGTATGTATATATATGTATACACACAACATCTACACAAACTATTCATTCAAGGTAGAATGTGATAAATACTTTTAAAGAGTTAGAAATAGAAAGCTCTGGGATTCTTTTGTTTGTTGTGTTTTTGCAGGTGGTAAAGACTATTTCTAGCTAGAATGGGGATCAGGGAAACTCCATGATAAGGTAGGAGGTAGCTCTAGAACTGAGTCTTAAATGATGGAAAGGATTTCAGCGAGATGGGGCTGTGGGTAGAGTGCTGGTCCTGGCTTCAGGAAGTCACTTAACTTTTGCCTCAGTTTCCTCATCTGCCAAATGAGCTTGAGCAGGAAATGGCAAACCTCTCCAGTATCTTTGACAAGAAGACCCCAAAGGCAGTCATGAAGAGTCAGATTCATCTGAAAACTGACTGAACAACAATAAGGATTTCAAGTGAAGTCAATAAGCTTTTTATTGAACCCTGAGTATGTGGTAGATGAAAGTGCCAAGTGTACGTACACAAAATAGAGGTAAAACAAGCAAACAAACTCTTAGCCCCAGGTAGAAGCTCACAGTCTGATGAGGGAGACAACATGAAAACACCTATGTAAAAACAAGTTATAGATGGGACAAATTAGAGAAGAAGGGAAGGTGCTAGCCTTAAGGACTGGGAAAGCCTTTTTTTTTTTAAACTTTTTGGAGGGGAAAAGATAGGGCAATTGGGGTTAAGTGACTTGCCCAAGGTCTCACGGCTAGTTTTGTTAAGTTCCGAGGCTGGGGGCTGGGTTTGAAGTCAGGTCCATCCTGCTCTATTCACTGTACCACCTAGCTGCCCTGGGCAAAGCCTTCTTAAAGAAGATTGGGCTTCAGCTGGGACTTGAAAGAAGCCGGAGAATGTAAGAGGTGAGAGGAGGGAGAAGATGCCAGGAATGGGAGGATAGCCAGTGAGTCAGGAGATAGAGGGATATGTTTGAGCAAGAACCAGGAGGCCAATCTCACAGAGTTGAAGATGATGGGGAAGACAGCAGAGTCTAAGAAGAATGGAAAGGTACGAGGGACTTGGGGTATGAAGGGTTTGAAAGTCAAACATTTTTGACCCAGGGCTTTGCATACTGCCTGACGCATAGTAGGTGCTTTTGTTGTTCAGTTGTTTCAATTGTATCTAACTCTTCCTGACCTGATTTGGGGTTTTCTTGACAGAGATGCTGAAGTGATCTACCATTTCCTTCTCTCTATCATTTTACAGATGAGGAAACTGAGGCAAGCAGGATTAAGTGGCTTGTCCAGGGTCACACAGCTAGTAAATGTCTGAAGTTGGAGATGAACTCAAGTCTTCCTGACTCCAGACCCTGCACTCTATTCGTTTATTAAATGCTTATTGACCAGCTAACAGAATGAAATGGCCTTTCCAGTCCCTGCCAGCCTCTTTCTCTAGAGTAGGCAGAAGATTCTAAGTCAGGCACTGTTAAAGGAAAAGACATTTATGTTACAGGACACAGGGCAAGTACTGTTTAGTTTCTGGGTTTGAAGCCTTGGCAACTTTTCTTGGTAACCTTCTTTCCTGGGTGACACCCTCTCTCAGGAATCTCAGGTTCAGTTTTGCTGCTTTACTTGCGGTTCAAAGTCTACCAAGTTTGGAGTCCCACCCAGAGTTTCTGGGATGCCAGCACAACCAGGTCATAGAGTAGGCAATCATTCTTTCTTAAAAAACAAAGTGAAACAAAAACCTTTCACTCCCTCACCCAGACCTTGAACTAACTAAATAAGGAGTGATAACATATCTCCTTTCCTCCTTAGAATGACTCACATTCAGAGTCAGTGTGTTGGGTGGTGTGGTGGCTGCAGCGGTAGTAGTGGTGGTGGTGGTGGTGGGGTGTGTGTGTGTGTATTTGTGTGTGTGTGTGTGTGTGTGTGTGTGTGTGTGTCTGGTGGAGGTTGGAGGCTTTAAGGAAGGAAGACTTTGCTTGCAGCTCTATCTGATGCCTCCTCACACTGTTCCTGGCATGTTGGATTTCAGTGACACCCACTGGGGGTGGCTAAGTGGCACAGTGAATAGAGCACTGGCCCTGGAGTCAGGAGGACCTAAACTCAAATCTGGCATCAGACACTTAACACTTACTAGCCGTGAGACATTGGGCAAGTCACTTAACCCCAATTGCCTTGCCTTCCCCCCTCCATAAAGGGAAAAAAAGCTGCTGTCTGGTCCTGTAAAATTGTAAGATCATAGATCTGGAATTGAAGGGGATCTCGGTCTCCTTTACTGCAATTCCCTCTTTTCATAGTTGAGGGAAATGAAATGGAAGTTAAGTGAATTGCCCAGGATCACACAGCTAGTAAATGTCTGAGGTCAGATTTGAATTCAGGTCTGCCTGACTCCAAGTACATCTTTCTAACTACTGAGATAACTCATTGCCACAATGGTAGTAGGTACTTAAGAAATGTTTGTTGTACTAGATTCTCTCAAGCAGCAGCTATTACAGAAGACAGTCTTTACATTGCCATCCTGAACTATCTAGAGTGAGCAATAGTGTACATAGGGATTGGCACTTAGGAATATCAGGGGTATCTAGTCACCTAGGGAAGAGGTCGTGACCTAGGGGCAGTAGGTAGCACAGTGGATAGAGCATCAGGCTTGGAGTCAGGAAGATTCATCTATTTACCTCAGTTTCCTCATCTGTCAAATACACTGAAGAAGGAAATGGCAAGCCACTCCAGTATCTTTGCCAAGAAAACCCCAGATGGAGTCACAAAGAGTTATACACAACTGAAAAGTGGCTGAACAACAAGGGTAGAGGTTTCCAAGCTTTATAAACTGGTGTCCCCCATCAGTAAGGAAAATTTGAGCTTGCATTTCTTTTATGCCTCTATTTAGTTATGTGTATGTATGTATATATATATATATATATATATATATACATACATACATATATATGTATATTTGCTACCATACTGATCACTATGTACATTACAAAAAAGGCATCAGAAAAGGAGATAAAGATGAGTATCTTATCCTAGAGTCAGTAGGGAGCTATTGAAGACTGTTGAGCAGGAAAATTCCATGATCTGATCTAGGATATAGGAAAATTGTTTTGGCAGGATATGTGGAGGATGGACTGGAGAGGGGAGAGATGTGAGTCAAGGGGACCAATTAGGGTCATACTGAAGTCTGAAGGCTAATGGAGGGATGCTGAAGTCAGTTCTGAATGAGGGTGGTGGCCCTGTGAATATGGAAAGTGGTACAGACAAAGATGAGGAGGCAGAAATGATGAGATTTGACAGTGGACTGGATGGATATGAGGTAGAAGAGTGAAGAATGCAGATTGTGTTGAGCTTGTGAAGCTGGGTGAGAGGAAGGATGATGGGGGCACTTAGGTGCTGCAGTGAATAGAGCACAGCTGGGTCTGGGGGCTGAAGACCTGAGTTTGAATCTGTCTTCGGACATTTGCTAGCTGTGAGAACCTCCGTGAGCCACTTAACTCTGGTTTGCCTCAGTTTCTTCAGCTGTAATATGGGGATGATAATAACACCTGCCTCCCAGGGTTGTTGAAAGTATCAAATGAGATAATTGTAAATTGCTTCACACAATGCCTGGCACACAGGTACTATCAGTTTTAACTATTATTATTATTTCCACAATAGTAATAGAGAATTTGGATGAGAAATTGGTTTTAAGGGACATAAAATGTGACGAGAGGCATGATGTGCATGACAAACCATCCGTGCCTGCACATGCTTTGGGACTCCCTTGGTCTTGTCCAAAATAAAACAAGGGCAGAGGCAGGTGCTTCCTCACAAGCCCCTTCCCTGGATACGCAGAATACTTTCCAGGAGTGCTTGCAAAGTTAGGAGGTGATTTGAGGGGTGTGGGGTGGGAGAATTTTTCTCATAGCTACTAATGTGGGTGCCTGAATGACAGTCATGACCTCTCTGAGGGGTCAGTGTCAGAGAAAGTCTGCACAGCAGAGGGAGGCTGTGGGATGAACCCACATTAGATTAGGCACAGTTGTGTTAGAAATAAGCCTCAAGACTGGCTATTGTGGGGAGGGTTGGTGGGCTGTGTGCCCTTGGAGGTTAGACCCTGAGCCCCAGTTTGGAGTCTGGAGGGAAATAAACCTGTATGATCTCATAGAATCATAGAGTAATACTCTAGGGTCATGCCAGGTTAGAGTTTTGTCAGAAGGCATTAGAGTAGAGTTTTGGGGGCAGTCTGAGGACTGAAGAATTGGTGCCCAAAGTTACATGGGTAGTAGAAGGTAGAAGAAGTAGATTTGAACTCATGTCCCCCAATTCAAAATCCACCACTCTCTCCATTGTAATGACGACAACTCACACAATAGTATACTCTTAGCTCCTCCTGATTTTGTTTCTGCTGAGCCCTGAGATAGGGCCGATGTTCACTAACACACCTTTGGTGTTGAAGAATTCTCACATTCCTCAACGTTGGTGTTTCCACTTGGAGCCCACTAGCATCATACAGGGGCAGCACCTGATGGGCAGGGTCTAAAGGCACTGGAACTGGAATCAGGAGGCCAAGTTTTGGGTTTCAACTCTGGCATTAACTTGCTGTGTGACCTTAGGCATGTCACATAACCTCAGAGCTAATAATATGAATGATAATAGTAACTAACATTTACATAGTACTGTGGCAGGCACTGTGCTAAATGCTTTTACAAATATCTCATTTCATCCTCCCAACCACCTTGGGAGGCAGATGCTATTATTATCTTCATTTTACAAATTAGGAAACTGAGGCAAACTGAAGTTAAAGTCCAGAGTCATGTAGCTAATGGGTATTTGAGTTCAGATTTGAATATATATATTTGCTATAAACATTATGCCTCTTAGGTGCCCCTTCATAATAACTGACATTTGTATTATGCTTACTAGGTACCATGAGCCTTATAAACGTTATCTCATTGATCCCTGAGAGGCAGGTACTACCCCTAATTTTATAAATGAGGAAACTGAGACTTACAGAAGGTAAGTGACTTGCCCAAGGCCACATAGCTAGTAAGTATCTGAGGCTGGATTTAAACTCAGGTGTTGCTAATTCCAGGATCGAAACTATATCCACTGTATCACCTAGCTGCCTCATAGAGCAAACCAACATGTTATGGCAAAGGTAAAAATCAATACTAAATCTGAATAAAGAATAAAATTATTGATATGATGACATGGTATGATGATATAGGAAAGTGATACAGGACATGATAGAGATGGCTTCATCCTAACCTATTTACACAAACTGTTGATGCTGAAAAAAGAGAGATGGATAAAAGAACAGTTACTGACACTGTTAGTTTCCTAAGTAAGCTTAACCCATGTTAATCAATCATTACAATGAAAACCAAAAAGGGCCTAGAAACCACCACACCAGTCAGGAAACATTCAACATCAGTGGAGAGATAATGTAGCAAAGGGCAACAATGGTTTAGCATATACATTTGTAAGAAGAAGAATATAATAGAATAATATGAACATTATTGCCTTGAAGGCCAATGACAAGTAAAGAGAAAAATGATGTTTACAGAAAGTTTGATGAGAAACCCAATTAAGAAAAATGAAGGCATAGAAGATTGCATTAGATGGAGGAAAATGAACAAATGAAATATGCAAAAGATGTAACGATTTCCAAAATCTTTTCTCCATAAATGACGATTGAACTGCCTTGTCTAGAATCAAATATCATGGTTCTCAAGGGGCAGTCTCCTCAGTGAGAAAGTAGAAATAACATTAAAGAAAATACATTTGAGAAACACAGGTGGGCTAGACCAAGCATACAAAGAGGAGGTCCAAGCTGGGGATGACACAGTTTTTAGGGTATTGAGAGATAGGTTCATAAGATAATCTGAAAAGGGGGAGAATAATGAATATTTGGAAAAATCATGGACATCATTACCAGAATTAGGCAACCAAGAAAACCTCAGTAACTTCAATCCAAGTGCTCATTTTCTCATTTCCACAATCTTCATGAGAATAATTTACACAGACGTCACATATATCTTTGATAAAGATTTGAGAATAAAGGAAGCAGACTTTTACACATGATATTTTATAGCTAACCACATCTTTATAGTCTCAGACTTTGTTGAAAGGTACTGAGAATGCAATTGTACTTATTGCCACTTGACTTGGACCATATTTACATGGGCAGCCTGTTGATTCAAATGAGGTCCTTGTCTCCCCTGCCCCCCTCCCCAGGAATCGAGGAGAAGCTTGTCAAAGGGATATGGGGAGCATTTGGTAACTAATGATATTATCCTATTGAAAAAATCCAGAAGTAGTCCTACTAGTGAAAAAATAATAATAACATTGTGATAGTTATGGAAGCTGCTGAGAGGTGGCTTGGTGGAGCAGTGGATAGAGATCTGAGTCTGGAGCCAGGAAAACCTGAATTCACAGACATATTAGTTGTGTATTCCTGGACAAGTCGCAACTTTTGTTTACAGAAAGTTTTCTCAACTGTAAAATTTGACTAATGATAGCATCTACTTCTGAGGGTTGTGAGGATTGAGTGAAAAATAATAATTGTAAACCTCTTAGCATGGTGTCTGATACATAATAGGTGCTTAACAAAATGCCTGTTTTCTTCCTTCATGATACTAAAAAATTGTTGTTATTCACTGATTAAAGTTTTCTTTCTTTTTCTTTTTTGCAGAGGGGAAGGCAGGGCAGTTGAGGTTAAGTGACTTGCCCAAGGTCCCACAGCTAGTAAGTGTTAAGTATCTGAGGCTGGATTTGAACTCAGGTCCTCCTGATGCCAGGGCTGGTGCTCTATTCACTGCACCACCTAGCTGCCCCCAACTGAAGTTCTTTTTATGAAAAATCAGACTTTATCTTTTCTTTTTATGTGTCTTCTGTCAGACCTCTGAATTAACAGTAGCTGATATTAGAGACTGAGGAATAAGTGACCTAGGAAATGACCAATAATTTGTGTTCAGAGTCCTGGTAAACTCTTATTTGCTTCCATATGGAATAGGGGGCATGGGAGTATATGTTGAAAACTAATGGGTACGGTGACTGAACAGATTTGAGACCCCTTGCCTTGGAGATCCTCCCCTAGCATGATGTCTTCCATTGAAGACTTTACATTCACCCGAGATTGCTTGAAAATGTAATATCAGAGACAACTTTGTTCAATGGCCATTTGATTATCAGTACCAAGAGAGTTATAAAACAGGGAGATAAATGTTTCCCACTGAAGTAAAAGTATTGCTAAAATAATAGAAAATATTTTAATTGTCTGTTCAGTATGTTTTCTTTCCTTCAGAGTAAGATTTGTTTGAAGTAACCAAGATAGGCAGCATACTATCATGGTTTGGTATTTTGAGGTCCTCTCTCAACCATTAACTGAAAAGTACGGCTTCAGTGTTTGTAGTTACCAAACTAGTAACACCCATACTCACACCCGCACCCACAGCCCAACTTCCCTTCACCCTACACTATGATCATACTACTTGATTAATGGGAGAAAAGTAAATCCAGAATAGGGAATAGAGGGCTTGTAATTTAATAGTGGGCTAGAGCACATCATAAATCTTCATGGTTTCTGAAATTTAGTCTTCAGATCCTCAAACCACAAAAAGATAAAAATATTCATAGCTTGGAAATGTTCAAGTCAGACAGAACACATTTGGAACTGGATATCATTTCACTCTTACAAGAGAATGAGAGTGGAAGGGGTAGTGTTTGCTTAGCTCAACACTCTCTTGTGTCAGACCCCTGGATAATCAGCAGCAGGCAGGGGAGGTTGGTTAAGCAGAGGCCAGTAAGCTGTGTGCTCAGAAGGAAGTGGAGTAGGGACACCCTCCTGAAGCATTTGACCCACTTTTCTGAATCATGCCCTGGACTCATGCCGTGGCTTCTGTTTGTAATCTCTAGTTTCTCACCCAGGACTGTTTGTTCCCTTCATTTATAGACTATCCAACCCTATCATTGTGTTGGAAATCAGTCTCCCAAGAATTTCTTTCACTGATCACTTCCCTTTGCCCTAAACCTTATCACTGGAGGAGGCCTCTGTTTCTGCTAGTAACCCCTTGTTTCCTACATAGAGATCAGAAAACTTCCAACCATGAGATTAGATGATTTTATGATTCTATGAATCCTTGGAAAGTGATTTAGGAGAAGAAACTCTTAAGGGGATGGTAAGCTTGTAATGATTGTAATCATATTCCAGAAGCAAAGATAGCTCTATTTACGAAGGCCGGATCAAACAGCTACAAAAAATAGTATCTTTTTAAAAATCACTATGGTTTCTTTGTCTCATCCCAGGGATGGGGACTAGAGTGTTTTAAATTTCTTTGGCATAGGACACCCTCTTGCCATTAATTTGGTACTATAACATCTTCCTTTCACAAAAAGTATCCAATAGCAAATCTACATTAATGAATAAAAATAAATTTTAACTAAAGAATCTTATAATACCTTTGAGATACTAGTGATATTCTGCTGTCACTGAATGGATGTTGAGAATTATTATCAGATATAAAGTTATTTTTCACACCTCTGATTTTGCAGAAACTATAGGTTTGTGGATTCTCTCTTTAGCCAGTCCAACAAGGCCCAGGGAGCTGAGGTTGGGTTTAGCTTAGAAAGAAAAGAAGTCTTGTCATGTGGTGGACTAGATGAAAGGGTCTTAGAGAGATAGGGTCAGGGGTGGAGAAACTGTGGTATCGAGGTCACATTCTAGGTCCTTGGGTACAGACTTTTGTCTAAGTCCAAGTTTTATAGAACAAATCCTTTTATTAAGGGGATTTGTTCTGTGATGTTCAGATGCAGTCAAAGAGTCACACTTGAGGACCTAGAGGGTCACATGTGGCCTTGAGGCTGCAGGTTCCCCAGGTAGACCCTGCTGAATGAGAGTAGACACCTGTTTTCACGGACTCCCTATTGGCTGTAGGATCAAATATAAAATCCTCTGGTATATAAAGCCTTTTATAACCAGGTCCCTTCCTACCTTTCTGGTCTTCTTGTACCTTTCCTCCCCTCCTAACCCAACATGATCTGTACTTCAGTGACACTAGTCTCCGTGCTGTTTCTCGAACATGGCAAGACACTCCATCTTTTGGAGCGTATCCATCCAAGGGTATCCATAGAAGTCCTTCATGACTGGAATTCTCTCCTGCCTCTCCTCTACCTCTTTTCTCAGCTAAATCCCACCTTCAACAGAAGATCTTACTGGATCCCACTTAATACCATTCCCTTCCCTGTGGTCATCATCTCCAATTGGTTCAGAATATTTCTTGTTTGTGCATAGTTGTTTGCATGGTACTTCCCCCATTATACCGCGAGCTACCTGAGAGCACGGATTGTCTTTTGCCTTTCATTGTATCTCCCAAGCCTAGTATAGTGCCTGGCACCCAGTAGGTGCTTAAAAATGCTAGGCAGTTAACTAATTGTTCTGTTCTAGAGAGCTGGATTTTGAGTCAAGGGATCCAAATTTGAATCCTATCTATGCTGCTCCTCGCTCATGTGACCTGGACAAGCTACTCAATCTTTTCCGCTGTAAGATGAAGAAATTAGACTAGATGGCCTCGTGAGAGTTATAATCCTATAATCCAATATTTTATTTGTTAATAATCTACTCTAGAGTTAACACAGTGCAAAATAGAGATAATATCAGGAAGAAGAAAAAGTAGATGTTGTCAGGCACCTGACATGAGCAAATTATTGCAGCTGGATCCAAAACTTTCTGGCAGTCAATTGGCAAGAATTATTAAGTGCCTAGTATGTTCCAGATACTGTGATAAGCACTAGGGAAACAAACCAAAGGAGAATAGTCTCTTGCCCTTTTTAATAGTTTAATAGTCTCTCCTAGGGGATGCTAGGAAGGGGGAAATGGTGCATTTACAGACATTCATAGCTGGGAAGATCAGGAAAGGTCTCTTTTCTGAGTTGAAGGAAACTAGGGACTCTGAGAAATGGTGTGTAAGAAGGGAATGTGTGGGAACAGCCAGGGAAAAGGAAGGGAGGAGAGAGAGAGAGACAGAGAGAGAGAGAGACAGAGAGAGAGACAGAGAGAGAGACAGAGAGACAGAGAGACAGAGACAGAGAGACAGAGAGAGACAGAGACAGAGAGAGAGAGAGAGAGGGAAGGAATGTTGTGGAGGCTAATATTGTGGAGTGTGGGAAGGGGAGTAAGGTGTAAGAAGGATGGAAAGGTATATAGAGTCAGGTTTAAATAACAGAGGAGTTCGAATTTTGATTTTAGAGTTAATAGGGAGCCAATGGTGTTTATTGAGCTGGGGAGTGACATGGCCAGACTTAACTTTAGGAAAATCATTTGGGCAGTTGGAGGAAACAGATGATATAGTCCTCAGCTTCTGATAGGGCAAAGTTCATTTGTAATTCATCTATACAACACAAGTCATCTCTAAAGGCAAATTTTTTTTTTTTCGCCTGGGATCTAAAATCACGCCGGAATGTATCATGTTTGACCTTGTAAAAGGAACATGGAGCATTAGTTAAGAATATCCTTGACTGTGGTTTGTTTTTCAAAAGATACAGAAACATTTTTGGAACAGACAGTTCTTGCATTGTCAGCCCGATAGATCTTCTGGGCACCTGGGTTATTGCTGCTCCATTTTCAGCTCTCTAAACTCCCCAAACTTGGCTCATTGGTGCTCCCTACTGACTCCAGACTGTTACTGTATCTTCTTTTTAGATTGGATGTCCCCAAATCTCAGAGATATTTGTAGAAGAAGATGGCTTTCCCCTGCCTCTGTGCCCTGAAAACAGCATGCCACGCTTTCAGGAATTTTAAAGGGGTGATTAATAAGCATTACAGGAATCATACTAGGGAATTCCAAAGCAATCCAAAAGAAAAATACAGAGTTTCAAAGAGAGATCTTTTAGTCAATTTTCGTCTTCAGGCACAGGAATAATTAGAACCAGCTCTTTCTTAGTTCCCACCCCTCAAACCCCTTCTTTTTGAATAACAATGCCTTTCTTCTCATTGATGATGATGATGATGATGAAGATAGCATGTACTTCAGGTGCTTTACAAATTTTATCTTATCTGATCCTAACAGCAACCCTGGGAGGCTAGGTCCTATTAAGGTGCATTCTTGGGGCTACCAATGGCTATTAAAAGAGAAAGTCAAAGGGACCAGAGCATTTGGCTGGTGTTTGCAAAGACTGTCTCATTCGACTCTTCTTTAAGAAGAGATAGTGGTTGGAAGAGGGAAGAGATAATAAGACAGGTGGTACCCCTCTGGGGTAACAAGATATGTATATATGTGTCTATGCATGCATATATAGATGTATATCTGTGTTGTAGGGTCTTTGGGGATGTCTATTTCACTCCTCTCTTGTTCACCATCTATATCTAATTAATTTCCAAGTCTTATTGATTTCACCTCCACAACATGGAATATAATGGAAATGATTTATTAAGCTCTTACCAAGTGCCAGGCATCACTTGTGCTCAGCTTTGAGCATATAAACGCTAGCCAATAAGACAGACCTTGATTTTAAGGGGGTTACAATTTAGTAGGGAAGATAATACATGTAGGAGAGTAATCACCATAGAGGAATGTTTTGGTAGTGTTGATTTGATTAATACTCTTGGAGGCAGAATAAGAAAGTGGAGGGAGAGATTCACTCATAGTCTACATGGTTTGGAGATGACTGGGAAGGAGTATGGTGGGTCTAAGTTCATAGGAATGTTTACCATCAGAAGCTCAGGATCCTAGGGCACATTCTGGTACTACTTGGTAGAAGGTAGAAACTGGAGCAAAGGAGCATTATATATTTCTTATAAGGGTTTAATATCCAAGATTTATGGGGAACCAACTAACATAAATACAGATGCTCAAAGGCTATTCCCCAATGTATAAATGCTCAAAGGCAATAATAATATCAGTGATAATAATAAGCATTTACATAGTGCTTATAGTATGCAAGGTACTTTACAAACGTTAACTCATTTATTTTCTCACAACACTGAGAGGCAGATGCTATTATGATCCCCATTTTACAGATGAAAAAACTGAGGCAGATACGTTAACTAACTTGTCCAGGATCACACAGTTAGTGTCTGAGGATGAATTTGAACTTAGGTCTTCCTAAGTTCAGTGTTAGTATTTTATCTCCCTCACCACCCATCTGCCTCCATGAGCAAACAATTCAGGAAAAAATAGTTTTGCCAACTATTAGCAACCACATGGAAGATTGCTTTAAATCACTAATAATAGGAAAAATTCAAATTAAAATAAGCCTGATGACCAAAGAACAAAGCAGTCAGTGCTTGAAGGGCTACAAGAAAACTTGTAAATTAATACTCTCTTGGGAGGCAATAATCCAATTATTCTGGAAAGCAATTTGGAATTATGACTAAAATATCTGTACCTTTGACCTAAAGATCTCATTGATAGGCATTTTTGGTAAAGAAATTAAAAAGAGAAAGAAAACTCCTTAACTGTCCTCATAGTAAGGCTTTCAATTTTGGCAGAAATGAACTGAAAGTAGTTGCTTGTTGATTAGGAGAATGGCTAAATGAAGAATATCCTCTTACTTTCTGGGGTCTATTTTTTTTGCCACCAAAAAAAAGAGCTGTTATAAATATTTTTATCCCTAACAGACCTTTTCCTCTTCCATTGTTCCCTTTTGAGTATAGGTCTAGCAGTTACATAACTGGGTCAAAGGGCAGACATACTGTTTGGTAATTTTTTTGTATATATTTCCAAATTGCTTTCCAGAATGGTTGTTACCTATTCACAAGTCCATCAACAACGTGTCTCTCTTCCCCCAGTCCCTCACACATGGATCATTTCCATTTTTTGTCATCTTTGACACTCTGATGAATGTGAGGTAGAATCTTAGAATTGCTTTAATTTGCATTTCAATAAAATTCAGCAGACATTAATTGAGCCCCTCCCCTGTGCAAGGCTAGACCTTGGGTGTACAAAGACAAAAATGAAAGTTTTGCCCTTAAGAAGGAGAAAGATTCTGAAGAAAGCATTAGGGACCACATTCTCCTCATATTCAGTTCTGTTTTGAATCAAAGGATGAAGGGGCTACACAAGCAGCCATATTTGGGCTTTGATTTTGGTTCAGGTGAAGTTGGAATCAAGGATGACACTTGTTCACCTGACAAGAGTCCTGTGTTTACTTTGGGATCTTTTACTTCTCTTGTTTATTGGCCCCATTTGTAATTGTCAGTCCATCGACATTCCATCAAAATGTAGCCAACAACTCCCCTTACAAGCACTCATGCTTACAAGGCTCAAAATCTGTTTTATTTACAATTTAATTGATAGAGAAATGACTTGTGTTCTATGCCCTGTTGTTATTCAGTTGTTTTTCAGTCCTGTCTGACTCTTAGTGATCCCATTTGAGATTTTCTTGGCAAAGATACTGGAGTGGTTTGCCATTTATTTCTCCCACTCATTTTATAGACGAGGAAACTGAGGCAAATAGGGTTAAGTGACTTGCCCAGGATCACACAGCTAGTAAGTATCTGAAGCTGGACTTGAACTCAGGTCTTTTTAACTCTAGGCCCTGTACTACATAGTGGTCCTATTCAAGGCCTTAGACATACTTAAAACCAAAAACTAAATCTTTCACCTAGATATTTTGAATTGCTGTTCTACTCTCCGGGCCCCCCTTCCTATTCCCCACCCCTAGCCCCCAATACACACTGAATCATAGAACTTAGTATGAAGTCAATTTTTTTCCTCTTGGGACAGGAAGAAAGCAATATTATCTATTCAGGACTATAATGACCAGTATTCACTGTTAAATTTCAGAACTTTTTTCAGTCTTTGCAAAGAGGGAGAATTGTTACAGTTTTGGGGGGTCAGGCTGTATAAGTTTCACCTATACCCTTCCTCAACAGGCTTTGGGCATCCCCGGCTCCCAGCTTCCGCTTACTCCGGGAGAAACAGCTGCACAGAAAACTTAAGACACAGGACTTGCTTCTAGCTTCGTTCTCTAAGCTTGGCGTGGCTGGAACTTTCTCTTCTTCTCTAAGCTTGGTGCGGCTGGAACTCTCTCTTCTTTAGAACACAACACTTGCCTCTAGCTACATTCTCTAAACTTGTCGTGGCTGGACTTCCTTCTGCCTCCAGGTAGCCTGTATTTAAGTCCTTTCTCCAGGGCCCCTTAGGGCCCCTCCCCTGGCCTTGCCCTCACCACAGCAAGCCAATAGTGCATCACCTCGAAGGCACGGAGAGATAATCCTGCTTATCGCAAACAGGTGCAACCTTCACATTGTGCCCCCAGGTGATCATGGGCCTCCTGTTAGCTGAGGACCAATACAACCCATTACCAACAAGAGCCCCAACAGAGAATGAGACCTGTCACATTAAGATTCAACCCCTGATTTGCTCCTGGAACAAACAGCTTGCTTAGGGGAATGGAATACCACCCTGCTCCCAGGCTTCATTCTCAGCATGTATTTCTTTATCAGAGGAGCAGTCACAAATGGTTATTTCTCCTTGGCATAGATTAATACTTGGGTGTTCTCCAGCATTGCATGGGAAACTCTAGATTTTCAATAACTCTTTGGTGGACTAGGAGGGCTGAAACGTATACATGGAACCTTCATACCCTAGAAATAGTTCTTACTTTCCAATAACAATAAGTGTATGAGCTGGATTCCAGAGAGGGCACCAAGGAGGAGGGACAACATCAGTACAAGCTATGATTGCTTAGCCTTACATGGTTAAGTGAATTGGAGGGATCAAGAAAGATTTCATCCGAAAGGTGACACTTTGGAAGGAAGCTGTGGATTCTGAGAGGCAGGGATGAGGAAGGAATGCATTCTAGGCATGGGAGGCAAATAACTTCAAAAACAAATCATGTCCAATATCCCCCAGGAAAGAAAACACAAGTACTGTTTTCATGTTTCATAGAACTTCTAGCCCCATTGAATTTCCCATTTTTTTCTTGTCCTTTGATTAATTGGCTTCTACTCCTGGTAGTACTCTACTCTTTTCTAGGTAATTCTGCCCTTTTGTCCCAAGTTTTATGGGCCAATTCCTAGTGAAATAACATGGCCTGGATTTACTGAACATTTCTCTGTTCCTTGCATTCATAGCCATGTTTTACTCTGCCTCTTTGGGCAGACTGTATGACTAAACCATTTCTTAGATTCTCAAAAGCCTCCTTACCCTTCAGTGGTCCAAGCAAGGACAGGTTGAAATAGCAGCCTGGGGATAACCACATGGAGAAAAGCAGTTTGGGGAAACAAAGCTGAGTGACTTTACCAGGTGAACCAATACAAACCGAAACAAAGGGAGCAATTCTGGAGGCTACAGAATCTAAAGAAAAAGAGGAGAGAAATAACTGTTACTTAAAATCACTTCCTTGTTCCTACCTTGAGCTCAAGTGGACACAATGCAGAGGACAAATATATTTGGGATCTAGAAAATACATCGGTAATTATTAAATTATTACTGCTTTATTACATTTCAGCAATTCAGTCAAAAACATTTATTAAGCATTTACCATGTGCCAGGCATTGTGCCAGAAGCTGAGAATAGGAAAAAAAGACAGTCCCTGCCCTCAAGGAGCTTACATTCTAGCAACAAAAGGAGGATAAAAAGGGGGTGAGGAGGGAAAATACTCATTGGAGATGATTGAGAAATTCAGAAGAGTGCAGCTCAATGGGAAATGAAGAGATAGCTGGCCTGGGTACTCTCCTTAGCTGGAGGTTCTGGGAGGAGCTCTCACTCTCCAATCAGAGGGGTCCTTAGGGCAGAAGATAATGAATGAGGTTTGAGTTCTGGAGATGATGTAATCATGCAGGCGGAAGAGGTTTCCTGGGGCATGCTGGAGGGGGCCAAAGAACAGAGCCAGCTGGGAAATCAGCTAGTGATTTTATATTCATTCATTCCATTCACTTGGCAAAGATCTATCGAGTGGCTACTTTGCACGAGTCACTGTGTTAGGTTGCTGCAGAAATGTGGTTATTGAATTTATATTAATATTTTTGAAATAAAGAACATTTTTAGAGCATACAAAACAAGGATCAAATGTTTGCTGACTAAAGCAGTTTCTGAAATCTTTTGACCTCATTCTGGTGACTGTTTTATATCAGTTAAACTTCTCCAAATAATGGTGATAGAATCAATGTCTTTGCTTTTATTCATTTCCTTCAATTTTTTTTTACTGAGTTAGCAGTTCCTTTAAATATGTTGGGTTGGAGCATTCAGGGTATTCTCATTTTTATCCTTTCTTCTATTTTGACCTCTGTCTTACACAGTTGATTATTTTACTACACACACAGACAGCTGATACTAGAATAACTCCCTTACTGGTAATCAGCCTTTTTTTCATTACTCTATAGTCTTGAACCTGTGTGGCATTAGACAAAGAGCTGGCCTCTGAGCCTGGAAGAACTGAGTTCAAGTCTGACTCTAACAAGTACTGGCTATGTAACCCTGGAAGGCTTATTTAACCTCTCAGTGTTCTAGTTCAGTCGTGTCTGACTCTTTGTCATCCCATTTGGAGTTTTCTTGGCAAAGATAATGGAGTTCTTTGCCATTTCCTTCTCCAGGTCATTTTACAGATGAGGAAACTGAGGTAAACAGGGTGAAGTGACTTGTCCAAGGTCACAAAGCCAGAAATAATCTGAAATCAAATCAGAAATCAAATCTGTCTGAGGCCAGATTTGAGCTCAGGAAGAGACTTGGTGCTGTGTGCACTATGGCTCCCCCTAGCATCCCCTCATTGCTCTAGCAACTCTCTAAAGTTAGCAGTTACCAAAAAAGTACTGACCTGCTTTGACAAAGGAGTTTTATCACCCTAAAGTTTCCTATGTCAATGAAACCTCAGGCCTAGTCAAAATACAGCTGTGGGTGGGCAGACCATTAAGTAGGTCTGCCATCTTATACAGATTGTAGCACAGGCACCATGAGGTAGGTCCAGAATTGAATGGGAGGCAATTGTTGGACCAGTTTGCATTTGGGAAATTGTATTGTTGCTTTCTGCAACCAAAGCCCATCTTATTTCTTTTTAACATTGATATTCTCACAGGGACCCTATATGCCTGCAAATTATGGAGCACCATGTTCTTAAAAGAAGCCTGGGGTCAGAGATTCAGGCCTGGAAGTGATCCAGCTGAGCCCAGCCCTCTCATTTTATAGATAGATGCAAGGGAAGTTAAGTGATTTGTGTAGAGTCACAAAGCTCGTAAGAACAGGAGGGGGGAAGCGAAACCCAGGTTTTCTCTGCTTCAAATTGAGGGCCCCATCTGCTACCCAAAGCTGTCTCTCAACAGTCACTACTCTAGTAGTGAAATGCAAGACACATGGCTAGACTGTAGTGCATTACTAACAACAAATAACTTGTTTGTGGCAGGAAAGATAATGGGCAAACTTAGGACCAGAAAAGGAGGTAGGCATATCATGTAGACACGCAGTCAGCTAGCATTGATTAAGAACCTCCTCTGCTAGGCACTGTGCTAAGTGCCAGGATACAAAGAAAGGTAAACAGCAATCTGCCCTCCAGGAGTTCACCATCTAATAGAAGAGTCAGAACTATGTATAGACAAGATATGGACAGGATAAATTGGTGGTAATCTTAGAGGGAAGGCATTGAAGTTGAACGGCAAGAGTGAAGGAAGACAGATGGATCCACGAATATTGTACTAGTGTCTGAGACATAGGAAAAGAAGAGGAAGGAGGTCTCTGATGGCTCAGGTAGGTCCCCTGTGGGCAGATTTACAGAAACACCTATGACAGAATTACATAGGATGAGAAAGCATGGATATGGAAGAATTGTCCGCATTGATGAGACCATCGATTCTCTAAAGTTCAAAAGAATTAATGATACCATTTAGTTACATTATGCGCAAATTCAAATATGCCACCCCTTGGGCTCCTCCCTCTTCATCTCAATAAATACCAGTGGTTCCCTATTATCAAAATTATTTATCAAAAATTATTTATTATATTATTTATTAAAATGATTAAAATCCTTAAAAAAATTTAAAGCTCTTCACAATAGGGCTACTTCCTGCTTATCTATTCTTCTGGGTGAGGGGTTGTAGTGGACAGTGTACTAGGCCAGGAGTCAGGAAGACCTGAGTTCAAATCTGGCCTCTGACACTTAACTACCTGTGTGACCCTGGGCAAGTCACTTAACCTCTCTTTGCTTGGTTTCCTAATCTGGGGATAGTAATAGCACCTACCTCCCAGGGTTATTGTGAGGAACAAATGGCATACTATGTACAAAGGGCCTGCATAGTTCCTGACACAGTAGTAGAAGTTCAATAAATGCTTCCTTCCTCCCTTCCCACCATACACTCTGTAATCCAGCCACACTGGCCCATGTGCTATTCTTCCTACTCCATTCTCTGCCTGCATTTTCACTGGCTGTCTTCCATGCCAGGAATGTTCTATTTCCTCACCTCTTCCTTGTAGTATTACTGGCCTCTTTCAAGGATCAGCTCAAAAAAAGAAAGAAAGAAAAAAGGAAAAAGGAAAGAAAGAAACAAACATTTATTAAGTACCTACTGTATATGGCATGCTCTGTGTTAAGAACTTTACTAATATTATATCCTATGATCTTTACAACAATCCTCTCAGGTAAGTGTTATTGTGATCCCCATTTTAAAGTGGAGGAAGATGAGGCAGAGAAAGATTAGGTGACTTGTTAGTGTCTGAGACCAAATTCAAACTCAGGTCTTTCTGATGCCACGCTTGGCTCCCTGAATCCCCAGCTCCCAAGTGCCTTCTCCTCAGATATCAATTACTTTCCATCTGTTGTTAGTTACATTTACACCTATAAGCACCTATGAAATGCTTGCCTAGGTTGGTACATGAATTACTGGAGACAAGCAACGACTTTGATATTGTTTCATGTTATGACATCAGTGGTCATGCATGCATTTTTTCTACTGAATACATTGGCTCAGCATGTCTGACCTTGATCAAATGACTGGAATGATTTTGTTTTCCCACCTTCATTGCTAGATTTGGGACCACTCTCTTGTTTCATTTCCCTCTTCTGCTGAGTTTTAAATTCTGTAGTTTTTAAAGCATGAATAATACTCCAACAAAATGTATAAATGTCATAGATCTTAAAGAGCACATTTCAATGATTGTTAGAATATTGTGCTGAATTACGTCGGTAGGGAAGGGAGAAGTTACGTATTGCAAGGATTGCTGGTCTATGACGAAAATAAATAAGTTTCACCAAAGTACAGTTGAAAATTTGAAAAAAATGCCAAGAACTTATGTGATGCTGCTGCTGCTAAATAGCCTAATTATTCCTTAGAGAAGATGCAGAAACTTTCAGAGGGACCTGGTAGTTGAAGAAACTGTTGCTGATTTCTCTACAGTGAAAGAAAAGCCTTCTTGAAGTGGGAAGAACAGAAAGGAGACAAATACCTATTAGAAAAACCAGCTTCAAGCTCTTGTCACAGTCAAGACAACACAAGGACAGGAGCACTGATCATTGTACAAATGCAATTTTTACTGGTAACACTTACTTTTGTTTTGATTATACCAAAACTCTTGTTCCCTGAGGTCCAGGTTAGCCTGTAAAAAACTGTACAACATCTGCCTCAAAAATGTTTTCGAAATTTTAAATAATTTCTATCTGACCCGAAAGTCTTGTCTCTATTGGGGGAATGAGCCGTAATAACATACTACCAAGTGACGCTTAGTAATACAGTGGAAAGAGTGCTGGACTTGGTTTGAGAATGACCTGAGTTTGAATTCTGCCTCAGACACTAGTTGTTTAAGCCATTTAACCTCTTTTAGCCATAATTTCTTCGCCAATAAAATGGGAATAATAACAGTACCTGTTTCACAGGGTTATAGTGAGGATTGAATGAAATAATATATGTAAATCTGTTTGCTAATCTCTAAAACACTAAATAAAGGTGATCATTATTATATATCAAAGAACAGAGTTGTTTTAGAATTACAGAAATTCCGAAATGGAGATGGGATCCTGCAATGTGACCACATGCCATGTCATTTATTATGAAAGGTTAAGAAATTTATCCAAGAGATGGAAATAACTATGCTTCAGTGGCCTGGGAACTCACCTGATTTAAACCCCATTGAAAATCTATGGGCTGTAATCAAGGCTTGACTTGGAAAAATGGACTGTTCATCAAAGGTATGCTTCATATCCGTTGTGATAAAAGTGTGATTTCATGATGAAGAATTAAAGAATATGTGTCAAAGTCTTGCAAACTCAATACCAACTCATATAAAACAAATGATTGCATCAAAAGGAGAATATATTGCATATTAAAAGTTTTTTTTACAGATGTCCAAAGTAATTCTTAGGTCACTATACTAAGGAAAGGGTGCCATTGAATTTCAACTAACTCGAATGTAGCTACTATGTTATTATACTAAGTGATTATTATATTGTTATTATAATAAATATTACTAAATATTAACTGTTGTATTGGTAATAAGATTAATAATTATACCAGCAATATAATAATGATTCATAAATATCATGAATATCTAACATTTATATAATGTTGTACTGTTTGTGAGGCACTTTACATATATTCTTTCGTATGCTGCATAGAGCAGTGCTGTAGCCTTTCCAGAGTGGCTAATCAATAATCATAATAGAGGTCAGCAAACTGTATAGCCCACAGGCCCAATCCAGCCTGCTACTCATTTTTGTGCAGTTTGCTAGCTGAGAATAGTTGTTTTTTTTTTTTACATTTTAAGATAATCGTGTTCCATTATATTTATTTACATTTCCTGTGTGGTAGGTGCTAGTATGATCCCCATTTAGACTAGGTCATTTGCCAGGGTCACAGAGAGTGTTTAAGTTAGGATTCAAACTCTGGTCTTCTTAACTCCAAGTCCCATGTTCTCTCCACTGTACTACCTAGCTGCCTCCAGGTCTCAAGAATTGGGGTCACTGACATGCCATGACGAGATGAGGAAGGCTTTTTTGGAGGGATCTGGTAAGTCACTGTCCTGAAAGTGTCACTCATGCTAACTTGAGTTTGGTCATTTACTCCTCTCTTAGAACCAAGGAATGAGTTGTGTGCAGCTGTCTGTCCTAAAAAGTGTCAGAGGGTTAGAGTTCTACAAATTAATTAGGATCTCAAAGGCTGATGTAGCTTCTTCTGGTCCTCTGCAAAACCATGAACTTTCCAGGTGCTGTCGGTGACTTGTCATCCCCATTCAAAACACTTGTGATTTCTGCATCATTATGTTCAGTTGTATTTATTTACATTTCAAAGAGGTATATGTAAAAACAACCTGAGTCTGGCACTTGGGTTGTGGTTGCTGACCCCCTGATAATAATAATGATGGCTCATATTTTCATGGTGTCTAGAGCAGGGGTGGGGAACCTGGGGCCTCAAGGCCACATGTGATCTTCTAGGTCCTCAATGCACCTTCTGATTGAGTCCAAGTTTTACAGAATGAATTCTTTTATTAAGTGGATTTGTTCTTTGAAGTTTGGATTCAGTCAAAGGAACTACACATATAGGGTAGTTCAGTACGTAAAACACCGAGCCTTTCGCAGTGGAATCACAAGTCCAATACCTATCCATATTTACCAGTTAGGAAGTGATCCAATCTAATTCAAGCTGAGATGATCATAAATAGGTTTTCTATTGTTTGGGGTCTTTATACATTTTTAAACAAGAGTCATCAAATAAGAGTAAATCGTAGACCAGTCAAGTTACAGAGCTAAGGAATAGTCAGTCCAATGAAGATTACAAATTAGAATGAGATCAATGACAGCTAAGCCTTAAGGCTTGACCAATTGTATCAGGAGAGCCAGGCACAAAGGTTCAGAGGGAAGCCATCTAAATTGGATGGGCATAGAAAGAGAGAATTTCGGACTATGAAGCTGGTTAGTGTATATAAATGTGTAAAACAATGGTGAGTCACAAAACAGTTTGTCAAAAACAATCCTCAGAGGCCGCTGTGGTATGGATAGCTAGGTATTTTAGACCTTTTTATAACTGTAATTATATTCATGGTGATCTATTGATTCTCCTTCACCACTCTCACCAAGGTGTTAGTGACTTTTTCTCCTCCCTGAAATGACTTTTATGTTTTCTACAAACTTATACGAATACGTATGAGTTCTTCTGATAGAGTATAAGCACTTGAGGGCAGGAGCTATTTCATTTTTATTTCTGTATTCCTAGGTCCTAGCATAGTTCCTGGCATAAATTGTTCAATAAATGTTTATTGCTTGATTGATTTCCCTCATTATGAATGGGACAAAGTGTCATGACCCATTCAGTATCCAAGCAAATCATGTTTCCTCTTGATTTTGGGCAGAGATGAAGCCAACTTCACCAGCCTTCACTTCCTGTTCATGAGGAGATCCTGTGAGCCATCCATTCATTTAGCTCCTTGTGTCTTCTGATTTTATTTACAATAAGAATGTTAACCCAGAAGTGGTTTAGCTCCTTCAACTACACATGGATTACTGAACAACAGTTACACGTGAAAACTGTCAACGGATACATGAAAGACTCAATGTTTAAGGAAGTGCAAGATTCCTAGTGCCCCATGACCCTTTTCCTGATTCTGTATCATTGTAACTGTGGATATGGAAAGAGACCATATATTTTTTATATTTTTATTTCTTGACTTACAAAGGCTAAAAGAAATCCACTGCCTTCTGGCTAATATCTTGGTTATAAGCTCTCATGAACAAAACTTTTCAGTGTGATAGAACCTGAAAGGGCATATCATACCTAATAATAATGATAACTTGCATTTATAAAGCCCTTGGAGGTGAGGAGAAGCAAGAAGGGCAATTTGGCTAGGTCGAAGAAGTCTGAAGGGGAGTAATTGATAATAGGTTTGGAGAGGTAGGTTGGTGCTAGGTGTGCTAAAGGGCTTTAAATGCCTAACTTACGAGGCTTCTTCTGATTCTAGAAGAAATTGGGCCCCACTGAGATTTTCTGAGTAGTGGACTGACAAGCTCAAGCCTGTGTTTTAGGGATGTGATTTTGGCAGTGGGGTGGAAGATGGACTGGTGAGGGGAGAGACTAGAGGTAGGGAGGCAGGTTAGGAGGCTATTGGAATCGTTAGGTGAACTAAGGCCTGAGCCAAAGTGGTGGCTGTTTTAACAGAGTGAAGGGGATGGGTACATGAGGTGTTGTGAAGGTAGGATTGACAAGACTTGGTGACTGGTTGGGTATGGGGAGGGGTGGATTACACCAAGGAGTCAAAGATGACTACAAGTTGTAAACCCGAGTGCCTGAAAGGATAGTGCCCTTGACAGTTATAGGAAGTTCAGAAGAGAGAATGGTTTTGGGGAAAGGATAATGAGTTCTATTTTAGTTATACTAATTGCAATAATAGCATTTATGAAGCACTTTGAGGCTGGTAAAGTGCTTTATAGATGGCGTCTTGTCTAATCCTCATAGCAACCTTGAGGAGTAGGTGCGATTTAACCCCCATTTTACAGAGAAAGGACCTGAGACAGACAGAAGTGAATTGCCCAGGATTACACAGCTAGAAAGTGACTGAGGCTGGGTTTGAATCTGGGTCTTCTTTATCCCAGGTCCACTAGCTAGATCATAGCCAACTAGTGATATCTCTGGGATGTGTCTTGTGAAATGGCTGTTAGTAATGTGAGATTGGACCTTGAGAGAGAAAAAGAGGCTGGATATATAGACCTGGTAATCATCTGAATGGAGATGCTATTAAGCCCATCGGAATTGATGAGGTCACCAAGAGAGAATGTAGAGTGGGAAAAGAGAAGAGGACTCAGGGCAAAGTCTTGGGGAACACCCAAGGTTAGGAAGTGTGGTATGAATAATAATAATATAATAATAATAATAATAATAATAAATAACCTTTATATAGCACTCACTTTATTTCAGGCCCTGCACTAAGCACTGTACAATTATTAAGATCCGGAGACAATGAGTATAAGGTTGATTTTTCTCTTGGCATTTGGTTGAGAGGGTAGACATATGTGTTGTATTCTCCCAGTAGGATTCAAAAACCAACAAGTGGGAGGATTGTTTTGCTTTGGTCTTGTATCCCCAGCATGTAGCCCAGTGCCTTACACATAGTACGTGTGTCAAATTGAATTTTCCCTAACATCTCTTTCATATTTGACTGAAACATGAGTAGAATATATATCCAACCACAATCGCTTTGCTGAGGTACAAATTTGCATCTCATATAATTGTATCTTAGACATATTGAAGTAGATCTTCTGTAAGCACTTCAACCTCGACATGTCAAAACAAGACTCATGATCTTTGCCCCCAGACCCATCCTGTCTTCCTTCAGACCTTCACAATTACTGTCAAAGATATCACCATCCATCCAGTCATCCAGGCTCACATTCTTGGCGCCATCTCCAACACCTCACCCAACATATTCACTTCATCACCAAAGTGTGTCATCTCTGCGGTCACAACATCTCTTGTGTAAGTTCTTTAACTGACACTCACAAAGCTGCCATCATTGTAGAGACCTTCATGACCTCTTGACTGGACTATTGTAATAACCTTCTAACTGATTTCTCTGCCTCGACTCTCTTCTCACTCCAATACATTCCACACTCAACTGCCAAGGTGATCTTCCTAAAGCTTTGGTTTGCCGCTGTCCCTTCTCTCAAATAGTTTACAGTCTGCTGGGAGAAAGTCTACACTTCACCGCAAGTAAACAAAAATGCATACAAAATTAAAAAAAAGAAATTGGGTGGTGGAGAGAAGACTTGCTGTCTATTCTGAATATTCTATTCCAGAGATTCTTTCCATGAGTTAACATTGAGTGCTTAGGAAGATAATGAAAAAATATTCTGACACTAACCCTCCTTCCCCAGGGTAAGCTCTATAATTGTCTGGCAATAGAATATTTTTGCTACATCTTGTGAGATGTTTCACTGAAACTTCGAAAAGATTAGATTCAAATAAACTCATCAAGTATTTGTGAATGGATTTATTAAATGCTTATTACGTGCAAAGCACTGTGCTAAGTGCTGGGGACAGAGAAGGTATTTACTCTGGATTAACTGATAGACCTCACTCATAAGGAGTTCAGATTCGTATCAAATGAAAAGACAATGGAGATGATAAAGCATTTTTAAAAATGTAATTTCTATCGGTAGGGTCTTATCTGCTTCTGATGTTGAGTGATTTGACAGAGCCAAGGACTTTGGTGATGAGCACTTTCTTTTCTCGGTCTTTGGCATCTTTGGCCACTGAAGAGGTAGGAGCTGCAGCTCTTGCAGAGAAAGCTGACAAGTTCTGTCTCTGCCAGTGTGACTCCTTGTCTGATGACTGTAGGGGGCTGTGCTGCTAGGTTGAGGTGGGGGTGAACTGCTGTTCTGGTGGCTCTGGAGCTTACTTGTTCCATGTAAATTGGTTGTGGTTGTTGGTTGCAGTGGCAGGGATTGGGGGATCCTTATCCAAAGGGCTGCTCCCCTTGATGATGACTGTGGGGGCTGGGCTGGAGCAAGTCTCTGGAGCACTATGGTAGTCTGTGAGGCCTTTGGGGCTCTCACATTCTGGCTCGTGGGCTGTCTCCACCACCATATGAAGGAAAGTGGTTGAGGTGATGGAGGTGGTTGGATGCACCTGGCACATCCTGTGTCCTTTTTTTCCCCTTAGGATATAAGCTTATCTCCTATAGACCACTGGCAGAAACTTTGAGCCAAGCCAATAGCAGAATGGTTGACAGGAATGACAAATACTTCATCTAATTTAAAATTCTTTTGCTAGGTAATGGGGATAAAAAGAAAAGCTGAAAAAGTTTCATTGCTTAGTCTTTCCAATAAGCAATAAGGGATAGCATCTAGGACAATAGTATTTTGAAAATCACCAGTGGTTTAATATCACAGAATTTTGTACTTTGAAAACACACATCAGAACAGTTGACGTATCTTTATTCTGACTGACACTGGGAACATTTATTTCACTGGTACCTGACGGATTCACTTCAGGGAAGGGAGGGTCATTTACATAAAGACGAAGAGATTTAGAGCTGGAAGGGAACACGAAGGGTATCTAACTCAACCTCTCATCTTACAGATGAGGAAACAGACCTCGTGAAATGAAGTGATTTGCTCAGGGTCATATAGGGAGTAAGGAGTAGAGGAGGGACTTGGGTTGAGGGAGTTGAACTCTAAATCCGGCATCTTTTCCTTTGTACTTCTTAATCTGGCCCAAATATCTTGTTTTGCAGATGAGGAAACTGAGACCTAAAAAGGTGGGGTAACTTGCTCAAGTAGTAAAAAGCAGACAGGATTTGAACTCAGGTCCTTCTGATTCCAAATGCAGTATTCTTTCCATAGTTCCATTCTGCCTTCATGAGCCATTTTTTACAGTGTCAGACCTTCCCTCTGGATAATAATGATGGATACTTTGTAGATTTTATCTTTGGGGGTGGCAAAAATGATTGAGAAGCATCTAGTAAAGTTTGTAGATCACTGGCCTGGGTGCCGATAAGATCTTGTTTCATGTCCTGCCTTGGACACATACTGGCTAGGTGACCCTGGGCAAATAACTTAATCTTTCAGTGCCCTTGGCTAGTGTCCTCTACAGTGGAGTCCCTGGCCACGGGAAGGGCCATGACATTGCCTCAAGAGATATTTAACCAGTGAGTCAGAGGGTGGAAAGATGGGTGGCATCTCACCCTGGATGAGAGAGCCATTCTCAGGGCTTGTCTTTAACACAACAATACCACCACATGTAACCACAATACTCAGTGACTCTGAATGGGTTGTGGTCTAGACCAGAACTTCTTAAGCTTTTTCCAGTGACAACCCCTTTTTTGCATTTCAGCAGCATTCAGTGGCATTGCATGGTCTGAGGGCATGTGCAGTGCAAAGTGCTTTGTGTTCAGAACCAAAGCTGCAGTGATAGTTGCATAATGCAACACGGGCAAGCACACCTAGAAGCACCTCAGATTCATTCCAATTTGATTTTTGAATTAAATTTTGGTTGTGCATTCAGAATTGCCAATTTTGTTGTGACCCCATATGGAGTTGTGACCCATAGTTTAAGAAGTACCAGTCTACACAACAGTTCTTAGTACATTATCTTTACCTTAAATCTGTTCCTTTTCTGAGTTTTCCTATTACTGTTGAAGGTACTACAATCCTTCCAGTCACCTCTATGCCATCCTTCACTCCTCACTCTCATTCGCCCCTCTTGTCTAGTGGTCAAATCTGATCATTTCTACCTCCATGGCATCTCTCCTGCTTTCTCCTGACACAGCTACCACCCAAGGTTAGGCTCTTATCACTAATCTCTTGGATTATTGCAATATCTTCCTGATTAGTCTCTCCATACATGTCTCTACTCCTCTCCAATGCAGTCAGTGGGTTGACAAGCATTTATTAAACACACATAACAGGTCTTGGCTAAGTGTTGGGCAGACAAAGAAGAAGCAAAAGCAGTCTCAGTCTTCAAGGAGATCACATTCTAATGGGGGAAATGACATGTAAATAACCACGTACATACAATATGATATCTACAATGGAGGGTAAAGTCTGAAGTAGTGCATAAACAGTAGGGTAGGTGTTGGTGTGTAGAGTGGACCAACCTCCCACAGAAGGTGGGATATGAACTGGTCTTGAGGATAAGCTAGTTGTCAGAGATGAAAAGCAAGGCATTAGAGGGTGGGGGGAACAGCTACTCTAAATGAAGGGAGTTGGGAGATGGAACATCTTGTGTGAAGAGCAGGAAGTAGCTGGATCATAGCTGCTTATGGAGGGTGTAAAGTATAAAAGACTAGGAAGGTAGAAAGGGGTCATGTTGTGAGGGGCTTAAAAAGTCAAAGAGAGGAATTTATATTTTATTCTGGAGGCAATAGGGACCCAATGGAGTTTAGTGGTGGCGGTGGTGGTGGTGGTGGTGGTATGACACAGTAATGTCTGCACTTCAGCAAAGTTACTTTAGAAGGTGGATTGGAGTAGTGAGAAACAAGGTATGGAGACCAAATTAGGAGGCTGCTATAGCAGTCCAGATGAAGGTGATGGACACCTCTATAGGGGCTATGGTTATGTGAGTAGAGAGAAGAGGACACATACAAAATATGTTGTGAAGGGTAGAAATGATGAGAGTTAAAAAGATTAGGTCTATGGAGTGAGTAGAATTCAGTAGTCTAGGCTGATATAAAGATTGGGGTAACTGGGAAGATCGTGGTGCTCTTGACAGTATAAAGAAAGTTGGGAAGTCAGGACAGTTTGTGGAGGGAAAAATAATGAATCTTCTTTTGGACCTGTTGAGTTTGAGATGCCTATTTCCCATAGCATCCAATCTACCCTCCACAAAGCTGTCAAAGTAATTTACCTAAAGCCCGGAGTGGGGGAGTGGTGTGATCACAAAAGTTTGGAGACCATTTTCCTGGGCAACTTCCTTAGACTTAAGTTGCAGAGTAGATGTGGCTCTTTAGCAAAAGGGGACATTCCACTTCAGGCATTACTTGTGCCAGTGAGATCATAGGTCTGATCCACTCTCCCCCAAATTCAAAAGATCATTAAGCATAGAGCATGTGACAGTACTCCAGACTTACACTTTGAGAGATGGGAGAGAAATTAGAGGTCATCTGGTCCAACTTCCTCGTTTTACAGAAGTGGAAATGGAGCCTTAGAGAGCTTTCCCCTAGTGACAGTGATGGGATTTGAGTTCAGGTCTGCCGACCACTTCATACTCTCCCTTGTACTATGCCAATGCTGATTTCATTAATTAATTGTTTTAGTAGAAATGAAATTCAGTTTTAAGAGAAATGGTTGTGTTTGTTTAATACAATATACAGTTATCTCAGTGCATAAAGTATCATAATTTTAAGAATTTTCTCCAAGTCTGCATCATTATTCTCATTCATTTTTCCTTCTATGATCATAGCTAATTAGTATATACAACATCTTGTTCTGATTTTTTAACCCTGCATGATTTCAAAAAATTCTTTCCAGGCTTCTTTTATAAGCCTCACACTTGTCCATCTTAATTGTTTTTATGGTATTTCTCTAAGTTAATGCACTACAATGTATTTAACCATTATCCTATTGTTGGATTATTGTGTTTATCTTTGACGTTCAGTGCAAATGGGATTCAATTGTCTTTTGTTTTCTTGGGTCTTACTTCCTAACGTGTTTTTACAAACAAGGAATGAGCAGCTTATCTTCTAAAGATTTATAGTGTATGGATTCTACAGTCTTAGGGAGATATCATCTACTGTGCAAATAGCAAGGTTAACATGGTTGTTTATGAAATAAATACAAACTTCAGTGAGTATTTCATCTTGAAAAGCGTTCTGAGTGCCACTTAGATAACCTCTTATAATTGAAGTCCTTTTAGAAGCTTGACCTTTTCAGGGAGTTTTGTCAAATTCAAGGTCAGACAGAAATTCTAAAATACACTTTCTATAGGTTCTTTGAATGAAACAATTCAGGATGGTAGAGATTTTTCCTCTTGTGAAATATATGAGTTGTCTCTTGCTTTGCTATCTTCTTCTCCCCTTTCTCCTTATTCTTCCTTTATTTTTAAAATGGGTTTCATTAAGTTTGATTAATCAGATTGGAAAAAAGAACTATTGCCCTTTTTGTTTGGTAAATGTCTTCTGACTCATTACACTCACAGTCCAGAACAGTTTGTTAGGATTTGATTAATGTCCTGGAAGTGTCTGAAATTGGCCTGTCCCTTTTCTGTCTCTGTTTCTCTCTCTTTTTTGCCTTTTTCATCTTTTGAAAAAATTAAATGAAGGATCCCTGAAGTTTCTCGACTCAGTCCGCTGGGCACCAGTATTAAAAAAATATATTTCAGGTAATTTTCTAAATGTGACAGTAATAACAATTTTTTATAAGTGAGTGACATTAAAATTTAAAAAAAAAGTTTCATTGTTACCATTCATTTATACTTAGCAATTATTTCTCTTTATTCTCTATCTACCACAGAATGCTTCCCCCAACAGAGAAAAACACACTGAAGCAAAATGGATTGATAGAGCAACATCATATAATGTATGCCACATCCTGTAGCTGTAGCCCTCCACCTTTCTACTGAGAGAGGTAGGTGGCAACACAAGGCTTTCTAAATAAAAAAGAAAAAAAAATTAAAATGCGATGTCCTAAATGTACTTTTAGCACCTCTGCATTCTAGGCATTTATCATAAAATCAGCACATAGGCTATTATCTATAAATATATATGGTGATCCATGATTTAAGAGTTTTCTTAAATATTGCATTTACCTGGGGAACTTGTAGACTTCAATATCTTTACCAGTGATTCTGTAAGGGACTTGACTATAAGCCCATCTCCACAAACCATCTCTCTTGAAAACATGACCAAAATAGAATTTATGTTTTAAAATGTAGCATAACCTGTCATTATTGTTGTAAAAAATAGTAATAAAGGACTGGCCAGACCTTGCTTCATTACAACCTCATTTGCAAGTCGTTAACTTTAATGACACATGCTTAGGGTTAATACTTGCCGTGAGAATCTAACTCAATAAACCACTACAGCCAAATGTCAGTTCTAAATACATGATGCACTTTTTGGGTGAGAATGATTTGCCATTTTACCATATAGAGAATTTCAAATTGCTTTTCAAGCTTATTTCTGAATTCTCTTTTTCTGCCCATCCTCTGTTTCTTTGCTCATGGCATGGTGGCAGGAAGTATCTTCTGTGATGTTATTCTTATTAGGTGCACTCACCAAGCATAGGAATTATACCCTGCCAGGATGTACCATGGTGTGCGCTGCCACTTGGGCCCCTGAAGGTGTCCTGATGAGGCTCTAGTGACAGGGAAATGATTGAAAGGAGGCACCAATTGCTCCTGCACTTTAGCAGAAATGAAGAGATGCTGGCAGCAAGGTGTGGTAGCACATTGACAAGACATGTACCTGTCACTAGGAGATGAAGAAATGACAGAGACATGATAGCAAAGAACTGAAACAGCATCTAGGGGTATGAATCCCAGTTAAGCACCCCCAAACAGAGTCTGGTGCCAAAATTATTCAGGTTCATGAATGCCAGTCACTGCTCCTTCACTGACATCCGTGCTTGCCAACAGACTCAAAGAAGAATCATAACTGGGGCTCATACAGATTGAGGAACATGTCTGAATAAAGCCTGTTCTTATCCCTTCTATTAGACAAAGGGGACGAGTTATTTGTTCCCAGGTTGTTTTTCTTGAAGAGAACAGTCTCTTAAGATGGGAATGTGTGGGTGGAAAAATCAAGTTTAAAAAATTCTTTGAGGTTTATGTTTTCCCAACTTGGTTACTTACGTGACCTTTATAATAATCCCCAATAGCAAAAACGTGAGAATTTTTATTGGAGTCTTTCCTTTCTTAAGTGTTCTTGTTGTTTATTCTTTTTTCACTCAGGTGTGACTCTTCATGACACCATTCAGGGTTTTCTTGACAAAGATACTGGAGTGGTTTGCCATTTTCTTCTCCAGCTCATTTGACAGATGAGGAAACTGAGGCAAGCAGGGTTAAATGACTTGCCCAGGGTCACACAGCCAGTGTCTGAGGTAAATTAGAATTCTGGTCCTCCTGACACCAGGCCTGGTGCTCCATCCACTACACCACCTAGCTGTTCTCTTTTAGATGCTAACTAGTCATTTATTTAATATTCCTCTTTCCCCCTCCATATTGGGGGTAGGGTACATTTGACCTACTCCAGTCCTGTGGCATCTCTTCTCCGTGGTTTTGCAGATATATCACTGACAATGGCTCAGCAATCATAGTCAGTACTTTCAGACCTGGAGGACATAGTGCTCTTGCATTCATCAAGGACAACAAAGTGTTCTCCTATTATCTCCCTAATTATTTAAGTTAGCCACTTTGGTTCTGTCCTTTCCAGTCCAAAAGTTACTTATTCATTCTCCTTGACAGAGAAAACAAGTCTCCCTTTCAGTTACCATCGCCCCGGCCACCCCATTAATCAGTCCTGCTGCTACTTTAATCCTCCTCTTTCCCGTGGTAGAGTTTTTTAAAAGGTCCTTTTGACGGTCTTCATCTTTCCTCAGCCACCTCAGCTTATTCTGAGCTTTCGCATTTTATCATTATTTGAAGCCTACCGCACCACATTTTGTAGTCATCTTGTTGCGAGCTCTTCCTTCTACCTTTGATCAAGATTAAAAAAATAAAAGCTAAGTTGATTGGTGAGCTCTCTGTGTATCCACATTGGTTTCTTGAGATACATTTTTCCTTCTTAATGTAAATGTTTCCCTTTGTTTTATTTTAAAATTATTCAGAATTTATTCTTGATAGTTTCTCTGTGTTGTTTTGAACTTAGGCAGTACAAGAAAACTAGCTTTGGAGACAGAGGACCTGGGTTCCCATCCTTCCTCTGTCGCTACTTGTGTGACATTGGTTAAATCACTCCTCTTCCTTCAGTCTCAGTTTCCCGATTCCCAAAATGAAGGGGTCAGACTAGATAATATTTGATGTCCCTTCTGGCTCTAAATCTATCTATTATGAATATGAGTGTGTTTGATAATGGAAGAATTAATAATGTTTCAAATAGAAGTCTAAATTAAAATCCTGACTCCTTCAAAAATATTTCACAAAGAGTTTCTTTACACTTTGTTAATTAGCAAGCAAAAATCTAATGCTTTCATAAGGTCTAGGTCTTTTTGGGGAGTGGGAGTGGGGGAGGTGCTATTATACCCACCAAGCATAAAAATAATGAGACTGCTTCTGTCTTCCTTCTCCTGACCTTAACTTGCTCTCTATTAACTTAAAAAAGAAACCATCCAGACCAGTCATACCAATCATTATCTCTGAATTAACTGAGTATTTGGTCTTTAAAAATTTCTTTTAGTTCAAAAGATTTGGTTCAAGTAGATACTCTAGAATAATAGACTTGGAAGAAATCTGCAAGGCGATTTAGGCCAACCTTTCACCATGCACAAATATCCATTACACGACACTCCTTATAGTCTCTCCTTAAATAATTCCAGTGTAAGGGAGTATTTGGGGTTCAAACTATCCCTATTGATGTCACACAAGTAACCAGTTTAGGAAATCATAAAACCTTAAAGCATTTTTTAAACTTTATTTTCCCACCCACTTACATCCATCTTAACAAAGGGCAGACCAATGAATAAACATTAATTAAGCACCTACTATGTAGCTTTGTAGTAGTAGTTTTGTAAGACAAGGATGATACTACAGTAGTAGTAGTAGTAGTAGTAGCAGCAGCAGCAGCAGCAGCAGCATCAGCAGTAGTCTGTTGATACATAACTCTTCCTCTTCCTTCTCTTCCTCCTCCTCTTCTTCCTCTTCCTCCTCTGCTTGCTACTACTCCTACTGTTGCTGCTGCTGCTACTATTGCTGTTGCTCTTGCTGCTGCTGCTAATATTGTTGCTGCTGTTACTGTTGCTACTGCTTCTGCTGCTACTATTACTATTGCTACTATTGCTTCTACTGCTGCTATTACTCCTGCTACTCCTGCTGCTGCTGCTGCTGCTGCTGCTGCTGTTCTCCTACTGCTACTGTTGCTGTTGCTTTTTCTGCTGTTGCTGCTACTGCTGCTGTTAATATTGTTGCTGCTATTGCTGTTGCTGCTGCCATTACTGCTACTACTACTACTGCTCTTGTTCCGGCTCTATGACTACTATTGCTGCAGCTGTTGTTTCTACTGCTATTTAGTATCTACTAATAGGCAGCTACTATGTAACAGGAACATTGAAAGGCAACTTGGAATAATGTATAATTTAGAGTCAATAGCTTGTCTATGAATGATTGTATGGTTATGGACAAATCCAAACCTCTGCTGGTGAAATCACAGTGAAATCTGCATTAAAATGGCATGTCCTCTGGCAACCTAACCTGGCAAGGTGTTAGGTGCTAGACATAAAAAGGAGTTACTTCCCTCAAGAAACATATTCTATTTGGGCAAAATGATAAATCTACACAGATAATTTAATATAAAACTTACACAAAATATTTTGCAGGGAGAAGGAAGGTCACTAGAAACTTGTGGAATCAGATTAGACTGTAGATAGGAAATGGAGGTCCTTGAGCTGAGCCTCAAAAGATGCTAGAGATTCTATGAGGTGCAGGTTAGTCTGTGCATACATTACAGGGACAGTCAGTGCAAAATCATGGAGAGAGTAGATGAAATGTTCTGAGTGAAAGAATACATGAAAAAATTTATTAAGCATATACTGTACTAAGCTGGAAAAGTTAGGCTGAAGTCAGATTGAGAAGTTTTAAATATCAAATTGAGGAATTTATATTTTAACTGAGTGACAAGAGGGTGCTGCTAGAGCTTTTTTGAGCTGGGTACTAAGATGGGGAATATCAATTTAGCAGAATATAGAGAATGGAATAGAGAAGGAGGGAAACTCAATTAGGAAGTTATTGCAATGGTCCTTTTGAGAATCAATGACAACCAGGGGCAATAGTAGGTAGAGCACTGGCCCTGGAGTCAGGAGAACCTGAGTTCAAATTTGACCTCAGACTTTTGACACTTACTAGGTGTGAGACACTGGAGAAGTCACTCAAGCCTGGTTGCCTCACCAAAAACAAACAAATAAATAAAGGCAACGATGGCCTCAACTAGGGTAGGAGCAATGTGAGTGGAAAGAAGGGAATGGATGGATATAAGACAAGTCTTGTCAACAAGACCTATGACTGATTGGGTAAGAAGGGTAGAGATAGGGAAGAGTTTAACATGACTGAAATTTTGCACCTAAGGATGTTGGGGTCCTGAGCAGAAATCCAGAAGTTAAAAGAAAGGAGGGTTTTTTGGGGGGGGGATGTGTAGAGTATGAGATGGCTATGAGACAGGTAGCTGGAAATACCCAACATTTAAGTGACAATATGCAGAACTAGGATTTGAGAGAGCTTAGGGCTAGGCATCATCTGTGTAGATATGATATTTGAACCTACAGGAACAGATGAGATCACCAGGAGAGAAAACACATGTTGCTGTGAATGGTCTGGTATATATGGAACCTTTTTTCCTTTACCTTCTTGGGGTCTATGCCCAGAAGTGCAATACTTAGATAATTCTTCTCCTGTAATTCTAAATTGTTTTCCAGGATGATTGAATTCATAGGGACTTACATTCCCCCCCCCCCTTTTGAATGAATCAATAGGAAAGACTTAACCAATAGTTTACTTTGATTTTTCCGGATTTTTCTGAAGGGTGAATCCCTTTAGCTCTAGTCTTATTTAAACAACATAATGAAACTACACCATGAAGGATTGAATAAGTTGGAAGCTGTCTAGTTTCTCTGTCTCATACTGTTGTATAAAACTCAGGTCTATCCAGCTCTTCATTCTATGCTAAGCTGTATGACCAAGACCAGAGGCATAATTAGGAATTATTCTATTTGAAACAAATTGAGTTGAATGAGCAAGTAGGCAAATGGGTGCAGAGGCTGGATTTGGAGAGGTGGCCATCTTTTCTCTTTTGAGTCCAATCCTTACTTGGGTTGGGGTGAAGATGGGTGAAGAAGGTGGGACCCAGGAGGGTATATTGGTAACAGAGACCTCCCCTCACCCCTACACAACATGGTGGTTTCATTAGATGATCATAAGGTCTCTAGTTAGACAACAACAAGAAGTTAGAATTGATTACTGCTACTGACATTTATTTATATAGTGCCTTAAGGTTTACAAAGCATTTTGTGTACATTATCTTATTTGATTCTCAAACAATTCTTTGAAGGAGTTCCTATTATTAGCACCCTCACTTTCCATGGGAGAAAACTGAGGTTAAGTGATTTGCCCAGGGTCACACATCTATTAAGTATCTGAGTCAGGATTTGAACTCAGGTCTCCCTGCCTCCATCTCTATAGCTCTGTCCATTGCACCGCCCTGAACCACACAGCAGTCTCATAGTTAGTTTAAGATAAGCTCATTCAAGTTGGTTGTATCTGTTTATTTCTCATGCCTTCTTTTGGTTGTGAGAGCAATGAAGTGTTTTGATTGAAAAGAATTCCTGCTGAGCACTAGGTTATTGGGGAAGCTGAAGTACACTAGGGATAGTTAATTGTGTTAAGAAATGACTTTATAACCTATTCTACTTAATTATGTCAATAATAACTGAAAGGCAAGATATGCCAAATATAATCTGAAGTGTGCCTGGGGATAACCAAGATTTAACTATATGTCTTGTCATTTGAGTAATCAAGCCTTTAGTATATCACATATCATCTTATTTTATATGTTCCCTTAATTTGCATATCTCCTTTTGTGTTTAAGAATTCAGAACCATCACGAATCTTTTTTTAAGTGGCTAACATCCACTTTGATGTCTGATGGAGGATCAGGGAAAAACAAATGATCATTCTCTCTCTCTCTCTCTCTCTCTCTCTCTCTCTCTCTCTCTCTCTCTCTCCTCTCTGTCTTTCTCTCTCTCTCTCTGTCTCTGTTTCTCTGTCTCTCTCTCTGTCTCTCTGTTTCTCTCTCTGTCTCTGTCTCTCTTTCCTGCCTCCCTCTCTTTTGGTTGTGTGGACTATTGGTGATGATTGAACCCTTTGACACAATTTCAGTAATCTGGTGTTTCCACTGTTCCATTTTTCTGACTTCACTTTGTATCATATCTGCCATTGTCCTACAAATGATCAAATTCTTCCTTCCCATTTTCAAAATTCTAGGTACTGTGGGGGTTTGAGTGGGTGAAAACTTGATTTAATTATCTAATTGTCTAGGTAATTCAGGCTAAAATTGTAAGATATTATAATCAGTGCTTGGTGACCTGAATTGAAAACTAAAAAAAAAAAAAATTAAAGAGAAAAGGGAAAAATCCTCACCCTTCTGAATTCTGATTTTCTAGGTCTTTTAAAAAGTTGTGTGTTTAAAATAATTCCCATTTTCAGCATGATGGAACAGAATGAGTCCTGGATCTGGAGAAAGAAGTACAGGTTCAAATCTCAGCTTTGCCAGTTATTACTTGGGGAGTTTTGGGCAGGTCATTTAACTTCTCTCTGTATCCCAGTTTCCTCAAATATAAAATGAGAGTGCTGGACTAGATGGCCTCTGAGGTCCTTTGATGCTCCATTGTTAGCACACTTACTTACCATTGCCTTATCAGGAGCAGGGGAGAAGGAAGGAAGCCAACCTCATGAGATCCATCAGTTGCTGTCAAACCCTCTAACATTGCAGGAGAAAGAGAGTGTAGTGACAGTAACCAGTCTGCCAGCTGGATTCACTTCTGACTAAGAGATCCTGGATACATGACGATATGCAAACCCACATCATTGATCGCTGTACTCCAGGTTATCCATCCCTACTCTGGTGTAATCAACCTCAATATTCAACTTCTTTTGAAATCCAATTCCCCTTTTCAAATTTTTTTGTACTTCTGTTTTGCTTTTGGTAATGGTTTTTAAAGAGGTTTTGGTTTACTAGTCTGAGGATGCATTGCTGTGTGATGGGAGAGACTGAGATTGTACTCAAGAGGTAGTTTGGGATTGTAGTGAATTCAGTACCAGACATGAAAGCAGGAAGACTCAAGTTCAATTCTTGCTTGAGACACTTGCTAACCAGGTGACCCTAGGAAAGTCACTTACCCCTTTCCAGCCTTAGTTTCCTAACCTGTAAGAGGGTGATTAGATAATTCCTATGTCCAGTCAAGTCAACAAGCATTTATAAAGTATCTTTTATGTGCCAGTCACTCTGCCAAACTGTGAGGATACAAAGAAAGGCAAATATAGCTCCTGCCCTCAAGGAGTTTACAGTCCTCACAGTAAGATGGTTGTGAAATCAAGTTAAGTGAAATAAATTATGTAAAGTGTTTTGTAGATGCTAAAATGCTATAGACCATTTATAATATTCTAGAAATTAATTATACTTTATGCTATGCTATGTATTTATACTATGCTATAAACTATTATTATTAACAATAATAATGAGAGAGACCTGATTTGTTACCTTTGACCAAAGTCATAATAGTGATAAAGTAAAGTGTCTCAACTGCACCAAGCTGAGGAGTACAGAAATCAGAAAATATGCATCTGCTGTCCCAAGTGCTCCATGCCATTAGGATGGAGGAAGGAGGCTACAACTTTTTATTTTTTGCCTTAGACACAAAATTAACCCTTTCCTTTCCTTTCCTTTCCTTTCCTTTCCTTTCCTTTCCTTTCCTTTCCTTTCCTTTCCTTTCCTTTCCTTTCCTTTCCTTTCCTTT
>CM053593.1:31215257-31225855 GCA_028646575.1 Pseudocheirus occidentalis
AGGCAGGGCATCTGGGGTTAAGTGACTTGCACAAGGTCACACAGTTAGTAAGTGTCAGGTGTCTGAGTTCAGATTTGAACTCAGGTCCTCCAGACTCCAGGGTCAGTGCTCTATTCACTACTCCACCTAGCCACCCCAGCCCTAGTTTTCTTATCTATAAAAAGAAGATAATGTACTGTGATCTATTTGCTTCATAAGGTTGCTATGAGGACTAAATTAAATAATGTTTGTAGTTTGTTGCTGCTTAATCCTTTCAGCCATGATCCCATTTGAGATTTTCTTGGCAAAGATACTGGAGTGGTTTGCCATTTCCTTCTTCTGCTCATTTTGCAGCTGAGGAAACTAAGGCAAAAAGGATGAAATGACTTGCCCAAGGTCACACAGCTAAGATGTGTCTGAGGCTGGATTTGAACTCAGGAAGATGAAGCTCCCTTACTTCAGGCTCAGCACTCTATCCACTGTACCACCTAGGTGCCTGTAGGGTATTTGGTCTTGGGCAAATACAAATATTTATAAAATGCCTTTCAAGGAATTGATCAACCAATAAGCTCTTACTAATCACCTCACTGTATACCAGTTCCTATGCTAGGTAGTGGGGATACAAGGGCAAAAGTGAAATAAGCTCTGTCCTCAAGGAGCGTCTATTCTGTTATGAACCTTAAACACCATCTACATCTCAGCGGTCATTCTGAGGTAGTTAGGTGGCACAGTGGATAGAGGGCTGACTTGGGATCAAGGAAGATCCAGGTTCAAATCTGACATCTGACACTAGCTGTATGAAAAGCACCAACCTTGCTGGGTTGTTGGGGGGATAGAATAAAATAATATCGTAAAGTGTTAAGCAAACCTTAACATGCCATATAAATGCTAGTTATTATTAAAGTGATAAAAAGGAGGCTCATTGAAAATACATAGCGATTCGGAGAAGATAAATTAACTTGATATTACTAAACTTTCCTGCTTCAAGTTATAAGGTGCAGAGTGACCTGATGTGTAATACAGATAACCAGCCAACAAAGAGCTTGGAAGGGGGGGTGAGCATGTGAAGAAGCTACAGTGGGAAAAATTAACATTTGACATTATATTTCTACTAGCCTTGAAGAGTAATTGGTTTTATGGATGAAGTAGATGACCAATGTCCAACTAATTCATCAGCATTTAACTAATTAATAAATTAAAAAAATTAAAGCTATACTTTCTTATTTTGAGACCTTGTTTTCTACCCAGCTACCACCTCAAAGGGGAAGTGTGATACTGTAGCTGGGAGCGATGGGTTTGGAGTGGAGTTCCTAATCAACTTTTGATTCTCACTAGCTGTGAGGCTCTGGGCAAATCATTTAACCCCTTGGTGCCTCAGGCAACTCCCTAGGATTTTCCTGAACTGCCTGCCCTCCATTTTGCAAGGCTAGCTGTGTGATCCTGGGCAAGGCACTTAACCCTGTTTGCCTCAGTTTCCTCATCTGTAAAATGATCTGGAGAAGGAAATGGCAAATCACTCTAGTATCCTTGCCAAGAAAACCCCCAAGTGGGGTCAGGAAGAGTTAGACAGGCCTGAAAAACAACTGAACAATAACAAGGAAATGCCATCATATCCCTGTTAAGCAAAGGAGACTCTGTGGCTGCTGAAATAAGATACTTTATTTAAAAAAAGTTGCTTTATTTTTCCATTTGGCATCTGAGATAATAGATTGGTAATGTTTATGAAGTGGATTCCACGGAATTTATCAAACTGAGCAGTTCTCTGGGGAAGGTGCATGGCTCTATCCACCATGCCACCTAGCTGCCCAATTCATAATAATACTGAAATAATCCACATAAACAAAAGCTCTTTGGGGTCCTTAATATTATTTAAGAGTATAAAACTGTCCTGAGACCACAAAGTTTGAGATCCACTAGTATTGGTTGTTCTCCTGATTCTGCTTACTTCACTCTGCAACAGTTCATACAAGTCTTCCTGGGTTTCTCAGAAATCATTTCTTTCATCACTTATTTTGGCCCAACAGTATCAGGCTTCAACTATATATCGCTTACATTATTTAATTTGTCACTTTCAGAATTCTAAGACGTCTTTTTTCTTGGGTCTAACTGCCAAGACCTATTATTGCAGAGGGTTATTTATAGCACAGAGCTGACACATAGTGTTTATCAAATACTTTAATAAGGTGAAAAATTAATATTTCTCTTATTAATAACTAATTATTGCATTAGGACTGAGATTTTTCTCCTTTTCTACCTCCTCATCCAGAAACCAACCAGTGTGAGAAATTTCTCTTAGAGATCTAATCAGATCTAATCAATATCTAATCTGACAGTAGCAGAAATTTTATGTTTGGGTTAATGGGTGTATTCCTGCTCATTGTGTTTGTTTAGACAGGTCTGGGAAAATGTTGATTCTTCCTGTTATCAAGACATGTGATCTGGAAAATGATGTCTCATTGACCAAGATTTGAGGGACCTAAGTCACATACCCCAAGATAGCCCACCTCCCTTTCTGTTAACTAATCAAAGCTGATTAGGAACCCCTTTGGGACCACCTACTCTTTAAAAGGCATATAAACTGCCTTTTAAAGAGTGGCTCTTTCCTCCTCTCTGCCCTTCAGAATATTTCTCTTTCTCTGTGAAGGCTCTTTTCATCCTCTCAGTTGACAGACTTTCCTGTCTTCTCAAGCTTTTCTAGAGTATTCCATTTCAGTTATCCCAGCACCATTAGGGCTCTTTGGTCTAAGAGAGACTACCAAATAACCGTCCTTTTACTGATAACCTTCTAGTCTTATTAATAAAATAACTAAATTACCCAAAAATGATGTTTCTCAAACCTTTTTAATCACCACGGTTTGACTGACTGATAAAATATTGATTTTTATAAATTTGGTGACTTGTATGCTATTAAGCTCCTGGAATGGCTCTTTCCTCCTCTCTGCCCTTCAGAATATTTCTCTTTCTCTGTGAAGGCTCTTTTCATCCTCTCAGTTGACAGACTTTCCTGTCTTCTCAAGCTTTTCTAGAGTATTCCATTTCAGTTATCCCTTGGTTCCCATTTCTTCTCAGTTTATATTATTCCAACCTGTGTTCTTGTTATTTCCTTCCCCTCACTATCCACCAGTAAAATGGAACCTCCATGAGAGGAGGGACTTCTTCATTTTTCTCTTGGTTTCCCCAGCATCCAGAACAGTATCTGGCACATAACATATTTAACTAATGGTAGTTTATGCTAAATTATTCCTTTAAACAGGATTATTAACATATGTGAGGGATCTCTTCATTAAGGAAAAAGTTTTTTTCTTTCTAGAACCTTATAAGAAGCATAAAGCACTTAAGTCACATCTTTCCCCCTACCCCATCCTCTGCCCCTGCTGTAGGGTTACATAAATTGCATTCATGTCCTGAGAGAACCTGTCTCTGAAGAAGGAAGTCAAGCTTTTCTTGTACTCTCTGGTCTATTATGCCTTCAGCCTATAGCCTTGAAAAAATTGCTTAGACTTTAAGTTTGGTTCATGTCTAGGGTCCCCCTAATAGGAATTGACAGGATTCCTTCTAGAAAATTACTCATTGTAAAGGTAGATCAGGTATGAGACAGCTATTTAATTTCTCTATCACAAAAGAAATGATTAAAATATAAAAGATTCATAAGCACACCTTGACAAATACTTAAAGTGTGATACAAATATCTATAGGCATTATAGATCAGACATTTCATTTTTTTTTTAACCTCAGATCTGCTGTCTGAGCAACTCACTCAAAGTCCGTATCTTTGGATCAGCCTGGCATGCATAGCTCATTCTCCTCCTGGTGGTCATATTTTTCTCTGAGAAGTATGTCAGTAGCTGTAGGGAGCACCTCCCAAAGGACAGCTTGTACTGATAACCTCAGGAATCCCTGAACACCCAAGGTAGCCATGAAGCTCAAAACCTAGGGGGAGAGAACAGAACAATTTATAATAAATGAATGTAATGGAGTGTTATTGTGCCAAAGAAATGAGGAAAGAAAAAGTTTCAATGAAATCTGTGAAAACTTATAAGAATTGATGTAGAATGAAGTGAGCAGGACCAAGAAAGTAATATATCCGGGGGCGGCTAGGTGGCGCAGTGAATAGAGCACCGGCCCTGGAGTCAGGAGTACCTGAGTTCAAATCCGGCCTCAGACACTTAATACAAAAAAAAACTAGCCGTGTGACCTTGGGCAAGTCACTTAACCCCAACTGCCCTCCAAAAAAGCAAAAAAAAAAAAAAAAAAAAAGAAAGTAATATATCCAATAAAGGCAATATTGTAAAAACAAACAACTCTGCAAGTTATTTATCAAAACCATGACCAACCATGATTCTAGAAGACCAATAATGAAGCCTGTTTCCCCTCTCCTAACAGAGAGGTCATGCGCTCAGGGTCCCACATGAGATGTATATTTTTTGGACATGGTCAAGGCAGGAATTATTTTGCATAAATGTTAAAAGGGTTTTCTTTATCTTTTCCAGTGATGGTATTTTTAACTGAAAAAAAATTAAATAACAAGAAAAGTCAATCTCTCATGGATTACTCCCAATTTATCCTGTGCATATATTGTTTATACATACTTTTTGGCATGTTGTTTTCCTAATCAGATGGTGAGCTCCTTGAGAATAGGAACATTTTCCCCATTCTTTGTATTTCTATCAGTTATCGTAATGCCTGGAACATAGTAGATGTTTGAGATTTATTAGCTAACTCCCATCATGTCAGTTTGACTCCCTGTATGCAGGAAAAATAACACACAGCAAAAGAAGATTCTGAGGTCTTAAAGTACAGCCTCAGGCTCTTGATGAGCTGTGCAAAGAACCGCAATAACTCTCCACTCCTGGGAAGTCCAAGGGAGAGTCTTGAAGCATCTGTCCCAACATGCCCAGCACATAGAAGGGCAGAGATGGGAAGAGAGTGAAGTCACTCTGTAAAGTTTACTAAGTGGATGGTTTTACTGCCTCAGTGGCCAATCCTCTTTGGCTTACTGTAGTTTTACTGGTGAGGGGACACAGATGGAGGCCAACCAAAAGCTTTTGATTAGGCATGCTCCTTGAGATGGCTGTTATAATAATAATAATAATAATAATAATAATAACAATAATAGATAACATTTAAAAGTTTACAAAGCATTTTACGCACATATCATTTGATAGTCATAACAACCTTGTAGATAAGTGCTGTCATTTTATAAATGATATAAATTTTATATTTATATTATAAATGTAATTATAACTATAAATATATATAATATAAATATATTATAGATTATATTATAAATGGTATAAATAAATATAAATTTCTCAATTATAAAAACTGAAGCTCAGAGAGCTTATGTGAGCTCTCTTGGGATTGCCCTGTTAGGAATAGGAGTCAAATACTAAGGCAAGACTTACATATCCCAATGCCAGGAAGGAAAGAAAGGAGAAAAAAACCCATTTCTATCTACCCTGTGCCAGACACTGTGCTAAGCACTTTACAAATATTACCTCACAGCAACCCTGGGTGGTAGGTGCTACTACTATCTTTAATTTACAGTTGAGGAAACTGAGACCAAGACAGGTTAAGTGACTTGTCCATGGTCACACAGCTAGTAAGTGTCTGAAAATGGATCGGAATTCAGGTTTCCTGATTCCAGGCTCAATGATCATCTCATGGCACCACCAATATACCTTAGATTTGGTAGCTGTCTCAGGCAAAGGTTTCTGTCAAGAAAGTGGGAAGTAGCTAAGACATAAAGGAAACCAGGGAAGTTAGAAGGCAGAAATGAGGAAGGAGAGAATTCCAGGAATGAAAATACTTGGTTGGGAGATGGGAGCATCATGTGTAAGGAACTGCAAAAATATCAGCATTACTAGATCCTAGAGTATGTGGAAGTGAAGACTGGGAGTGGAGTAGGGAACCAGGCTATAAAAGCCAAACAGAGGATTTAAATTTGATCCTGGGATGCTAGTATTTATTGAATGGAGGGACCGTCGGGAGTAACACAGTCAGATTTGTGTTTTAGGAAGATCCATGTGACAGTTGAGTAGGGGATGGAGTAGAGTGGGGAGAGATATGAAGCAGACAGACCCACTAGGAAACTATTGCAATGGTCGAAGCAGGAGGTGATGAGAGCCTGCACCAGGGTAGTATCAGTGTTGGAAGAGAGAAGGGCATGTATTTGAGAGATATTATGGAGAAAGAAATTGACAGAGCTTGACAATCATTGTAAATGGAGAGTGAGGAGTCAAGGGTGTTTCTTAGAGTGCAAGCATGGGTGACTGGGAAGATGGTGGTACCTTGACAGTAACAATGTTTGTCCTTCCATTTTGAAAAAGATTGATGACATCATGGGTGGTGTCTTGACCTGAGGGTGAATTGTATTAAAGTGAGGTAGAGCTGCACAAAGTTGTCAGCCTCACTCTGTCTTCCTGAGTCATCAAAGTCCAGTGACAACACAAAAGTCAGGACCGTGGCATCTTTGGTGTCTGACCAAGCTCTAATCATTCCATAGCACTTGCTTCAGCCACCTTCATGACTGTTGGACCAATTGTGCTCAACTGCCCATCCTAATGGGGTGGGGGAGTCTTCACATGCTCAGGGTAGACTTCTCTTCCCAATTGACCAGTGGGTTTGAGGGCTGTTGGTTACCTTCAACCTGGTTTAGTCCTTCCGCCCAGACAATTTTTTTGCAGTATGGTGACGGTGCAGGCTACAGCTCCTTGGAGCCATAGGTGAGAGTTGAGTGCCAGGTAGACACCAAAGGTAGATGAGCAGCCTTGAAAAGGGCTCAGCAAACATTCACAGCAGAAGTAGTCCTGACAATAACAGGGAAGTTAGAAAGAAGGGAGAGTTTTCAGAGAAAGATAACAAAAATTTAGTTTTGTACATGTTAAGTTTAAGATGTCTACAGTATGTCCAGTTTGATATACAATAGGTAGTTGGACATAGGAGACTGGAGTTTTGGAGAAAGGTTAGGGCTGGACAAGGAGATTTGACTGCCTTCTGCTTCCCTTTGAGACTGACTTCCATTTACACTTTATATATCTTTGACTTATCTAATTATTTACATGTTGTCTTCCCCATCAGCAAGTGAACTCCTTGAAGGAAGACCTGAGTTCAAATCCTGCCTTAACTTGATGGCCCTGGCCACAGCATTTAAACTCTCTGTCTCAGTTTCCTCAATGGTAAGCTGAGGATAATAATAGAGCCTACCTCACAGGGTTGAAGCATAGATCAAATACCAAATGCAAATCATATTGTAAACCTTAAAGCATTATAGAAATGCCATTATTATTGTATACTCAATGATTAGAGTAGGCCCTAGCACATAGGAAACACCTGAATGCTTTTTGATTGACTGAACTAATAAATGTGACCAATAGTCTTTCTCTATTTTTCCTGTGGTCTCCATACGTTTTTGGTAAAGGAAACTGGACTTACTAAATCATCAATGAGGCTCGAGGGCAGCAGAAAACTAGTCAACTCCTTCCCACTAACCCTCAAAGAAAAGTGGAGGGGATTGGGTCAGAAGTTCAGGGAAGAGCAACATTTCCTGACTTGGCTTGTCTGGAGTCTTGTGGAAAGGGAAGATCTAGATAGCCTCTGAATCTAATACATTTTCTTATAAACTTTGCTTATAGTTGCTGTTGTTCAGTTATTTCAGTCATATCTGACTCTTTGTGACCCCATTTGGAGGTTTTCTTGGCGAAGATACTGGACTGTTTTGCCATTTCCTTCTCCAGCTCATTTGACAGATGAGGAAGCTGAGGTAAACAGAGTGAAGTGACTTCTCCAGGGTCACATGGTTAGTATCTGAGGTCAATTTGAACTTAGGTCTTCCTGACTCCAGGCCAGGTACTCTATCTATTATGCCACCTAGCTACCTTATAAACTTAGTGGACTCTCAAAAATCTGACCCCAGTTAACTCATAACCTTATAAGTAGATGTCATAGAGAGATCCTGAGTGAAGGACAGGACTGAAACATTGCGTATATACACACACATATGTACACTATCCATATCTATGTATTTTTTGGGAGGGGGTCAAGATCCCTCTTTCTTCGATAGTTCAACATTGTTGGAAGAATAATTATGGCCTTCAGGAGAATTATGCATAATGGGATGATGTCCTATCTAAATTTCCACTTTCCTATCTGAGTCAGAACAAGAGAAATCTGTATCTCTAAATTTTTCTTGAACTTTCCTGGAAAAGGAGATTGTCCTTGAATGGGTGTGGTTTGACTATAAGGGATAGATTTTGGATCTGTGATTTCATTGTTGGGAAATTCATCATGGAGGATGCTCCCTTTACCAATATAGACTGGCACCATATTTGTAATGTGTAGTCTTAGAGCATTGCCTATGCCATTGAGAATCTACCTACAGTCATATAGTCAGCATGTGACAGAGACGAGACTCAAATCCAGACCTTTCAGGCTCTGAGGCTGGCACACCATCCATTCTGCCTCTCATAGCATCCTAAGGAAGGGAGGCATTGTGTGGCAGTGGATAGAGTCCTGGACTTGGACTCAGGAGGTTCTACCTCAGACACTTACTATGTGACCCTGAATAGGTCATCTGATCTCACTGAGCCTCAGTTTTCACATCTGTAAAGTGAAGGATTGAGGCTCAATAATCTTTGAGGTCTCTTCTAGCTCTGGATCCTATGAACTTGAAGAGAAATCCATGAACTTAATCCAATCTGTCAATAACTAATCAAAGATGTCATCTCTGCCTCCATCTCAACAAGGATTTGGAATAAACTATAAAATGTTATTTTAATTGCAAGTTTCCATGGAAGCAAATCAAACATTGATGTGAATAAATGCATCATCGTTAAGCCCCAGAATGTGCAGAGCCTTTAATGACCATGTCTAGGGCTAATGCATGCACTTTAAATGAGAGCTGTGTAGGACTTCCTTGTTAGGGCTGAACCCACATGAATGTGGCCTCGTTTTCATTTGAATCCTTTCTGGGACTATAAATCCTGTGGTAAATCTGGAAGCCAACATTTTTCAATCTGCCAAGAAAGGTGAGAACAGTGAGGCTCTGTGGAAACAGGAGGAAGGGATCCAACCTTGCTTTTATTTGCCCCAAGATATCTTCCCCACTGCCAATCTCTGCCCCCCCCAATTTTGCTCTATCTGTATGTTTTATGATGTAATAGCAGAATTGATCCAAGTGGTTGTCCTTGATAATTAGATAATCTGAAGAAGGAATTACCTGATTGCTGATTTTAGTTCAAGAACTTTAAAATTGGGATTGCAAATATTTTCTTTTGTGAGTAGGAGGAAGGAATATTAAGATTAGAAAAGCAGGAAGGATTTAGGAAGAAACATGGCTTGGCACAGGGAGTGAAAGTAAGAGGAGGAAGGACACAAAGGAAGATTGGAAACTTCATGAGGGCAGGGACAAGAGCTGGAGATAGTACTTTAGTATTTTTTGAACTTGGGGCAAGTTACATGATACATCTGTGTGTGTGTGTGTGTGTGTGAGTGTGTGTGCATGTGCATATGTTTGGGGGGTCTCAAGGAAACAGTGAAGACCCTAGGTGCCAAAAAGTCTAGGGTGGTCATGGACCAGGAAGCAGGATGAGGTTGGCCTAAGGAACACAGCTAGGGCATGGCTGCCAGCAGAGGAAGCCACCGTATATGAACATCCTATTTTGACAAATTATTATGGTTAATTGGATGTTAAAATCATTCCCCCCCCTACACTACTGAAGAACCAAAAGCATTGTCAGTATTACCTCCTCTTCCTCTAAATTTCACTGCTCTGGGGAAAAGCCCAGGTTTCTCAGTCATCATTAGTATTCTTCTTTGTACCCTTTACAACACTTGACACAGTTTCTTGCGTGTGTAAGTGCAACTCTCTGTATTTATTGAATGAATTTATACCTTTCCAAATGCTTTTGACCCTACACTATTGCTTTTTATTTTTTTCCTGGTTAATTTAAAGCTTAATTACTTTTCTGAACTATGTCCAAAACTTTTTCTCTTTTCTCTTCCTCAGTTCTTTAACAAGATAAAAACTAGATACTATAATTAGGGTTATGAGGATCAAATAAGATTACATGTATCTATGTATGTATATATACACATACACACATATGTAAATTACTTTGCAAACCTTAAAGCACTACATATATATTAGTTACCATTTTTAGTTATATTGGAAAGGTAGGTGATACAGTGGATAGAAATCTTGACCTAGGTCCAAGAAAATCTGAGTTCAAATCCTACCTCAGAAGCTTTCTAGTTCTGTTCCCCTTGGACAAATCATTTAACCTCTGTCTGTCTAAGTTCTCTCATCTATAAAAAGGGGAAAACAATAGCATCTACCTCCCAGGTTGTTGTGAGAGGTATATGAAATAGTATTTGTAAAGCACATTGCAAGCCTGAAAATGCTATATAAATGCTAGTTATAATCATCGTCATTGTCATCATCATCATCACCACCATCATCATTACCACTGCTACCACCATCATCATCATCATCATCATCATCATCATCATCACCATCATCATCATTACCACTACTACCACCACCATTATCATCATCATCATCATCATCACCACCATCATCATTACCACTACTACCACCATCATTATCATCATCATCATCA
>CM053593.1:31226355-31249929 GCA_028646575.1 Pseudocheirus occidentalis
ATCATCATCATCATCATCATCATCATCATCATCACCACCATCATCATTACCACTGCTACCACCATCATCATCATCATCATCATCATCATCATCACCATCATCATCATTACCACTACTACCACCACCATTATCATCATCATCATCATCATCACCACCATCATCATTACCACTACTACCACCATCATTATCATCATCATCATCACCACCACCACCACCACCACCACCACCATCACCATTATCATCATCATCATCATCATCATCATCATCATCATCATCATCATCATCATCATCATCATCATATTGTAGCCATAGACAAACCTCTTTCGGAAGTCAGAATGAACCTCCCTCCTCCTCTGTCCCATTCTTCCTGCTTCTTTTATAATAAAAAATAAAATTTAATGTTTCCAGAGCTCTTGACACATCATCTCGTTTGATCTTCACAAGAACCCTGTGATGTAGATATTTTTATAATCCTTACTTTATTGATAAAGACACAGTCTCAGAGATATTAAGATGTTTACTTAGGGTCACATAGGAAAGAAATGTCTGGAATATGGTGTAAACTTGGGTCTTCCTCATTCCAAGTCAAATGATCATTCAGAATCCAAAAATCGTTTATGAGTCCAACAACCTCAGAACAAGAAAATGTGAACCATATTGGTCAATGTCTAAGCTTGACAACTTTGTGAGTAAAGAAACTAGTTCAGCTCATGTACTCAGCTGAAACATCCCATGGGAATGGAGAAATCCTGTTCTGTTGTTAACAACCAAACTATAGTCTTGAAAAATCTGGTCATTTGCTAGCCCTGAAAGAGTGTATTATGCTTTCTGATAAGGGCTAAAGTTGTCTTCCTAAGAAATTAATTAGATATTGATTGCTGTCAAAAGATGTGTTTTGTTTTATTTGCATATTATCTTTAGAATTGGCTGAGGTTGTCAGCAATAATAGAAAAAAGCACTTATTTTGTTTATGTTTGGATTCTCCTTGCTAGACATATAGAATTTGGCCATCTTTGACCACATCACTCCCTGGCTCAAGAATATTAATCAGTCCCTCTGTTGCCTATAAGACAATGAAATCCACTCCTATTTCAACTTCTTCCCCTTCTCTCCCAACCCTGGCATTTGAAGTCTTCACAGTCTGACTCAACCCTATTTTCCAGATTCATTCCACTTTACTCCCTTTTGTACACTGTATGTTTGAGCCAGATTGACCTACTCGCTCCTGATTCTTCCTTGTGATATCATCTCTTGCCTCTGTTTGCACTGGCTGTGCCCCTGCTTGGAATAAACTCATAGCTTCCTCCCAGAATCCTTAAGTTTCTTCAAGGCACAACTAAGGGGACACCTTTTGAGGGAATCCTTTCCTGATCTCCCTCTAGTTTTTAGTAATTTCATCCTATTCATTTTATCTTTCATCTACTTATGTGTGTGAATGTTCTATATTTCTCTGGTTGAATGTAGCTCCTTGATGGCACTAACTTTTTTTTTTCTTTTTGGCTTCATATCCCGCTTGTCTAGTCCAAGGCTTTGCACAAGTTGAGTGCTTAGTAAATGTTTGTTAAATTGAAGTGATGGAAGAGAAGAAGGTATTGAACTGAAACCTCCTTCTAAGACTTTTTTTTAAACAAGAAAGTTTAGAAGCTGGGGATTGTGGGACATTAGAAAAGAGGAGACAGTTTATATTTGATTTTACTTAGTGGAAATCATAAGGTGTTCTGGCCGAAGATCAAAATTCCTGCCTTAACTCCTGGCAAGGGTTATACATCCCACAAAATGGCCCAGTCATCTCATCTCATTTCTTGGTAAAGGTTTAATAGCAGAGATGTTCAGTGAAGCACATATAAGTTCATTACCTGTATAAAAATCGCCACAAGAATTTTACTCGTGTCCCATGCAGCATTGTTAGAACTGACTGAATCTAGTTATTACCAGAGAGAACAATCTCTTGTCTCCTTCCTGGTTCCCCATTCTGGTTCGGCCTTTTTTTATTGGGGGGTATGTGTTAGCTACTATCTCTGTGCTAATTTGCTCAATTAAATCATCTGCCCTGAATCTTTCAGTCGTTTTTATGAATTTCCCACACTTTCATGGAAGCTGTATTTCCTTGTATTTCTATCTCTGCATATCAAGTGTTGTTTTAGTGAATTTATTGCCTGGGTCAGAGTTCTCTGTCCATCTACCCGACCTCATGTGATATGTCAAATGAGGCTAGAGAAATTTTCATGACTCAGGACCAGTCCCTGGTTAGGGATGCTGTTGTAAGAAGGGATCAAACAATGTTTCTTGTCTTTAAAATGGCTTTTTCAAAGGCAAGCTGGGTTAGAGGTCACATTGGGTGTTAGTTTAAATTTCCTTGGTGTCCTTTGGGCTTGCTCTTTTGAAGTGAGATAGCCATTTAGAGGAATAGATAGCTAGATAAAGCACTTATTAAGTCCTTACTCTGGGCTGAGCTTTGTGCTATCCAATTCAACCAACATTTATTAAGTGCAGGCACTGTGCTGGGAGGTAGAATTAATTAAAAGAGAGGCAGCTTACATTCTAATGGGGGCATGACAACACACAAAAGAAGGAAGGAAGAGTGGAAGAGACAGAGACCTTTTTTGAAATTGCAATACAAATAATTTTGAATTTAAAGACACAGTAGACCCATATTAGAAAGAATTCAGTTCTTAACTTCCTACATTTCTAAAATGTGTTTATTCAGAAGGAATTGGAAGTTGAGGATTCCAGAATTAGCTCTAAGCCTTCTGATGTGAGCAAACCCTTTATTTTTTTATTCTTTTTTTTTTTTTTTGCTTTTTTGGAGGGCAATTGGGGTTAAGTGACTTTCCCAAGGTCACACGCATAGTTTTTGTGTTAAGTGTCTGAGGTCATATTTGAACTCGGGTCCTCCTGGTGCACCAGGGCCGATGCTCTATTCACCGTGCCACCTAGCCTCCCCGCAAAGCCATTATTGACAGTCTACAGCAACAACTCCAGCTTGGTGGTGCATAGGGTCCAAGGTCTTCTATTTGAAAATAATAACAACTGACATTTATATAGCGCTTAACAAATATTATCTCATTTAATATTCACAACAATCCTTTTGGGTAGGTGGTATTATTATTATTATTATTATTATTATTACATTTTATAGAGAAGAAAATGTATCTGGAAGAGTTTTAAGGGCTCACCCAAGGTCACACAGCTAGTAAGCGTCTACATGGTATTTGAATTTGGGTCTTCTTGACTGTGGGTACAGCATTCTGTCAACTGCACCACCTAGCTGTCTGAGTTATGGGGTCTGAATGTCTGGATTGAAGATGTAAATTCCCATATCTTTATTTTTTCTTTTGAATTTGTCTTGATAGATTTTGTCATTACAAGATTAGGGCCTGGATATGGGGTTTCAATGGTATAATAAATTTCCCTTACAGATCGGCACCTTTTCTATAATATATACTTAGAGTTTACTACAGCAGTGACCTCAAATTCAAATAGAAAAGGATCCTCACATAGATTTAGAAAACTACAAATTAACATTATTTATGTTTTGCTGTATTTTTACTTGTTTTCTTGTACATTTCCAAATTACATTTTAATCTGCTTAGCTGCATTCAAGAGTTTTGCTGCTTTTGAGTTTGACGCCTCTGCCCTAGAATAATTGAGAGGTTAAGGGACTTGGCCAGGGTCACACAGCTAGAGCTGGAACTTGAAACCAGGCCTTCCTGGCTTTGAATCCAGTCTTCTTATCTACTAAGCCACACTGCTTCTCTTTGTTTTTCCATCGCATTAATTTCTGAATATAATTCTCCCTCTTCCTTTCCCCAGTGAGCCTTTCCCTTGAAACAAAGAAGAAAAAAAGGGAGGAAAAAGCCACAATTCAGCAGAACCAACTGACGCATCATCCATGCCTGATAGTATATGAGATATTCTCCACCTATCATCTCTAAGAATGTGGAGAAAATAACCTAGAATTTTGGGTGACTCCAACAAATGTTGGGAAAATATACCCCAATAGCTTTGTTTAAGACAAGAGCACCACCACTTCAGCACCCTCCTCCCCGCCATTGGAAAATAAAAAGCAAATAATTATCCCACAGCCCTCACACACCTCTGTAGGACATCATTGTGGGTAATGAGGTCATGGCTGCCCACTGCTTGTAAATGGCTATAAGCACAACCATGGGGATGAACTACGGGCCTCTTGTTTCTCGAGGGTCATCCCACACCGGTCGAATTCTCAAAGCCTCATTTAGAATCACCCTCATCCTCGATGACCGTATTTGTAGCTTTATGTGTAATGAGGTGATTTATCATGGTATGTCAGGCACAGAGAGTTCAGTAAAAATGATTTTGGTCTTTTAAAAAAAGTGGTATTTATATCTAAACACACTTCTACAATCATCTGACACTGCCCTTGAAAGGTAAGTACATATTATGTGATTTGCATATGAAGAAACCAAGCATTACTCTTGCTTGACTGACTGTCAGCCCCCACAGCTGCACCTGGGAGGCCCTAGGTCTGTCATTGTTCCCAACACGGAGCTCATTTTTCAAGGGTTAATAATGTAGACCTTAACATTCACTGCGGGTTGAAACTTGGCAAACACTCAGAGCACACAGCTGAAGGAGGAGGCCATTTTAAACAAAAATAGTTGGAATTGATTTATTCTCTTTTAAATTGGAGAATGTTAAAATAATAGGACTTTTTACCAATTCTAATGCTGTAGATTTTTTTAAATGCAAAATTCTACAAGCAATTATTTCCTAAGTCCCTTGAAATTCAGGGATGATTTCAGGAGATGTCCAGGAAAGAGTTCAATACTTGATTTATCCCAGTTGAGTCTCCAAAGAAATTTGTAAATGATCCCCCCTTTTTTTTCTTTGAAACAACTTGGCTATTCATTGAAGAGAACAGAAATGGAAATATTATTACCTCTGCTGTTATTAGAACAGTGCAGTTGAGGTTGTAGGTACAATTTGAGAAGAAAGGTGGAAAAGGAAACCTTACTTTGTGGAGATCTAGGGTCCTAGATCCCTTTGGGCTGTCTGGAGAAGCCTATGGACCTTTTTTCAGAATTAAGATTTTTAATTGCATAAAATAAACAATAAGATGAAAAAGAAGCCAATTATATTGAAATATACTCATTGAAAGAAACAACCAAGTTTTCAGGCCCCAGGTTTAAAAAACTGTAGAGCCTTTGTCTCCGAGGTACAGGTCAGACTTTTGTTTTATAAGTCCACACTGGTATTTGGTCTGAGATCTAGGGGGTAACTCATAGTTATGGGCCTTTTCCTCTTGCCAGTGATTCATATTTCTACCTCTGACCCATTTTGACTTGCCATCCACTTTTATCTGATATTCAGTTTCCTCAAATATAGAATCTATTCCTTTCCTCTTCAAGCATACAGAAAACTATCATACTCATTTCTGAGTGTGGACACACAGAAATCCAGAGGTTCGCTCTCTAATCGGCTGTCATATTTGTTGTTCTTTAGTCAATTAGTCCTGTCTAATTCTTTGTGACCCCATTTGGGGGTTTTCTTAACAAAGATACTGGAGTTGTTTGCCATTTCCTTCTGCAAATCGTTTTACAGATCAGGAAACTGAGGTAAATAGGGTCCAGTGACTTGTTCAATGTCACACAACTAGTAAGTGTCTGAGGCTGGATTTGAACTCGGATCTTCCTGACTATGGTTGACGTTCTAACCTCTGTGCCACCTTGCTGCCTCAACTATCATCTATCTCTTATCTCTATATCTATCTAATGTGTGTATACACACACTCATATCTATCTATCTATCTATCTTTGTATCTGTCTGTATTTATCTCTGTATCTCTGTATCGATCTATGCATCTATCTGTCCATCTATCTATAAACATACCAAATATGTGGTATATATACATAATTTATATGCATACAGTGAAAACGTGAAGCAATTAATAAACATTTATTGAATACTTACTATTTGCCAGACACCATTTGCTAAATGCCAGGGACATAAAATAAAAGATAAAAAGTTTCTCCTCCTCCAACAAGTTCATATTCTAATGGGGGAATGGGCAAGTATAAATCAGAAAATGTGGAAGGAAGTATTAGAGGGGCTAGCATTTGGGGAGTGAGTACCCAGAAAGGCCTCCTGGAAGTGCTGGTGCTTTAGCTATGTCTTAAAGGAAGCTAGGATTCTAAGAGGCTGACGGATGACCAATGCAGTCAAGGAGGTAAGAGACAGAGCGTTATGAGTAAGGAACAAGGAGTAGGGCATTATGGCTGGATTGTAGAGGGTGTGAAGGGGAGTAGAATGTAAGATGATTGGAAAGATAAGAAGGAGCCGGATTGGTTCTGGAGGTAATAGGGAGCCACAGGAATTTACTGAGCACGGTTGGTGATATAATCAGACCTCGACTTTCAGAAATCACCTTGGCAGCTATAAGGATGGATTGGAGTGAGGAGAGATTCGAGGCGGGGAGCCCAATTAGAAGATTTATAGAAATAGTTGGAAAGGGGATGAGAGCCTGAAGCATGGAGGTGACTGTGTGAGTGGAAGGAAGGGGACATATCTAGGAGAAGTTGTATGGAAATAAATTATGAGATTTGGCACAGGATTGTATATGTGAGTTGAGTGGGAGTAAGGATTGGAAAAATAACATTGAGATTGCAAACCTAGGTGACCAGAAAGATAACAGAAATAGGGAATTTTGAAAGAGGGGTGGGCTTGGGGAAAAGATAAGGAGTTCTATTTTAGACATGTTGGAATTGAGATGCCTTTGGGGCATCTAGTTCTTGCTGGCCAAATGGCAGTTAGTGATGTGGGACTGGCATCCAGGAGAGACATTTGGGCTAGATAAATAGGTCTGTGAATCATTTGTATAGAGATGTTTATTGAAACCATGGGAATTTATAGACTAACATATGATAAAGTTTAGAGAGAAAAAAGAAGGGGATCCAGGACAGAATCTTGGGTGACACCTACATTTAGTGGGCATAACACAAAGGAAGATCACACTAAAGAGACTGAAGAGTTAGACAGGTAGGAGCAGAGAAACAAAACCCAGAGAGGATAATGGATGTTTAGGAGGAGAAGCAGCCAACAGTGCTAGATGCTGCAGGAAGGTTAAGAAGAATGGGGGTCAGGAAGAGGCCATTGGATTAGGCAATTAAGAGATCATTGATAACCCTTGAATGTTCACTTGGAAGCCTGATTTCCTCAGGGTTTAATGAGTGTGAGAGGAGAACTAACACAATGTCACCTCTCTACAAACTCACACTTGTTGTACTGCATGAGAATATATGGGAGAGAGACTGGAGTGAACCCAAACTAGTTTATGTTGAATAGCAGTCTGGATCAATCACATATGGCTAAAACTATTATTACAATTCTTAAAACTCCAGTGCCTCCCTATTACCTCTAGGATCAAGTACAAAATACTCTTTGATCCTTCAAAACCCTTCCTAATCTAGCCATCTTCAACCTGTCCAGTCTTCTTACGCCTTGCTCCCAGATGTGTAGTCTTCCATCCAGTGTCCCTGGATTCCTGGCTGCTACACCAACAAGGAATCCTATCTCTTGTCTTTGGGCATTTTCTCTGGCTGTCCCCCATGCCTGGAATGTTCTCACTCCTCAACTGCCCATTGACCTTCCTGGTTTCCTTTAAGCCCCAATTAAAATCCTATGTTTTACTGGAAGCCTTCCCAAACTCCTCTTAATTCTGATGCTTTCATTCTATTAGTTATGTCTTACTTATCCTGTATATAGCTTGTTTTGCATAGATTTGCTTGCATGTTGTCCCTCCCATTAGACTGTAAGCACTTGGAGGGCAAAAATTATTTTTTTGCTTCTTTTTTTTGTATCCCAAGAGCTTATCACAGTACTAGGCATGTAGTCATGTTTATTGATTGATTCATTATGCTCTCCTTATGGACAAGATGAAGATTTGTGGACTGGATGCTATGTATATGAAACGCTGCACTTGGGGGCCAAGGGCTTGGGTTTGTGGTCCAACTCTGAAGCTTACTAGCTGTGTGATCTTGGCCAAGTTGGTGTTAGAGTAGATAGTCACTAAGGGTCCTGCCAACTCAAAGTCCATGACATCTATTGTGTGAGGCAGATTTGTAACCAGGTTAGCACTCAGATTCGGAGTGTTGGCTGACCCAAAGTCAGATTGTGAAAGGGTATAAGTGTGAAGTCAAGGAATGTGGGTTTTTTTGCATTAAAGGCACAAGGGAACCATTGCTAGTCCCTTGAGCAAAGAAGTTTTGTAATCAGATCAGCACTTTAGGAATAACATTTCTATTAGACTTGGATGAAGGCAAGGAAGGAACACTCAGCAAACCTGAATATGTTACAAAATCTAGGGGGAAGACTATTTCGCTGCATAATAGAATTATGATTCACAAAGATCTTGCTTGAGCAGAGTAAAGAATGTGGATCTTAGTAAGTCAGATTTTTATAATATTTAATTGTTCGCAAAGAGCTTTCTTTACCATGGTCCTGTGAAGCAGGCAGTAGGAGGACTTGAGGTATAGCTATGCCAAATTCATGGGCTCATAGTACCCTAAGATCGTAGGAGATAATATTTGTAAATGTGCTTTATTTCCTTCCAACTTTGTTAATATGAGGTAGGACAGCAAATGTATGATGGAAAAACCAAAGAAATGCAGCCACAACGTCTGGGCTTCGACTGCTCGGCTCTATTACTTAAAAGTAGGTTATGAGACTAGATGATTTCTTCCAAGGTTCCCTTCTGCTCTAGATCTTATGAATGTAAGGCTTCTTTGTTGTTTGGTGAGATGGACTAGCTCTCTTTTGTATACATACACACATTTGTTCATTTTTATTCCCTTCTTGTTCTCTTTACTTCTAGCCGGACCCATAACAAGATGTCAAAATATAGTAAAGAAGTTGTGTTGGAGGTAGTTACAGCTCTTTTAACAGCAGGGAATAGAAAGATCTTATAAGTGAAAGTATTGTCATGAGACTTTCAACCCACATTGGCTGACTTCCAACGTGAAGGAGCTGGGATTAACTTTGGGTTGGATAATGCTTAATTGGCGAAGTGGTGATTTGAACCAAATTGTTAACCTCTTAAAGTTGAACTCTCCAGTGGAGAAGATGGTTTTTTAAACATTTCAAATAGAAAGACCTAATGTTCAGTAACAATAAAAGTATAAAGCAATAGCCAGCCTATTCTCTGTGTCAAACTTCTTGCCTTAATTAAGCTTTTACCTTATGAACACTTCTCAATTTACCAGGTATTGCCTCTAAGAAAAATAATTGGGGTGGCCGTGAGGTGAAATGAATAAAGAACTGGTCCTGGAGTCAGGAGGACCTGAGTTCAAATCTGCCTTCAGACACTTAACACAAAAACTAGCCGTGTGACCTTGGGTGAATCACTTAACCCCAATTGCCCCCTAAAAAGAAAAAAAGAGAAAAAGAATTTGCAGATCCTAGTAGAGGCACATCTTTCTCCCCCTTCTTCCTTATACCGAGGATTTTATTGTGAAGAAATGGGTCAGAGAGCTGTCCTAAGAGTCAGGAAAACCTGGTTTTAAGTCCTATTTCTGAAATATACAGAACATGTGACTACAGGTAAATCATTAACCTTTCTGCATCCTAAGTCAGACTATAGCCAGTCAATAAACATGTATATTCCAGATACTTTTCTAGAGCATAGACTACAAAGACAAAAGTAAAGGAATACCTGCCCTCGAAAAGCTTACAAGGGATACATTCTCTAAGGGGATTTGTATGTGTATCAGTAGATAAAAAATATATGCAAAGTAAGTGCAGGGTAAATATAAGGTAATCAGATTTTTCTTTTCAGGAGGGAGGTATGAGTAGCAATTGGGATCAGGGAAGGCTTTAGCTACAAATTACAGAGACGTATCACTCTATTGGCAAATGGAGTTTCCAGCCTGGAAGCAATCTACACCCATGAAACTGCATGCAAGGGCTTTCTCTCACCCCTCTACCAGGAAAAAAAATCTATTTTATTAGATTTGACAATATCTCACCCAAAATTCATTCGTGAAATTAGGAAAAGGAATTCTTCTCTCCATTAGTCTTTTTTGCAGTAATGCAAATGCATTACCTGGTATATATTGATGCCTAAACCTTGTAGATGGCCTGGAGCAGGCTGAGGAAAAAAAAACCAAGTCTGCGACTGGTCAGAGGAACCCAGGTGAGCCAATGGCAAGGACATCCCCAGTTGAAGTCTGCCAGGAGAAATCCAGCCCGTGCCATTGTGGGTGTGAAAATTGCAAGGTAAAAATAAAACAGATGAGATCGTTTAAGTTTGAAATGGAAGAAGAGATCACTCATAGCAGCTATTTTTGTTCACAGCCACTAAAATAGGGTGTTTTTGTTGTGAAAACTATCAATATGGTGTGATGGATGCCCTGTTAAAGTGCCAATAGGATGCCATCCTGAACCGCTGAACGATTTCATTACAAGTGTATGGGGAACCTTTAAACATGACATTATGACGCGGCTGTAATGCAAGATAACAATGGAAAAACAATTTCGGGGTAAGTATAAGGAGACGATAACCGTGCCGTTAGGAGGCCACTGGAATGTGAGATTATAATGGCCCAACATTAAAACGGTGGAAAGGACATGGTCAATTACTTTTTTTTTTTCCAACTGGCAATAACTTCAGTAACATTCTCTCTCGTGAATAGAACTGTTCTAGAATTGTTCGGGGAGAAGAAGGAAACTCGCAGCTGCTATCTGATGCTTAGTCCTCTCCAACTGCTAATAAGCTTGTGATTTTTCAGAGAATGACAGAAAATCACACAACCTCAGAGCTGAAAGGGACCTTAGAGGGTATCTGGTCCAATCCTTCTCTGGACAAAAATTCTCCATACAACATTCCAGACAAAAGGTCAGAGAATCTTGACATAAAGACTTCGAGTAAGATTTAAAAGAGGTCTTAGAAGTCACTGAGTGCAACTCTGTTATTTTGAAGAAAGGAAACTGAGGAACAGAGAAGTCAACTAATTTTCACAGGGTCCCACAACTAATAGTAATAGTGCTTTAAAGTTTGCAAAGCACTTTACACATGTGATCTCATTTGTAAGCATCTGATGTAAGATTTGAACCTAAATCTTTCTGGCTCAAAGTCCCAAGTTCTATCGACTACTTCATGCTACCCCTGGAATGGATGTCTGTTCCATTTTTGGCTGGTTCTAATTGATTGGAAGTTTCTTCTTGCATCTATTTTGATCCAACAAATATTTATTAAGTACCTACCTGAAGGTATTGTGCTAAGCACTGAGAGACAAATATGAACAAAAAACCAGTTGCTGCTTTTAATAAACTTTTATTCTGATGGGGGGAAATAATATAAGCAGAGTGAATCATATACACAATAATTTAAAGCTGAAGAGAGAATTAACAACCAGGTTAAAGAAAGTCTTCTTTTAGAAAGTGGAACATGAACTATGACTTTGTCTAAGAGATTGAAATGAAGAGGAAGTACATTTCAACCACTGTGGTGGTTGTAGTGGTATGGGGGGAGGGACAGCCTGTGTAAAGGGGTAGAGGTAGGATATGGGGTGCCAAATTTAGGGATCAACTGAGGTATCAGTAAATAGGCCAGTTGGGCAGTTTTCAACTTACCAATACCAAATTGAAATCTGCCCCTTTGTAACTTGCACAACATGTAACTTGCTCTCATTTTTGTCATTCTGGGGCAAACAGAAAGAGTCTTATCTTTCTTCCATATGACAACCCTTCCAATACCCAAAGATGCTATCATCTTCCCTGCCCCAAGTCTTCTCTGAGCTGTCTTGACTTTTGTCTTGCCCCTGGACTCCCATGACTCTGGAGGAGAGACTGAGGTCAATGACTTGCTACAGCTCTACCTCCAGTTCCCTCGCAAGTCAGGACATCACCCTTGTTGTCATTGGTCCTCTTAAAGAGCTAAGCATGAACAACAACAACTCTTCTCTAAACTAGAATCTCCAGGACACTCAGCTTATTATTCTGACATGATCTTGCAGACATATGCCATGCTATGGTATTTATTTGGACACTTCTGATTTTTGTTCAGTGGCAGTGGAAATGCTTGGGGCCACCACTTTGAAAAAATTGCAAAAGATGAGAGAAATATATTTCTACATTTTCTGCTCCTTTTTGGTTGCTCTCCATCTTATTGACATTTTTCCTAAAATGTAAATCTAAGAACTGAACAGAGAGTTCCAGTGGGATGGGACTGAAAATAAACTTCTCTGAGATTATCCTTGCGACAGTTTCTTTCTGTGACTTTGTCTTTCTCCTTTGGACATATCCAGACAATTTTGGTTCTTGGGGTTGCTGACACAGTGAAAGGCTCACCACGTCTAGGGTATTTTAGACTTCTTTCTGCAAGAGCAGGCAGGATTACTTTCTCATTTAAGAATGCCCTTTGAATTAGTGGAGTAGGCAGCTAACTAGGTGGTCCTATCTGAAGTACTTTACAAAGGACTCTGGCCCAAAACATTTATTTTCCTGAATAGTCTGAAATCTCACTATTAAAGACTCATTTCTTTGTATCTTTAACTTCTCACTCTCCTACAAAAATGCAAGTATCTCCAAAAGGTATAACCCCTAGCCAACAATCCAGTCAGGGAAATTGAGACTCTTGGGAACAAGACCTTAAAAGATAGAATAGATGCTCATGAGAAAGTGTAAAAGCACCAAGAAAGCAGTGATGGGAAAGGTGACAATTATTTCACCTCTCTGGAAGTTCAAAGAACTTTCTTTGCCTTCTTTTCAACTTAGGCTAGGTCTATTATCATTATTGCCTCTGTGTGCCAGCCTAGAGTTGTGCCTTCATTATTGGGTCTTGATTCTCTCCTGTTTGCTTTGGATTTTACAGATGTTTAGTTTACAACAGTGGTGTGTTGCCAAAAAGTTTACCAACTGGTTGGTTCTTGGTTTTTGGGGAAAAATTGTATATGTGATATACTTTTAAATTTAATTGGCATTATTCACATTTTCTCCTTCACTTTAAAGTCTACATAATCAACAGAACAGGAAATAAAGTCCTGTTGTATCTGTTTGCTTATTTACAAAGTATAAATGTTCACATTGAAAATTTAACAATCAGCTCTTGATAGCTGGTTCAGAGTTGGCTTTTGTTACCTATAATAATTAATGAGAAGATGCCATGTCTAACCTCTCACATGGTCCTATCCTTCCTGCTTGGGATGCCTTTGGGGAATTGTTGTCCCTGTGGGGAGGAGAACAGTCATTACCCAGGATGCCTGGCACTGTGACCTTTCCCCATTCCCTTCCATTTTGAAAAGTGTTTCCTTGAATAAAGATATTTCCCTCTTGTATCAGGAAATAAGGTTGCATTTCCCAGTTGTCAAGGTTACTTGGATTGGTATTTGGATATTCCCTTGAGCCAATCTTAAATCTGTTCATCTATGTCTTGCTAATAAGAGCCGTTCATGCTGAGAGCTTGTCTTCTCAGGGAGTTTAAAACTAAGCCTTTTCTCACCCATCATTGATCTCTGAGATTAATACAATATTTGTCTTTGACTAACAAGCTTTTGGCAACAGTCCCTAATAACCAGATATTCCTAAAGTGTCCCACACTGGGTTTATTTTTCAATGTCTACATAAAGGCTTCTTCCAAAGAATGACATATTCTTGAGGGTAAGGATTGATTCATTTTTGTCTTTGTAACTACAGCACCTGGTGTACTGCCTGGCACAAAGTAGATCCATAATAAATACTTGTTGAAAGAAGGTAACGAGCATTCATTAAATATCTGCTATGTGCCAGACAATGTGCTGAATGTTTTACAAAGATTTTCTTGAGAAAGTAGATGCTATTAGGACTCCCATTTTAGAGTTGAGGAAACTGAGGCAAACAGAGCTTAAGTGACTTGCCCAGGGTCACACAACTAGTAAGTATCAAAGGTCAGATTTGAACTTAGGTCTTTCTGATTCCAAGTCCAATGCTCCATCCACTGTGCCATCAGCTGCCCTTGTTGATTGGTTGGATTGTGAAAAGTTTTTCTCAAATGACACATGGATGAGTCATTCATCTTACACATGGTCATCTTACACAAAGTCCTTCTTGGGACTTTAAGTTAACGTTGATAACAGCCAGCATGCACAAAGACCAATGGTTTTGTGGTCCGAAGATCAAGGGTTGAGTCTTGGCTCTCTGGCAAGTCTTTTAGCATCTACGGGCCCCTGTTTTCTTGTCTTCAAAATGAGAACAACAATATTTGAACTAAATGTCACAAGACTGTTGTGAGGACCAAATGAGAAAATGAATATGAAATACTTTGCAACCATGAGTAAATATTTGCAAAGCGCTTAGCACAGTGCCCAGAACACTGTGGTGCTTAATAAATGCTTGTTTCTTTGCCTTACCTACCTAAATGTGCATTTTTTTCTATTATGGTTGACTGTGCTTATATGATTGAAATGGGAGAAGGGCTGGTTGTATAGTAAGAGTAAGGGATAGCAAACAGACATCCTGATGGTTGACCTGGGATTTGTGAAATATTGCAAGAACTAGAGGAAGAACTAAGGATAATAGAACAATGAAGAAGTGCCTAGTAAATATCTAGCAATTGAGCTCTATGGGGAAAAATGTATACACGCACTTAAAGTTTGAAGCTGCACTGTTTTTTCTGTAGCCATTCAATGTAGTTTAAACTTCAAAGACACCTGTATTGCTCTATTATCATTGCTTGAGCTTAGCCCAAGGAGTAGGAGGCTCAGGAAATTAACTTAGCACTAGACTAGAGGTCAATTAATAATAATAACGAATAATAACTGCCATTCATATAGCACTTTAAGGTTTGCAAAGTACTTTATAATGCGTTGTCTCATTTGTCCTGTTTATATATCTGTGATTTCAAGGTTTGGAAATAGTTGCATTGCATGATTTCAGAGAAACCTGGGAAGACATATTACATACTAATGCTGAGTGAAGTGAGCAGAACCAGGAGAATGTTATATGCAGTAACAAAAATATTGTAAGGATGATCCACTGTACGACTGACTTAGCTACTTTGATCAAAAAAATGATTTAAGGCAATTCCAAAGGACCCATAATAAAAAATTCTGAACACCTCCAGAGAGATAACTGATGAACTCTGCAGATCGAAACATTTTTTTGTTTTCTTTATATTTCTTTGTTTTGTCTGTGTTTTGTTTTGTCACATGGCTAATACGGAAATATGTTTTGTGTGACTTCACATGCATGATTTTTATATTACTTGCCTTCTTAAGGGGTTGGGGAGGGGTTGAAGGGAGAGAGAAAATTTAGAGCTTAAAACAAAAAAAGAATGTTGAAATACTTTTTACATGTGATTGGGAAATATTTAACAAAATAAAAATATATTACAAAAAGATTAAGCCATATTATTAAAACTTTCTTAAGTCTAGATAATCAACAAAGCAATAAACCAAAGTCTGATTTATAGTGATTGTCAATTACTGAAAATTTAACTACTGCCTCCCAGCAAGGTAGTGAGAGCTGACTCCATTCTCTTTCACCTCTCCTTTATGTGTTGTCTCTTTCCTAGAATGCAAGATCCTTGAGGGCCAGGACTATATTATTTGCTTTTATTTATATACATATGGCTTACCACAGTGCCTAGTATATATTAACTGCTTAATACATGCATTATCATTCATTATTCACTGAACACTTTAGGAAAGTTTGAGGAGAAAAGGAGCACATTCAGAGAAAGCTTCATAGAGAAGACATCTGAGCTAAGCCTTTAAGGAAGAGAAGATCCTGAAAGGTAGCAATAAAAAGTAGAATGTTCTTGACATAGGAGAATGGCCAGCATGAATTCAAGGAGGCAGAGAGGAGGATGCTGGATGTAATTTGGTTAGAACATGGAGTAACACGAAATAAGGCTGGAAGCAAAGGTTGGAGCCAGTTGGTGAAGATTCCTACATATCAGGCAATGAAATTTACATTTTATCCCCAAAGCAATGAGGACTCCCTCAGAGATTTTGAGCAAAGGAGTGACAAAATCATTCCTGTGCTTAAGACAGGAGACTTTGTCTGTTGTCTTAAGATATAGCATGGGAGAAGAGATAAACCAGGGATAAATAGACCAGTTAGGAACCTGTAATAGTTCAAGTGAGTGGTAATGAGGGGCCTGAACAATGATGGCCACCATGTGATGTCTGCAAGAGATGTTATGGAGTTACAATTGACAGGACATGACAACTGATTGGATATGGGCATGATGGTTAAGAAGAAGGTCAAGAGGCAAAAAGGAATGCTTAGTTGTTGAGCCTTTGTGATTGGGAAGATGATTCCCTTAGCAGAAATAGGAAAGTTGGAAGAAGAAGCAAATCGAGGGAGCGGTAGAGATGAGAGGTTTTTGGAACTGGTGGGTGACTGACTGGGAGTGGGAGTTGACTCCAAGTTTTCCAACCACTGGTAGAGACATTAAGTCATTAATCCAGAAGGAAGAGGTTTTTTTTCCAGGAGTTTGGTTTCTGAGATGATAAAATCAGGACAAAACACATTTTTGTTCATCTATCCATCAATCAACAAGCATTTTTTGTGTTCCTGTTCTATGCCAGGCTCCATACTAGAAACTGGCAATACAAGTACAAAGAATGAAGTAATCCCTACTAATAGTTCATGGCACACAGTATGCACTTAATAAGCAATTGTTCATTATTACAAATAAATAAAATAAAAATGAAACCTGATACCAATTTAAAAAATTTTCTGTCTTGAAAAAAGTCTATAATCTCAACCTCTCTTCCTATTGAATCCAGTTCTTAGAAAGATACTGAGATTCAAGAGAATAAGTTAAAAAAAGAGAAAATTAAAAAGAGTACATCTCTGATCTTCCTAGTGGGATATCTTTTTGGAAGAGTTGCCAAACTTGGCATCCAGGATGAGACCAAAGAGCATAATGCAGGCATTCCCCTATGAGGAAGTAAGCTCCTAGAAGTCAGGGGCTGTTTTCATTTTTGTGTCCTCTCCGGCTCTTAGCAAGCAGGACCTTGTGCACTGGAGGCGTTTAATAGATGCTTGTTGGGTTGGATTAGTCAGTCTAATTCAGTTAACAATAAAAAATAAATTAAGCATTAAAATTAAGAAAATGCATGAAGATCCCTTGCCAGCAACTGTAAATTTTAGCTCTTGCAGCATTTAATATGGCTGTCTTGAAATGGCTGCTATGCTATCAACCCACCACTGTGATGTGGCAAGAGAGCTAAAGAAAAGTTGACTTAGCAGCCATAATGATCTTCAAATACTTTTTCAGATGTGGTCTCATTATGAGAGCCAGCAGGATACCATTCAGAGAGCACTTGTCTTAGAGACAGAGGACCTGGGTTTGAGTCCTAGCCTGGCTGAGGAATAGATACATGACTCTGGGCAAGATGTTGACATAACTGAGATTCCTTTTCTTCATATGGAAAGTCAGGATAATAAGGAGGCAGGGTAGACTCAGGCCTAGAGCACAGGATTTGTAGTCAGATGGGTTGATTTTAAAACCTCATCTCCTGACGCTTCCTACATATGTGACCTTGGCAAGTTAATTCCTCTCTGGGATTCTGCGTCCTCATCTATAAAATAAAGGGTCTAGAATAGGTGGTAAGTTTCTTTCTTGCTCTAAATCCTATGGCTATCCTCCTGTTTTCTATTTTACAGGATCATTGTGAGGAAAGTGCTTTGCAAACCTTAAAGCGTATTTTACTCATATGTACATATGAGGACATATGCAAATACATGCATACATATATACTCAGGAAGTGAGAGTGAGAGCCTTCTTTATAGAACACACAGAACCGATCCTAACTATTCAGTCTGGCCTTTAATCTCTTTCTTCCGGTCATAGCACTGATCTTTCTTTCTTTCTTGCTCCACATTTTCCTATTGGAGGATATGTAATAATTAATGTTTATATAGAGATTTAAGGTAAAGTGCTTTTACACATACCATTTCATTTCATCCTCACAGCAAAATGGAAAGGTGTGTGCTCTCATCATCTCCATTTTACAGATAAGGACATTAAGTGACTTACCCAGGGTCTCACACAACCACTTAGTGTCTGAAGCTGAATTTGAACTCATCTTCCCAGCTCCAGGCCCAGCTCTTTAGCTGCTGCACCACTTAATTAGTGAACGAGACATGTAAGGAATATATGGAACTAAGAGCTACCTGCCTTTCACCTTCTAACCTCAGGAATCCTTTTATCACTTCAAAGGGCCCCTGTGAAATTTTCTTTGGAGTAAGGTACTCCATTGCTCCACTGAGCTGGTTCTTTCCATGGTGAAATTTCTTGACTACTGGACCAATCCACTGCTTGGCTAAGGTCAAACACGTCACTCAGTTGCTACTACTGACTCTCTGTGGATTTGGCTACTGCTGATCTTAGCTCTGGTGACATTTGCTATTGATTCTGCTTGTTGAGGGAACCTCTGATATCTCTTCTGATTTTTGACACTCACAAGATCATAACTTGGTTGATTCCTTCTCCATATATTCACCCACCTAAGAAGAGGAAAGAATAAACATGAAAGAGACAGAAGAATTCTAGGCACCATGTATTCATAGAAACAGCTGCTGTGTGTGGGTTACAGTTTGCTTCTCTCTCATCCAGAGGCTCATAGTAGTGTTACTCACACAAAAACTGCCAGATTGCAAAGTCCTTGGTCAAAAGCTTTTGTATGTACACTCAATTTTGAATCTCTCCTTCACCATCAGTCCTTCTGTCTCTTTAGTCAATCCATAGACTCTTTACTATTCCATGGTTTACATGCCCAGATCTAGGAAAAATCACAGGTATATAGTATAGGCGCATGTTGATGTTTTATTATGCATTTATTTAATGCTTTTATTGCTTCTATACTGAGAAAAACATTGTCTGTGGTACTGGAATGTGCATCTGGTGGTTACTATGGGTGAGTAACACCATTATGCCAAAATCAAATGGCTAGGATGTAGTGAAACCTATTCATTTCAGGGATGTGCCAAGAGTAAGCCAGTAGGCAAAGGTTCAAAGCTATTCATGTTGGGTAAAGCCACAGTAATCATATTTCGTTATCTAGAATCTGATCCTTCCTATTGAATAGGATCAGGTTAGTGTTTTAGCAGCACCAACTAGTGGTTAAAAGTTTCCTAATTAAAATTATTCCAATGACCCTTTGGGTTCTCTTCAGATGACTTTAAAAGTTTATAATTTTTAGTTAAAGCCCTTTGTCCCTTACCTTGAGAACTAGTGGGAGAAATTATATATGACAATAGTCATTTCAGGTTTTTTTGGGCAGAAATCTATTTTCATTTGTGTGAACATTTTTAGTATGAAACATGTGACTACTCAGTGTCTATCATTCCCATACCTTTCATTTCATGACCTGATGGCCCTGGTGAACCCCTAAACTCTGTTTCACTCTTTGTTGCCCTCCCAAAAGATTCAGTCTTCAGTTTTTCTCATAGGTGATACCATCATTCCAAAGCTTTACAGAACTCTGAAAACTCCAGTCACTCTCAGCACCTTTTATAATCCATTTTAAAGATTATGAGCATACAAAAAAGAAACTGAAAACCAGAGAGATTCTGCTATTTGTTTATTGAGCTATCTCACAAGCTGCCATAGCCATCAAATGAACAAGCATTTAGTGAATGAGTAGTGTGGGTCCAGAGCACTGTACTAGGTTCTGGGGGGAGATACAAAGTTGAGAATGGTCCCTGGTTTCACTGAGATTGCAATCTTTTTAGAGCCGTGGAGCTCCTGTCCTTGAGGCCTACTTGCACTCCCTGCCTCTCCTCCTCCCAACCCCACAAGAAAGCATCCTATAAAATCAAGAAGAGATGAGTTGGTGGGTATAAAGCCAAGCATGAGAAACTTTCCAGAGGACTGCTGCTGTGGATAGCTCCAAGGTTCTGATCACATAGTATAGTAAACTCTCTATTTATTCAGCAGTAAATTTAAGCAAAACATTCACAGAAACCAAAGGACAGCATTCACAATGTCACAACATAACAACTTATTACTAAAGTGGTCACATAGCTTTAAGCAAAAGATATCATTCAGTAAGTTCTTAACTTAGTCATACTAAAGTAGCAGGTCTCCTTAAGGGACACAAAATACAAAGGTCAAAGTTCTCCACCCCTAGATCATATTGTCTTAATCTCTCAGTCAAAAAGTCTTCTTTCTTCTTAATTGGAGATTAGTTTCTAATCATCCTTAACTCAATCATCTTTAAGCAGTACAAGGTACAGAGTACATAGTTCTCCCACCCCTAGGGCACAGCAAATCGTGATCTTTTCGGTCAGCATTAAGTACCCAAGGAGAGGTCTTTTCATCTTGAGAGGTTGGCTCCTAAATTACATGGTTCTTCTTCCAGATTTTGCCTGAATTTTCCAAAATGTCACCTGGATTCATAGGTAGGCAGCTCTCAGCTACTTGCCCAGTTCCTCATCCAGCTTCTTTTCCAAATTGAAGCTCACAGTGTCCAGTCCACCTCAAGTCCTTCACAGTTTCTGTTTCTGGGAAGACAAAGCTTAAGAGAGCCACAATAACATTCATGCACATTGCCAGTACCATCATCAGTTCACTATCTGCCTATGAAATCAACAGAGGTCCACATACAAGGTCTGATAACTCAATACACATCATCAGTACAGTCCCAGGACCTCCAAATCCCTTCTCCAGGACTTCTGTAAACAGACAAGAAGAAAATCCTCTTTCAGGGCTTCCAGCAAGGTCCCAGGGCTTCTGTACAAAGTATCCCAAACAAAAATCAGCACACAGAACAGACAAACAGAGTGTCTGGCCACCACAAAGTTCCCCTTCTCAATTCTACTCTTTCCTAACATGGGCTTCTCCTTCTATATGATCATTAGCTCCTCCCTGTTGCATCAGCAAGTTCCTCCACTGTGTGGTTCACAAGTTCTGTTTCTTAACAAAGACTTGATATAATCAGGGCAATGATCAAGGACACTTGAACTCAAACAAGGTGCTAAATACTTAAGTAGCTGAAAAGAAGCACTAAGTACTTCTTTTCTTGCCATTACAGTGTGATGCATGGCTATTTGAAGAGATATACCAGGTAGAGTAATTTGCCTTGTTCTGCTTTTTATCTAGAGGGTAGAGCTTAAAATGATGGGTGGAAGTTGCAGAGAGACAGATTTTGACTTTATATTAGGGAAAAACTTCCAAAATTATTAGAGTAATCCAAAATGGATAGGCTACGCTAGGGAGTAGTGGGCTCCCCTTCACTGGAATTCTTCAAGCAAAGGTTGGAACCTCTTGTTGGCTATGTTGTAGAGGATATTCTTGGTCAAGTATAGCCAATTGGACCCCATGGCCTCTGAGGTCTCTTTCAATTTTCCTCCCTCTTTCTTTCCCATCCTTTCAAACTCCTTCCCTGACTTCCTCCTTTCCCTTCTTTTTTCCCTCCCTACTTCCCTCTACTTTCTTTCCTTCTCTCTCTCTCTCCCTCCCTCAATCCATCCATCCTTCCTTTCTTCCTTCCTCCCTTCTTCCTATCTGTCTTCCTCCCTTCTCCTCTTCTCCCTGCTCCTACTGTTTCCTCTGTATTTTCCACATACATGTTTATATTCTTTGAGAGAATCCAAACTAAACCTAGGTGTACTCAGGAATATTAATTTAACACCATTCCAACCATAGGAATTTTTGTGTCTTGTAACTTTGCCATGGAGCCTTCTAGTTTTGTTCTACTGGGAAGAAGGGGAAATTTCAAATACAGGTAAATTTTTATTAGAGTGATAAGTTATTGATTTTTAAAATTTAGTTTGAAAAGAGCTAGACATTTATTTAGTGTGTTCTTCTTAACTGGCCACTTTTCAAAAGGCGTGAATATTAATTAAAGAAAAGCTGTTAACCTCTTTTATTTTTGATCACAAGTGAGATTTTGGTGCATTTTGTTAATGAACCCCAGAAAACTCAGGGTGTTTAGAACTTTTACTTTTATTTTCTTGGGTGGGATAAAAAGCCTGCAGTAATAACAGGCATCTTACAGTTTCAAAACAACCCTGGAGGCATGATCTGAACATAAAGTACTTTTTATTCATTTCAGAGCTTCAGCTTTCACTTTTTAAAAATACCCGTGAGTATGTACATGGGGATGGGCTTGAGGGACTGTGTTTGCAAAAGGAGATGCTTGGGCATTCTTTTCTTTGAGAGTGGGAAAGTTAGACTTGTCTTTCTAATATGGAAGCTTGGACGAATATAATTGTTCATCACATTGAAGTAACTGTAAGTCTTGTTTTAAAAATTGAGTAGTTGAAGGAAATTAGAAAGAGGTGAAAAAAATGACCTTTACTGATAACAGAAAACTTCCAGACAAGGAAACTCCCTTTTCCATCACAGGTAAGCACCTTCTCTTCACCTTAGTTGCTAGAAGTAAGATTGTAAATTGCACGGCAGATATGGGTTTAATGAGTTGCCTAGAATTCTAAGTGACTTACCTAGGGTCACACAGCCAGTATATGTTAGAAACAAGTCTTAAACAGAGGTATGTAGGTGGCATAGTGGATAGAGTGTTAGACTTAGAAACAGTAAGACTTTGACTTTGGTTCCTGCCTCACACACTTCTCTCAGCTTCACTTTCTTCATCTGTTAACAAATTATCTCCCTGTGAAATGGGGATCCAAATAGCGCCTACTTTACAATACTGTTGTGAGGATCAGGTGACATGGCATACACACATATTGTAAACCTTTAAGTTGCTATATGTATATTAGTAATTATTTCTGGTTATAAGGCATCTATACACTAACATGCTCTGCCACTCCATGAAGGGAATGAAAAAAAGCACCACATATCTCCTGGCTGGAAGAGCTGTAGCCACACTTAAGGAAGAGGACTGAAGCTGAGAAATCACTTAGGATAAAGGGAAAAGAGGACCTTGGCAATCTGGTAATTTCACTGCTGTTACCCCAGTAGTGATGAGAGGAATTGGAAAAACTTTACAAAAGTCATTAGCTACTTGCAGCTAAATGGGAAACTGGTAGAGGTTGGGTGGCACAGATGGGCGTATCCTATGTTAATCTGCAAGAGGAATAGAAATGGTAAGAAAATGAAAGGAAAGATGGAAATGGAATTAGAGAGGAGTCAAATGTTGTTCTATGGCAGAGAAGTATAAAATGGCATTATTAAAAATTATCCAAGAAGAAAGGAGCAGAGGGTTCTAAGACAGGTCTCAGCTCAATGGATTGGGGACTGGAGGAGGTTCTTTACTTTGTTAATTCATGAAAGTGAAACTTTCTCTTCTCTTTGCCTTGGCAGCAAAGCACAATAGCTAGAATTAGGAGAACAGGAAAGCTGGGAACAAGGGGAAAGTGACCAACTCTGAGGCAGCATGATAGTGTGAGTTTAGACTTGGTGTCAGCAAGACAAAAGTTGAAATCCTGCATCAGATATTACCTATCTAGTCCCAGGCAAGTCACTTAGCCTTTCAGAACCTTAATTTTCTTACCTCTAAAGCACTGAAAATAAAATTTGCTACAGTTGTGGTGAGTCTCAAATCAAAAGTGTTTTGCAAACTATTGAAATGTCAGTTATTATTACAAAGACATGCATTCCAATCCTGACTTGGACAATTGCTGGACCACCCTGAGTAAGTAATC
>CM053593.1:31259013-31288827 GCA_028646575.1 Pseudocheirus occidentalis
CTCTTTGTGGTAGCAAAAAATTGGAAATTTAAGAGATGCCCATCAATTTGGGAATGGCTGAACAAGTTATGGTATATGAATGTAATGGAATACTATTGTGCCATAAGAAATGGGAAGGAGATGGACTTCATAATTACCTGGAGAGGCTTATACAAATTGATGCTAAGTGAGAAGAGCAGAACCAGGAAAAATTTGTACACAGTCACAGATATATCATATGTGTGACGACCAACCTTGACAAACTGAACTCTTCTCAGCAAGCAACAGTTAAAGGACAACTCTACAAGTCTCAGAATGGAAGGAGATATCTACATTCAGATAAAGATCTAGAAAGACCAGAGTTTAAATGGAAACTGAAGTAATACATGCTATCGTTCTTTTCTATGTTTGGTTTTGTTTCAACGCTTTGGTCTCTAGAACCAGACTATTGTACAATGTGAAAGAGTTTGCAGATCTTATCCATGACTGTACACCACCATGGGGGTGGGGGAAGGAAGAGGAGAAAATCTGAAACTCAAGTGATTCTGGAACTGAATCTTGTAAACTAAAAGTAAACAAGCAAATCAATAAAAAAAATAAGTAGTGGGATTGAGGACATGGATAGCCACTTCATCAGCTTTGGCAAGATAGAAATAACCAGTTTTGAAAACCACTGCCACCACCATCACCAAAACCAAAACTAATTTAACTTCATATTTTTTCAAGAAAATATAAAAAATACCTAAAATTTCTCATGAATGGGCCAAGGTCTCAGTAGTCTTGTAGGATCATGGAGAGAATATTAGTGTTACAAAGATGGATTTTTGTTGAAGGGCAAACCTTGGAGTCAGTAAAAACAAGTATTGTCCCTTTTCTCCAATGTAACCCAAGCTTCCCTCTTCTTCCTGCTGTCCAACTCCAGCCCATTGTTCATCTACGGCACTTGTCCAAGATATGGATACTGATGGAACATTTTGGTAGGTTGTCTGTCCAACTGCACATCACAGTCTAGACCAGTGGTTCTCAACCTTCCTAATGCCGCGACCCTTTAATACTCATATGTGGGTGTATCTGCATGTGGGCAGACCCGCCTGGAGACAGATAGAGGAGCGGTGTCTCGGTTCCTAAGACCATTTCCGATGGTCTTAGGTGACCCCTGTGACCCTTGTGAAGGGGTTTTTCCACCCCCAAAGGGGCTGCAACCCGCAGGTTGAGAACCTCTGGTCTAGACACTAGAACACCTCATCTACTTGGTTTTATAACAATAGTGCCTACGTCACATACCTCACAGGTGGCCGTGCTGTTCAAGTGAGGTCGTATGTACAAAGCACTTCGTGAAATTTCAAATGCAATATAAAATACAGATATTCTTCTTCATCATCTTCATCTCATTCTCACCTTTATGGATGTGGTTCAAAAGAAATGGTCCCTGGACAAGTCACTATCCTGCTATTATTTTGTATTTCATGTTCTCTGGCTTGCTGCACAGGTGGATAAAATAACTGCTTTTTGTAATTGAATAAAAGCATTAAGATAGAAATTCTTCCTCTTTAGGCTCACTGAAAGCATCTTTGGTACAATTCATCTTTGGTGAATAAACAGGACAACGGGGGTGTTATGTACCTCATTTTGTTCACATGTGATGTTGATTTCTTCTGCTACTTTGAAGACTATAGGTATTTGGCATGAAAACATCTATTCAAATATTCTTAAGGTTTTGTAGATCAATATTTTGTCTGGGTAAATGTGGGCAACATTTTGTTTTGATAATGGTCCAGCATCCAATATATTGTTTCCTTGTAAGTGTTTATAGATTATTTTTTTTTGGTGCTACTCAGTGAATGCTTTGTAAAAAGTCTATAAATACACAATTGGCTTATATCTGGAGGGAGGAATGATAAATTCATCTTTTGGCAATATATGAATGATATCTTCTCTCTATACATACAAAAGTAGGCGTGCATCCAAGAAGAAGCTGGTAAAGTGCTTTGTTATCAATTTATGTGTCATTGTGAAGCATGTGAGCCAATAATTATGGATCTTATCTTAGTCCCACTTTTTTCCAGTTCTGCAGAGAAGTTAGTCTCAGTCATTTCCCTTGATGTGACTATTCTGTTATCACATTACATTAACACAACTTTTCCATTTCTCTTTTTAACCCAACTTACATGATGATGCTAATGATGAGAAGCAGTATGGTGAGGTGACTTGAGTCAGGAAGACCCAGGTTCAAGGATTGCCTCTGGCTTCCACTGTTTGGATGTGATCAACTTACTTAACCTCCCAGTGCCAAAGGTAACTCCTCTTGATCTGTATTGGTCAGAGGCAAGTTATTGATCTGCATTGGTGGCAGTAGTTTCAATGTCTAGAAATTCTGTTAGAGTCAGTAAGATATAAGTCCTCAAGACTCTCTGTGGCTATGGAAACTTGGGTGTGCTTAACCCCTCCATATGCAAGGTGACTCTTAAGAAATCAGTTGTAGAGGAATGGCAAAATTGCATAAATAGAAGTTTCTGCTTTGGAAATATCCTGCGTTGATGAAATCTTAGATCCAGCTCAAACAAATAAACAAATAAATAAAACCCAAATGATTTCATAGATGAACAGTCATCAATAGAAAGCTTCAAAGACTGAGACGTATCAGAAACAGCACCTAAAAACAGAACCATCTTTGCTTTTTCAGAGGGAAATGGTTGTATTTGATAAAACAGGTTGTCATATATTTTGTCCTAAGAAATGATAGTTGGTCTTCATGGTTCATTTTCATAGAAAGGCCAAGAGCAGAACTTTCTTAAACCAGATGTTTACAATTATTACAAATGAAAGGGAAGCAGGGTTTCCCTAAGCCAAATTCCCTGCAGCTGGGATGTAATTCCATGTCTATGTAATAGACATTCACAATGCGAAAACACAGTCCTTTTAACCAGCAAGTTCATGTGGTTAGCAATATGTCATTCTATGGTGAAGACACAAATCTTACTAACCACAGCAAATAGGAGAAGATAAATAGTTTTGGTTTGACTAAGAACTCAAAGATGAAAGATTTAATTCTCATGGAAGCCATCAGAGCTGTAATTAGTTCATGGTGACCAGGGCTTTGCCTGGTCCAATTTTTTTTTCAAGGCTTTATATGAACCCTAAGAGAAGCACTTATATGCATCTCCTATGCTTAGCACTTTGGCACATAGTGAGCTTTCAATGAATGCTTTCAATCCATTCACTCATCTATCCATTCATGATCCATCCTTTCATTCATTAATTCATAGCTAAAAATTAGGTTGGCCTTATAGAAGAGGTATTAACATCTGGTTGGGTTGGGGATGTTTTTTCCTATCAGCAAATGGTCTACTTCCATCTCTAGCAGCTTTAGCTGTAAAATGAAAAGAATGAGTGCATATGCTATTTCCCTCAACGAGTTGTTTTGAAGATCCAATGGGGGAAAACATTATATAAAGTACATCCAACTGAAAATGTTCTGTAAATACAAGTTATTTTTATTTATTATCTATTATTTATACTAAGCCAATAGAATCTCATCTTGGCACCATACATTTACTGACAGAGAAGGGGAAATTGGGGTGGTAGGAGGCACCAGGGAGAAAAGAACATGAGATTTATAGCTGGAAGAAACCCTTAGAGATTATTTAGTGGGGCAAAGTAGATGGGTAGATGGGACTCCAGGTTCAGAGTCAGAGAATCCAAGTTTGTTCTTGGTTCTGTCATTTATTCCCTGCGTGACCTTGGGTTTTCTGGGCCTCAGTTTCATCATCTGTAAAATGAGAGGAATGGAATGAATAGACTTTGAGGTCCTTCCCAGATATAGAGATAGCACGTGTGGTGGTGAAAGAAGAGTGTTGGACTAGGCCAGAACAGCCATCAAAACTCCTAGTGCAGCTGAACCTGATTAGAATGTAATAGGCAATGTTTAATAAACATAAATATCTATATATCTATATATATCTATAAAAATAACATATAACATAGATAATGTTAATTTGTGGTCTTCTATGTTAATAAGCAACCCACAGGGATCTATTTCTGTTTTGAGTTTGATGCTGCTGGACTAGATAACCTAAAAGATACTTTCTAGTTCCAAATCTGTCACCTAATTTCTTTTATTTCATATATATGAGGAAGCAAAGCTGGAATCCAAATGTCTATCTTTGATTGTAATTTCGATGTTCTTTTCACTATCCTGCATGACCCACTCATATTGTCTCTACACTCCAGAGACATGGGATTTTGAAAACAAACTTTATTTCACCCACAACTTTACCTAAGATGAGGACTGGCGATTTTTTGGAATAATACTCTAGTATTTTAATATTCTCATGAATCTAAGTGAGTGTTCCCTCCAATGATGCTTTCAATCCATTCACTCATCTATCCATTCATGATCCATCATTTCATTCATTAATTCATAGCTGAAAAATTAGGTTGGCCTTATAGAAGAGGTATCAACATCTGGTTGGGTTGGGGATGTTTTTTTCTATCAGCAAATGGTCTACTTCCATCTCCATCCATGCCTGTCCTTCCTGTGCTTTTGTCAGTTTGCTGATATATATTCATCCTGATAGTTTGTTTTTGTTTTGCTTTTTGGAGAGGGGAAGGCAAAGTAATTGGGATTAAGTAATTGGGATTAAGTGATTTGCCCAAGGTCTCACTGCTAGTTTTAAGTGTCTGAGGCTGGATTTGAACTCAGGTCCTCCTGGCTCCAGGGCCAATGCTCTATTCACTGCACCACCTAGCTATCCCACACCCCAAAAGGTTCTTCTTCCATGCTGGGGACCTTTTTCAAATTCTCCTGGCACAGTGGGATTACTAAAGAAAAAGTCAGGCTGTCCATTGGTTGTTCCTCACTCTCAGTATATGAGACTGACTGAGTTCTACCTTCTAGTGATTCTTCCCTATGCTGCCAGAAGTTCAAGAGGAGGAAGCGGGCAGGAGCTTGATGGCCCTGACTCTGAGTGTATGATTATTCCCTGTATCTGTGTTATTGGATATGTGTGTATTTTTCATGCCTCAAGTTGCATAAAATTGAGCAGGCGATTGATACGTTCTCTCTTTCTGTGGCACATGATATTTCCAATTCATTGCAAAGCAAAGTTTAAACTGCTTTAAAAGCTAGTTTTTAATTACCCCAAGGAACAAGTAACAAAGAGGCAGGCTGATGATACTTATCAATGAGATCAGTAAGCTGTGAAGACATGTGGCCACATGTTTCTTGTCATTAATACGTACAGTGTGATCAAAGACTGTCATAATTGTTATCATTGCAGGACTGTAAAGCTTTATGGTAACAGGAAGAGTAAATACCTTGGCTTGAAAGGTCAGCCAAAGGAAGTTCAATGATTCCATCATTCCTATGGTGAGGGTGGGGTTGGGGGTGGGTTCTTCAAGGGATTCTTATGACAAGCAAGACAACAAAAACTTTGACCATAATTTTGATGTTTCGACTCAGCAGACTAATGAGGTAGATGACTCTATAATGAATTAAATATTGAGATAAATAATAATAATGTTTTAATGCCTGAAATTAGCTTAGCCTTTAATTGACAATGCCATCTATCTATTTGACTAAATTGTCATTATTGGGGTTTTTTTTTGTGATTTTGAGAAATAGGACTTTGAATGGATGACTTTTTGTCAGGAATGTGTTAGACTAGATGGTCATGACCATTCCTTCTAATTCTGAAAGCCTCTAATTCTGTGACTATTTCTTTTTGCAGGGGATGATGATGATGGTGGTGGGGTGGTACAGAATGGTAATTTCCTAAGTGTCAGAAGCTTACAGAAGCTTACAGTACATTTGTTTCCACTGAAACAAATGTACAACAACTCATCTGTACTTTATAGTCTTAGAGAACTATTTGGGACAGTTCAATAATTTTTCTGTTATGAACAACTCTCATGACCCCATTTAGGGTTTTCTTGGCAAAAATACTGGAGTAATTTGCCATTTCCCTCCCTAACTCATTTTACAGATGAGGAAACTGAGGTAGAGTTAAGTGATTTGCATAGGGTCTCTCAGCTATCAAGTTTTGGAGGCCAGACTTGAACTCAGGAGTAGGTGTCTTCCTGACTCCACGCCTGGCACTCTATCCACTGTGCCACCTAACTTCTCCCATTATCAAGCACATTGAGATGTTAAATAATATATCTTGGTAACCACAGTCATTATATGTTAGAGGCAAGACTTGATCCCAGATATTCCTGACTTTGAGGGAATTTCTTTACTCATTGTGCTATGTTGCCTTTTGGGACATTAACCCAAGAAATTACTCATCTGTTACCCTCAAAATGTCATTGGTTCTTTTTGAGAAAGAAGAATGAACAACAGCAACCAAAGAATTTTGGATAAGGCCAGTCATATGCAGTTCTCTCCAAGAAGAACCAGAGGATGTGTGTGTGTGTGTGTGTGTGTGTGTATGTGTGTGTGTGAGTATGTGTGTTTGTCCACAGAGCATCAGGAAAATGAGAATTCAAAAGGATTTTTTTTCTTTCTTCTGTGGCAGATCCTAAAATAAGATTTAAAGGCTTGAAAAACTGATTCACAGAGCCTACATTGTGATTTCCAGTAGCACTGCTCATCTGAGCAGAAAGAAAAAAACCGACAATGCTGCTTTTGGTATGTTGTAGGTTTTGATATTTTCAGGCCCATACCTTTTGATTCACCTCTTACTTCTGCAATCATGTCGATGGCAGAGCAACACTAAACTGTGTGTTGGTTTATTATAGTTAATGGATTGTTCATCCTCTTTGTCCTTTAGACAATCCCAAGGATGTGCATAAAACGGAGACCAGGCTGTCCATAAAAACCAATCAGCCCCGTGTTCTTTCTCAAGGTGTTGAGCATTCATCAGAGCAGATGGTAAAGATAATGTTTAATAAAGAGTTAGAGGATTAGTTGGAATGATAATTTAAAAAAAAGACCAACAACAAGCTATGACGAAGGTATAACCGTGACCCTTAGTGACATGCCTTGTACTGAAAGACTGGTGAAAAGAATCCCTCCCCCATCACTTGCCCCGACTTTGTCCCAAAGTTGACCTCCACATTAGGGTATTGCTATGGGGATTTGTATTTGTGAATAATCCAAAAGATAATTTCTCAGGTTTAAACAGCTGAATGACACAACTAATGCAGAAATGAATAGACTGACCAGGAAATGGCACGATTCTGCTAAAAATGTTTATATTTGGACAACTGATATGTTCTGCTGTGATTTAGAAGGATTATTCGTCTTTCTTGATGTCATCACCATGTAAATGAATTTAAATAGGTGACTGTCAGTCTGTTTACTGGTGAGGTTTATATTTCTCACATTCAGAGGTTAAATAATGACTGATGTTTACTTGGCAACCTTAAGTGCACAAAATGCTTTTAAGTGTCTAATCACATTGGAGCCTCCCAACCATACTGTGAGGTGGGTACCACAGATATTATTAACCACTTTTTTGTAGCTGAGAAAATTGAGGGTCAGTAATGTACTCATAGTCCCATAGCTACTAAGGGTAAGAAGTTCCATTGGAACCTGGGATCTTAGACTCTAGGGTTAGAGGCCATTTAGTTCTCATTTTTAACAAAATGGAAATCAAGTCCTTGGGAACTGAAATAACTTGCTCAAGGTCATAGAGAGAGTAAGTAAGATTCAGCCCAGGCCTTGAATCCAGGTGGCCACAGCTGGGATTTGACCTCAGGTCCTTTCGTCTCAAAACCACTGGGGTGCACTGCCTTCTAAACCTAGCATACAACCCATTAGACTGTCCTGCCTCTGCCAAATGAATTAAATGAAAAATAGATTTGGATTTGTTGCATGAAGCATGCTCCTGGGTTTAATGCTATGATTTGTAGCTTTGTTGTTGTTGTACAATCGTATTTGAGTTATGTCTGACTTTTCTTGGCCCCATTTGGGGTTTTCTTGGCAGAGATACTGGAAGGGTTTGCCATTTTCTTCTCCAGCTCATTTTATAGATGAGGAAACTGAGGCAAATAGGGTTAGGTGACTTGTCCAGGGTCACACAGCTAGGAAGTGTCTAAACTCAGGAAGAAGAGTCTTCTTAACTCTAGACCAGACTCTCTATCCACTGTATTACCTAGCTTCTCTTGACTTGTAACTAGTGTTTAAAAATAAATAAAATAACAATAGTTAACATTTATACAGCATCTACTATGTGCCAGGGCACTTTTATCCTCACACTTTTATCCTTTAGCTAGCATTTTAATCCTGGAAGGTAGGTGCTATTATAATTTTCATTTCACAGGTGAAGAAACTGATGCAAACAGAGGTTAAGTGACTTGCCCAGGATCTCACAACTAGTAAGTATCTGAGGCTGGATTTGAATTTATGTCTTCCCGACTCCAGATCTGACTCTTAATGCATTGCTCCACCTAGCAGACCTCCTCCCCTCAAACATATACCCATGTCCACACTCACAGACACAAATCCACCAAAAAACCCCCAACAAAAAACAAAAGAAAACCCTAACCCTAAATGCTTGTCCTAAAACCAAAACCAATATTTGGCCTTAGAATGTCTCTTTGCCCACTATCACATTCATTTTAAGAAAGGAAACAAGCCAATTGAGTGGATATAGAAGGTAAGGTCCTTGAGGAAAGAAACTATTTTCCTCAGTGCCGGTGACACCTTAGGTGCTGAGAAAATGTTTGTTGGATTCCATTGGACTGGACAGTTTGGGATGGCAATTTATAGTTTGAGGACATTGAGATTTTCCATTCCTTCTGAAAAGTCATTAGGTCCCTTGTCAACTTTGGACATCGGACACTGGGTGACCCTAGAGAGAAATAGTCTAGTCACTTCCTGTTGGCCTTTCCTTCAAGGTTCAGCTCAAGAGCCACCTCTTCCACAAGGCCTGTTTTGTTTCCCTCCTTAATTTCTTCATCCCTGACTTCTAGTACAATGCTGGATATGTGGTAGATGCTAACTAAATGCTTGTTAATTGAATTAAAAAAAAGAATGTATATCTAGGCCCTAGACTGAGCTCTTAGAATTTCTACTTTGGCTCTGCTTTTAAAGTTTTTGAAAAAAAGTTTTAACATGTAATTGGGGAAAAAATAAAATATTATGTGAATATACATGTATATGTATTTATACGTGTATATGTAAAAGGAAAAAAAGCTCTTTGAATGCAACCTGGCCTCTCTTAACATTGGTCTTTTTATACTTTTCTTCCCTTCATGTACTCTGATCCAGTGTTTCTCAGGCACAACACTCCATCTCCTGAATCTATGGTTTTTCGCTGACCATGCTCAATGCCTGGAATGCCCTCCCTTCTTTCTCTCCTGGCTTTCCTAAATTCTCCCTTCTCCAACAACCTCTCCTTTCTTTCCCTAAAGATTACCTCCCATTTACACTTGATGTATTTTGAATGTACGTAGTTTTTATGTGTAATGCCTGTTCCATCAGACTATGAGCTCCTGGAGAAACGGGACTTTTTGTTTTTGCATCCTCAGTACTCAGCACAGTGCCTAGCATGTAGTAAGTGCTTAATAAATGGAGTGAACTTCTCAATTAACTTCCTGGCTCCCCAAGACTAGTAGCCTGGAGGAAGGGGCCGTGTGAGTGCCTGACACCTCTGGCCCCTCTAATTCTACCATCACTATACTGCAGTCAGCGTTATTTGACAATATCCTTAACATGCTTCAGAAATGTCAGAGATGATGAGTTATGTTGGGAATATTTCAAGTCGCTCCTTAAGTTACAGAGCTGAAATGCTGTGCTGGAGAGGCGGCCAACGAGGACTCACAAATAAAAAAGGTTGTTCCTGGTTTTGGCTCTTGAAAGAACTGAGCCTTGGGGTAAGCTGTTACCTAAGCCATCGCTATTTGTTAATTTTGGAAATGGTCTTTTCACAATTGCATTTCCTTGTGTGTTAAGGTCTTGCTTGAACATGCAGCTCTGAGTAGACAAGACAGGAGAATGGTGATTTTTTTCCTCCAATGATTGGTAAATAGGCCCCAAGGCTAATGGGCAATGGATCCATCCATTAAGAATCATAAATAAATATATTAGTTTTATAGTGTACTCAGTGTCCCTGACAACAACACAAACCATAAAAGGGCAAGGTCCTTGACTTGGATATTATCAGAGGATCACAAAACACTGGATAATAGTAGAGAATCCTGGAATAAAATAGACCAAAGATTCCAGGCATACATTTAGCTTTTCTGAACTACCTTTTATCCTAAGTGGTAGATTTTTTTAAAATGAAGAAATATAGCTTTCCGAGGATGACAAATACACAGATCCTCCAAGAGGTAAGTTAGTTCAGCTAGTCAAACGATTCCAGGTCTTTTATCCCAAGGAGGATGATTACACAAAGATAGGAGTTCTCAGTGGCCTGGGATCTTTACATATCCAGACAGACACATGGACTAGAATGACCCTTAGGCCTTAGAACTCCAGATAGAAATATAGAAGTACAATGAATCTATTTTTGTAGATGAGCTAAAACATCCTGTTTATTGTTGGATAGTTTTGCTAATGAGAAATGATCTGCATGGTCCAGCTAGGGGTGTGCAGATAGTCTGCATAATTTTTTTAGGTTAACTGAAGAGCTAGAATTATCCTAAACCAGGTACTGAGTAATGTATATGTTTTATTCCAGGGTCAGTCTTACAGGAGCTCAATTGATAGAGCGCTGGCCTGGAGTCAGTAAGACTTTCCTTTTGTGAGTTCAAATCTGGTCTCAGATATTTAACTAGCTGTGCAATCCTGGACAAATCACTTTACCCTGTTTGCCTCAGTTTCCTCACCTGTAAAATGAGCTACAGAAGGAAATGGCAAACCACTCAAGTATCTCTGGCCAGAAATCCCAAATGGGGTCATGAAATCATGACCGAAAAACAGCTGAAAACAATAAGACTTGACCAATCTATTACCTGTCTACAATATGTTAGGGGCAGTATGTAAGGGACTATTGATAGAAAGACAAACAAAAAAAGTCCCTGTTCTCAAAGAGCTTACATTTTATTTGTGAGATATAACTTATATACACAAATTATATGCAAAGCTACAGAAAAGAATTTTAAGGAGAGAGAACCAACCACTCAAAGCATCAAGAAATGCCTTGTTTAGGAGATGGTGTCTGAGCTCCACTTTGAAGGAATCTAGGAGGCAGAGATGAGAAAAGAGAGCATTTGAGACAAGGGACATCATTTTTGTAAAGACTCAGTGGTGAGACATGGAAGGCTGTCTATGGAGGACAACTGGCTGGTCAGTTACACTGGGAAGGAAAGAGCTTAAGAGGAAATAATATAAGACTGGAAAGGTTCGTAGGTGCTATACTATGGGGAGCTTTAAATACCATTCTGGGGAGGAATTGGGAGTCACTGAAGAGTTTTGATTTGGGGAGCGTTCTATTCAGAACTGTGTTACAAGCATATCGGGTTGGTTGCTGTATGGAAGTTGAATTGGAGAGAGAAAGAATAGAATCATGAAGATCAGTTAGCAGCCTGGTTCAGCAGATTTATAACATGAGCCTGAACTAAGGTAGGAACTTGGTGAGTAGAGAGAAAGGGATGAATGTGTGAAACTATGGAGGTAGAATTGTCATGATGGAGGAATTGACAAGTCACCTGTGTGATGTGGTTTAAATGGTGGGGAGTTACCCCTGGTCTTGAATCCCTTTCCCCAAAGTTCCAGAGTGGCTGAAATTTCATCCTTTTAATTTTATCCCTTTGGATTAAACATTGGCTTCTTTTGTGTTAGTGTGAATTACATTACTAGCTATTTTTTCCTATGTCAGGAGAGTACTGGGCACCTCTAGGAGGAAAGGTATCTGAAAGGCAAAGAGCAGTATGCAGAATATAAACTTACAAATTTCTTTTCTAAACTTTCTCTTTGTTTTATAGAACTTTGCTTTTTTATTTTATAAATTTTCCTGGGGCTAGGCCTATTTAATCCATTTTTTTCCTGAGGAAACACATGGAATAGCTGCTGTCTTGGGGGGGCGGCTCCCAGCATAATTCAAAGAATTGTGGGATTGGTTGTAGAAGAAATCATAGAGTTTCCTCTACTTGGGAGATTTTCCATTTTAGTGTACTGGAGCAGCTGGTACAAGAAATAGGAGCCTCTCCAGCACCCACGTGAAGTTAGGCTTGTGAATCCTGGGAGAGATGGACATCAGGATTCTCCCTGTTCTGAGTTTCCTATGGAGATCTGGTCTTAGCTACCTAAATGCCATAATCGGATGTTATAAGCTATGGGAAGTCTTTACCACAATGGCATATATTTTTCTACCCTCTTATTGCATCTTGTTTGATTTTGACAGCTTTATGGTTTAATCCAAATGCCATTGGCCACTTTCATCTCCCTGGCAAGAAGGACAGCTTTTTATAACACCAGTTTGGAGAATCAGGACAGATTATCATTGTATAGAGTCATAGAATCTGAGAATTGGAAGAATCATTAAGCAGTTGATTACTCATTATAAGAATCACTTCAGTAATATTCCAGTAGAATATCAGTCTCTTGAGGGTAGGTGCTGTTTCTTTGTATCCACAGGGCCCACCACAAGGCCTTGATCATATTCTAAGATTCCAATGGATTTGTGATCTCATCAAGGTGGATATTCCTTCTAAGGAGGCAGACCTGTCCATGCCTGACTGTTGGGTGTACCTGTCATCTTAGTTCTCCCATATATTCACTACATAGGGCTAACCCAACCCGTTGGGGGCTTTCTGCACACCACTTATACTATCAGAGAACACAGGTTATCTGTGTTACCAGCTTGATTCCCCCCAATACATTTCTCTGATGTTATCCTTTATATCAGTGGTGCCAAATTCAAGTAGAAGTAGGGGCCACAAATCAGTGACCCCTCTGCTTTACACTATTTCTTCATGATTGGTCATTTTTAATGGGAGTAGTCCTTTTAGACCTACCACATGCCTGCTCTGGCCCTGCATTTACTTTGAACATCAATTGCCTCCTCAGTAACCTATTCTTGGCTTGTTGGGTCTCTCAGTTCCCATGGGTTATCTTTGGCATTATCATGGTAGACCCATGCCTCCATGCTATTTCTTGACCTGCTTCACCTCATGACTGCACAAATCCCATCCCCTTTCTAGCTCTGATTAAAGGTTAAGGTCCTTGAGGACAGAGAGTGTGTTATTTGCTTGTATTTATTTTTTCAGTGCCCAATACAGTGTCTGGCTTAATAATGATTCTCTCTCTCTCTATCTCTCTCTGTCTCTCTGTCTCTCTCTCTCTCTCTGTCTCTCTGTCTCTCTCTCTCTGTCTCTCTCTCTCTCCTCTTCTTCCCTCTTCTCTCTCTTGTACACACACACACAAATCTATCTATCATCTATCTATCTATGTATCTATCATACATAATCTATATCTTTCTCTATCATCAATCTATTTTCATTGTTTCATTGCTTTTTTGTGATCCATAACCTCTGTACTTTAGAGGCTATGAAACCATGTTATAAGATGCTGTATCCAAGATCACTGGAAGAAAACCAGCAGTTAAAAAATGGGATATTTTTTCACAGAGAAGTTTGGAGTCATTAAGAGAACTGTGGATTTCTCTAAGGTGGTCTGCTTGTTTTCTTCCTATAATAATAATAATGATAGCTAGCATTTATATACCACTTGAAGGTTGGTAAAGTGCCATTATCTTATTTGACTCTCACAGCAACCCTATGAGGGGAGGTACTATTGTTATCCCATTTTAAAGATGAGGAAAATGAGGCAAACAGAGGTTAAGTGACTTGCCCAGGGTCACGTAGCTAGTAAGTGTCTGAGGTAGGATTTGAATTCGGGTCCTTTTTTCTCTAAGTCTATCAGTCTATTCATGATAGCCAGCTCCTCCTGTTCAATGAGGCCCATGTCATAGTTCAATTGTAATATTTGTTCCAGATATTTTTAGTGATAGACAAAATTTTAAAGCAAAGACTCTCCCTCTCTCCTCCCTTTCCCTGTCCTTTCCCCTTCCTCTCTCCTTCCTTCCTTCCTTCTTTCCTTCCTTCCTTCCTTCCTTCTCACTAGATGACTTACCTCTTTGTTTTTATTTTCATTAAAATTAAATGTAATTTTTATATAGCAGGATGTCTTAACCTGGAGTCCATGGACTAGTCCTTTTTTAAAAATAGGTAATTGAATTTCCTTGTAATTAATTTCCTTTGTACCACTATGGATTTTATGCAAGTAAAAATATTGTCCTGTGAAGGGCTTCAGCAATGACACCAGACTGCCATGACCCCCCTCCCCCAAAGGTTGAGAATCTCAATTTTATGGATTGTTCATCTAATTGCATAGTATAATCTGGACAATAGACATTTAAAAATTTACATTTTCTTGAACAGATAACTAGACCAAACTCTCTTGAGTAATTACTGATTTCAGGAGCCTCTGCAGTATCCCAGGGCTTGCTGCGAGCTGTATAGGATCACATGAAAACAGGAACATCTGGAGGGCGTCATCATCTTCCCATAATTCCTCTTGACCTAGACCTCCTTCAACAACAATGACAAATACCTCTGGCAGGTTTATGCCTCATCATCTTCCTCTCTTGAAAGTCATGATCAGGAAGTCATCAAATGAAGAGGCCAGTGTGTTTGGTAACATCTTTCAAAGAGTCATTTTAATGTATGCACCATTTGGAAGGGAACCTTTGTGGCAGCATTTTGCTCTATTCTATCAAATACTTAAAAAAAAAATAGTCAACCAAGAGTAATCATGGTAGGATCTTGATTCCTTTATACATTCCAGTCAATTATGATGTTGCAAAGTTGTGGTCTACTATACATATCACTTGCATAAGCCTGTTTTGCCCAATTCCTCTCTCATCAAGGACGTTCTCCATGTGTATATGGATTATTCAATCACATTTTTGCCTAGGTAGGAAAGTAGATATATGAATTGGTAGCTACTGATATTCTCTCAGTATCAATTTTTGGCAATAATAAGGTCAGAAGTATTTTTTCTCCAGTTTTTTTAATACTTTCATATAACTTCAGAATTGATCTTTTAATACCCACAAACGTGTGTTACCTTCAGCATGGATCTCCTCTGTAGGTTGCTCAATAGTTAGAGTGCTAGAGCTGGTGTCTGGAAGATCTAAGTTCAAATTGTACCTACTATCTCTGTGACCCTTAATTTCTTAGTTTCTTCATCTTAAAAAGGAAGATAACAATAGCATCTACCTCCCAGGGTTGTTGTGAGGATTAAATGAAATAATAGTTAGAAAGTTCTTTGCAAACCTTAAAGCACTGTATAAATGGAAGTTATTCTAATAATTTAAAGTATAAGAATAATTATTATTTCAGATGCATTTCTATTCTATTATTATTATCATTATTATTATTTTAGCACCATTTCTACTTACATTGGCAATATATCCAGGACTGTAAGTGTGCAAATTTTGTGGTTCCACTGTCTTTTTTTTTTGGGAAAATGTCACAAAAATCTACATATATCTTTTCTACTTCTCATCCATTTATTATCATTCTAGTTTTATTTCAAAGACCTCTTATTTATGTTACCCTTGAAAACAGGAGGCACTTAAATGTTTATGAAACTGAATTGAAATTGATCATGTGGCCTCTACTTAAAATCTTCTGTTGCTAGATATTATTACATAAAGTGGCTTATTCCATTCTCAAGAATAGTCCTCAATATTTCTATAGTGTTTACAAAGTATTTTATATACGGTATCCCTTTTAAATTCTGTTAGTCAATAGACACACCTACTGTGTCCTGTGCTAAGTGGTAGGAAAAAAACAATATAAAAGAAAGAGAATTGACAAAAGGGAAAGGGGCTGGGGAATACTTATTCTAGGGCCATGATGGTGAAGTACAGCAGGGTGGGAAATGCAGAGATGGCTGACCTAGGGATCTTCCTTAAATGGAGGCTCTGAGAGAAAGTTTTCCACCTCCACCCTCTCCAAACAGTTTCTACTTCTTGATTCTGCCTTGTCTCCTCTCTGTCTCTCTTTGTCTGTCTCTCTCTCCTTCCTTCTTTCCTCCCTCCCTTTCTCCATCTTTTCTTCCTTCCATGGCCTCCAATGCTTTCTGGTTGTTCCCTCTTCTGTCTCCCCCTAGTTTAAATTGCCCTCTGGCACATTCTTTGATTGGTGGCAGTCACATAAGCGATCAGTTGCTGAGTGCCACCAAAACCATAAGCCCCCTATTTCTCTTTGGTCTGTTTATTTAGTGAAGCATATTTGGGGATTATCTGACATTCAGGGGTATCACCTCCTTGGGGCCAACAAGTTATTGTACTGCTTCCCTCCACTGCTGGGTCTCATATTTAATGTAGTAGACTCTCCTTGAACCTGAGCTTTCATTATTACAAGCAATGTTTGGGGTCTCTCTGAGCATAGGCTTAGTGAGGGACATCATCCAAGTTTTCCATCACTCCTACAGGCACACAGCCAGTACCAATATGCTAAATGCCCAGGATCTCCATAAGAAAATAGGTGAGGCAAGTCAGTTAATCAAGTAATCAATGAATATTAATTTCTTAAGGGCTCTCTGTGGCAAGCACAGGGATTACAACGACAAAGACTTTTGTGTCTTCTCTTACAGTCTAACATCCAACTGGATGAACATTTCCATCATATTTACCAGGGTACTTTTGAAACTTGTTTCATCTGTTAGAATGGAAGTCCCTTGAGGGCAGGACTGTTTCATTTTTGTCTTCATTATCTAAAGTGCCTGCCAAATTGTAGGTGCTTGATAGATGCTCTTGGCCATTGCTTCAGCATTTCAAAGAAAATCTTCCCATCATCCCCCAAGGTCTGATCCCTTTTATACATTATGGTTCAGCATGGCCACAGAAGGATCTTTCGTTCTGTGTGGTTTGTCAAACATCTCCCTTCAAGGTGCTGGTAATTTTCTAGCGGTGGCCTTTCTTCCTCCATTAAAGTACTCCTGGTTTATCTCTGTCCTGAGCCATCTGGATCTGTTGAGGTTTAGGGGTTAATGGGACCCCAAAATAGTAACACTTTGGTCCTGCCCAAAGAAAAACAAGGTTTATTAAAGATCTTCCATACTGGCCCAATGCTTAAGGACTCTGAACTTTGTATAGCTAATGTTAAGTGGGCCAGATAGAATCTGAGCACTTTCATGGAAACAAGATGTATCTAGGAGGGATCTAGGGCTGGCCAAGTAGTCTGAGATGATTGGGGGAGAGACCTAGGGAGGATCTTGATGGGAGTGGCCAGTAGTCTGGGGTGACTGGAGACCAGGAATCAAGAGAATAGAGTTTTAGGATCCAGCAGTGGAGGTCTCGGGTGTGGCCAGGTGCAGACGATGAAAGGCCAGTTGAGAAGATTACTGGGATGCCTCAGGTAATTGTCAGATCTGGTGGGAAGATTCAAGAAGAGTTCAAGGGGGTTTCCAGATCCTATACCCTGTCAGATTTGTTCAGTTACAAAGAGGTAAGGCTGCATTGTGACCCACAGATGGCATTGTCCCAGAAAGCTCAGCTCACCTCAACCCCACTCTTCCCAGAAATAGGGGAGAGATAAGGAACAGCTCCTGTGGAATGGGGCAGAGGAACTGGGAAACATGGCACAACATGAAATAGATACGGCCGTTTTTATTCCTCTAAGACAGTGGTTCTCAACCTTTGTAATGCTATGACCCTTTAATACTTGTACGTGGGGATGTCTGCATGTGGGTGGACCCACCTGGAGATGGATAGAGGAGCACAGTGTCTTGGTTCCTAAGACCATTGGAAACGTGTTTTCTGATGGTCTTAGGTGACACCTGTGGCCCTGTGAAAGGGTCGTTTGATCCCCAAAGGGGTCACAACCCACAGGTTGAGAAACGCTGCTCTAAGATTTTAGCCATCAATGTTTGGAGCTACTTTAATTGTTCCTCTCCAGCTGCCTTCGTATCACTCGTGATACCCACACAGACCCGCTCAGGATTCTGTGAAGCTCATGGGAACCCACAGATACCGCCAAGCCTCAGGTCTTGAAGTGCCTTTGAAGAGATGAGATCTCTGCCAGTCCTAGCCACTCTATTTATACTCGAATTAATCCAGGTTTAAGCGACAGGCTCTGTCTCTACCTTTGTCTCTGCCTCTCTCTCCTTTGAATTTCTTCAGAAATGCTTGCGTGGAAAGGGTTTTGTATTGCTATACTAAATCTTGCTCACTAACATTAAGAGAATGTTTGGATATTTTTTAAGTCTAGGGAGTAATTTCCAATTGCAGGTGTTGTGTACCTTTGGTTTTCCATGCACACCTGTCTGCCTTTCATGTTGGATACCCTCTGATTCTATCAACTTCTGTTAATTCTAGGCATGTCACTTAATTTCTTTGTGCTCCAGGTAGTACTTTATGACTAGAAATTTCATCATAGATGCTAATCTGCATCACTAGATGGTGTTTTCTTACTGGGAGTTCCATATACTAACAAAATTATAGTCCAAAACAAAATGAAATATGGTTTCAAACAAAATAAAGCAAACAATTTGTCTTAGTTTTTTTGGGGGGTACTTATATCACATTGTTGGCTCATTAAGCTTGTTCACTTAAGTTCCTGCTTTTATCACATAAACTGCTGTTAAATCAGATATCATCCTATCCTACAATTAAGAAGCTGAATTTTAAACCCAAGTGTAAGACTTTACATTTATATCTCAATATATTAAAATTTTTTTTCATTCTGCATATAATACACACACACACATACAACCTGAGCATTTCCATTTGTAAAACAGAACAGGAAGAAAAAGATTGCATATGAAGACATGAAACTCTATTATGGATAGCTTGCTATATATATATATATATATTCATATATTTATATATAAATGTGTATACATAAAATTTAGCATGTTACTTTTAAATTTGTACTCCTTGTTTGTGTTTCCTTCTGAACTTCCTTTGATTTTCTTCTATGCATTTTCTTTTAAATGCTTCCTTGACTCTTGTTTCTTTCAAGGGAGGACAGCACTATTCCCTCCATTTCCTCACTCCCCAAATCTCTCTTCTCAATTGAAAAAAACAAAACTCTTGAAATAGATAACCATAATTATGAAAAATAAATTCACAGAGTTCACATGAAAACTGTCCACATCCTGATTTTTGTGAAAACTAGCCACATATTGAAAATATGTGACCCATTTTGTGCCTAGAGTTAATCACCTATCTTTCAAGAGGTAGCTAGTTAGGTTCAACATTGATTTTCTGGAGTTATAGCTAGTCAGAGTTCTTAAGTGTTTCAAAATTGTTTTTTATTGACAATATTGTTTTTGCATTGTTCTGGTTCAGTTCACTTTACTCTGTATCAGTTCATACAAATCTTCTTAAGTTTCTTCAAAATCATCCTAATTATCATTTTATGTCACAAAAATATTTTGTTACGTTATGATTTCGTGATTTTCCCTAACCCAATTGGTTGATACTCGCTCGTTTCCAAGTCTTTGCTACAACAAAAGAGGTACTTACTTTAATACATTTCAGTAGATTTATATTATCATAAATGTGGATGCTGCCTTGAATGTTTCAAAATGCATCTCACCCAGTCAGTCAATCAACATTTATTACTTTTTATTATTAACTATGCTTTAGGAAGTGTGCTAAATTTTATGAGTACAAAAAAAGATAGCAAAAACTGGTCTCTATCCTCAAGGACCTCAACTTCTAAGAAGGGAGTCAATATGCAGAAAACATTTAGAAAATCCATACATTGTAGAAGGTGGGATTTGAGCTGAGTCCTGAAGGAGTCAGAGGAATCAGGAGGTTGATATGATGAGGGAGAACATTTCAAGCATGAGCAAAAAGATTCATGAGATGGAATGTCCAGTGTGAGTAACAATGTCACTGGATCATAGATTAGTTAAAGGAGAGTAAATAAGTTGCGAAAAGGCAGAAAAAGCCAGATTGTCCAAAGGCTTTAAATTCCAAATAAAGGAAGTTGTATTTGATTGTGGAGGTGATAAAAAGCCATTGGAGTTTATTGAATAGGGAAGGCATGTCCAAAGCTGTGCTTTAAAGGATGGTTTTGGCAGCTGAGTAGAGATGGATTGGAGTGGGGAGAGATTTGAGGCCAGGAGACTAATGAAAAGGCTATTTCATGGAGTGATGAGAGCCAGAGTGTTGACTGGGTGAGCAGAAAGGAGGGGGATGTTCAAGTATTGTCATGTTATCTTCTTTAATTCCTTTTCATATCTTCTCATTACTCTTCCACAGAGAAGCAAGATATCTGATCATTCCATGGGCACCAGTGTAGCACTCAAGGAATCTATATGTTATCCCTTACTTACCATATGTGCCCAGCCCATCTGTGTCTCCAAGCATACATTTCATTCATTCCATCTTTTATGCCATTTGTTTCTGTGTAAGTGTTATTGAACTATATTAGGTTACAATTATTTTAACTGCAACCTACCGTCTACCTCCCCTTTGCTTTTTGGGTCGTCTCTGTTAAATTTAATTTTAGTTTCACTCTATCCTTCCAGTCTGATGAGATTTTTTATTTTGATTCCATCATTCAACAATATTAGCTATTCCTTCCAGCTTTGTGTTACATGAAAATTTGATAAGCACACCTTCTATGTATTCATCCAAATGATCAAACAAATATTGAACGGGGCAAGGACAAGGACAAGGGCAAAGCCTCGTGGCATTCCACTAGAGACCTCTAGGTTGATGTGGATCCATTTATCTCTTTGAATGCAGTTGTCTCACCAGCTACAAAAAACTGCCTATCACTGCCCATTCTACCTTTTTCTGTCTTGCTCATAATGGTATCCTTAGAATAGATGATTTTTTGTTAATCAAAAAGTGTTTTGTTAGTGAAAAAGGTGATAGGGACTGGATCTATTATTTTATTAGTATTGAGAATTCCCAGATGAGGAAGCTCCCTTAGCAAGACAGGTCAGTACCTTATCTGCAACTTAGTCTTGGGGAGTTTCTTAGATCATTGAAAAGTTACATAACTATGTTTCCATGACTTATATGAATCAGACCTGGTATTACATTTTAGGAATTTTTCTATCTGGGGCACAGTACCCTGAACAGAATGGGAACCAGATAAATATTGGCTGATTTGTTTTATGTGATGTATATGCATATACATACACACATACATTCTAGGAATTGTAATTTCACCAGAGGTATAGTTGAATCCATACAGTAATATAGCTGTATAACCATGGAATATATGTGTTTTCTCTTTCTGTTACTCTCATTCTCTGTCTTGTTCTCTCCCTCTGTTTCTCCGTCTCTTTCTTTTTGTCCCCATCTTCTTCTGCTCATACCAGATCCTTTCAAATATTATAGAGGAAAGGAATACTTTAAAATAAAAAAAACTTTCTGTAAAGTGGGATGGCTGCCAAATGATCCCCCCTTTTTCTTCTTGGCAGAAACATTAGTTTCAATGAATCTATGCAAAAGTTTAAAAGACCAATTAAAAAATGTACGAAGAAACTCGATGCCGTGGAGGATGCTACTTCGAAGCTCTACTGCAGCATTTGCCTCTCTCTTCCTTGCCTTGGGCAATCTGGTCTAATTACTGTATCTCGCCTTTCACTCTGTTAGTGTTTTTCAGCTATGCATGAAAAAAAATTAATCAAAAAATAAAATGAAAAACTGTGATGGCTAATCTGAGTCCTGTGGATTTCACTCTCTGTTGTTGCCTCAACTGTCTTTCGGGATGAATGTGAAGATGTTGTTGCCTTCAAAAGAGACATTAGGAGCACTCTGGCCCCCTTTCTCTTTTCTTTTTGCCTTTTATTCTTTCAAGATTCTTTACTGAGGAAAATGAAATGTCAACTCCAGCTTCCTTCCTATCATCAGGTGACTCAGATCAGTGACTTTTGTTGACTTTTTATTGTCCAGGATAGATTCCAAACTGATAGTCTCAGGGGTGGATTTTTTTCTTTGTTTGGCATCTGCCAAGGAAGGCTGTATTGATTTACCAACATCACCTCATCCCCTGGTGTGCTTTGGAAGGACATCGTCTAAACAGGTTGTGGGTTTCTAGTTCTGCTCAATATCTGCTTTTTGTGATGAAACCAAAGTGCCAACAACTGAAGCCAAATCAGGAGGTGTTTTTGGGGATGTGGCTTTTCTCTCAGGGGTTAAAGAGACATCTTAGTTCATTACCTTCTCAGAGAGCACTTCTGAAGCCAAGCAGCATGCTTGAAATTCATACCTTTAATAAATGCTTTTGTCCAAGGCTCACCGAATCACGGACCTCAGAAGCCATCTGGTCCAACCCCTACTTGAAACAAGATCTCTTTGGGAAGGGGTCATTCTGCCTTCATTTTAAGTCCTCCAGTAAGGGGAACTCAACACCTTTTGAAGCAGCCTGTTTCATTTTTGTATACCTCTTATTTTAGGACATTTCTCCTTACATTAAGTTCAGCTCTGCCTCTCTGTTCTTAGCTCTGCCTTCTGAGGACAAGTAGAATAAGTCTAATTCTTTGAAGACAGTCTATATGTTTTCCCTAAGCCTTTTCTTCATCCTAAATTCCTTCACCTGATCCTCAGATATGATGGTCTCCAACCCTCCTACCATTGCTGTTACATTCCAGTTTATTCATTTATTTCCTAAAGTGTGTCACTCAGAAGTGGACCCAATAATACAGATGAAACTTGATTAGGGAAGAATATAGCAGTACTATCACCCTCCTGTTTCCTTTTGGACATTAGACTTCTATTAGGACAGTTTAATAGTAACAAGAATTGGTATTTATATAGCATTTCAAGTTTTGCAAAGGGTTTTTATATGTTATCTTATTTTATTCTCATAACAACCCTGTGAGGTAAGTGTTATGATATCTATTTTACAGATAAGGAAACTGAGGCAAACAGAGGTTAAGTGATTTACACAGAGTTACACAGCTAGTAAGTGTCTGAGGCTGGATCTGAGCTCAGGTCTTCCTCATCCCATGCCTGGTACTCTATCCACTGCACCAGCTATCAAGAAAAACACATGGGGAAGGGCTGTAAGTATATTCTTAAGAAGAAGGACGTTTCTTTCAAGACAAGTTAAGTCAGAGGAGTAAAGTTTGTTAAATTTTCAGATGGCATTAACCAACATTGTCTAGTCAGCATGGGTTCTTAACATTTTTGAATCATGGACCCCTTTGATTGTTTGATGAAGCCTATGGAACCCTTCTCAGAATCAAGCTTTTAATTGCATTAAAATATATAGGATTATGAAGGTAACCAGTTCTATTGAAATGAAGACATTTTTTCCCATTCAAATTAAAGGATGCCCTGAAATCTATCCATGGACCCCTAGTTAAGAATTTAATCTCAATCACTGCTTTCCTCCAGGCCCAAACATGCTCATGGCGACCATACTCTCAAATTTCTCAGCTTTGGAAAATGAGCAGTGTTTAGAAAGAAGAGACATACGTTTCTCCCCCTCTGTGCAGAGTGATGAAGTTAAGAAACACATGCCAAAAAAACCCCAACAAAAACCTAAGCCTCATTTTTTTCTAGAGTACTTTGATTATCTCTAAGAAAAGACAATTTACAAGGACAGAAATAATGACTCTGAAAACCATACAGAGAGAAATAATTCAATTGCCCAAATTTGGCCTTAGAATACTCCACTGCTCGCTCAGGAGTGTGACAAGGGTTCATAAATCTGCTATGGAGAGAGGATTTGTGGGAGAAAGCCATAAGACACCGTCTCCTTAAGCTGATATTTGGGTATGATAAGGGAACATTGGGTACTTTCAGGGGACTTTACTGTCCACACTAATTCATGGAGCTGGAGTATCCCAAGTCTTGTGAAGTCTGTTTTATGCTGTTTAAACTTGTTTTCATAACAACCAGAATAAATGTAACATAAAAAATATGTTAGGGATTGTGGAAGGAATCCGTGAACACTTTATCGATAGCAGCAAGAAGCGTTTATAGGGTAACAGGCCCAAAGGGTCCAGGCACTTAAGAGTTCTAAACAAAGCGGAGCAGTTACACAAGGTATTAAATGTATACCTTTTCCATTTTAACTTAACAGCTGAGGCTGACTCTATGTTCCAGGTTTCATTTGGCAGCTGATTCAACAACTGAGAGACTGTTGGCTAGCCCAGAGTTCCAACTCCAGTTACTTCAAGGTTATATTTAGGACATGCTTAATATTTGGGCCAGGCTGACTTTAAGGATGTTGAATAAAAGGCAAGGATCAGGAGCAGTTATGACCTTGTAGAGGGTTATAGTAACAGTCATAGGGTCTTAGGATCATAACTTTAAAGCTGGAAGAGACTTGTAGATTCAGAACCTCTCTTTCTACTTGGTGTTGAATCCTTCAGCTTAGCCCCCAAACTCTTCATGCATTCCTCAAGTTCTGGTACCACCCTTTCCTTCTGATGCAGACATTTTATAATTTATAATTTATGATTATATTCATTTTATAACTAAGCAAACTGAGGTCAAGTGAATGGTCTAAATTCTTTAATAAGTAAGAGTCTGCTCCATAGTGCATGGACCTGGAGTCAGGAAGACTCATCTTGAGTTCAAATCTGGCCTTACACACTTACTACCTATGTGACTCTAGGCTAGTCACTTAGCTCTGTTTGCCTTGGTTTCCTCATCTGTAAGATGGATCTGTAGGGCTGGAGAAGAAAATGGCAAGCCACTCCAGTATCTTTGCCAAAACAAAAACAGAAACAAAACCAAAAAACTCCCAACAATCCTAAATGTGGTCATAAAGAATTAGACACAGAAAATGAACAACAACAAAAGTAAGGTCCATGTATAACTCAGTGGATTTCCTAGTCTTCAGATTATGAAGCTCACAATGTTTTGGACCAGATGTACCTTTATGGCATTAGAGAATTCCCAGAAAGATAATTTCCTCTACCAATGCTGACTGGCACATGCCTTGAAACTCCATAGTCTTAGAGAGCTGACTGGGGGGGTGCTGGTAATGAGAGGGTAAATGACTAACCAAGGGTCATATAGCTTTTTATCATGTAATTAAAATGCAAGGACTTGTAAAATACAAAATGATAGTAATAATTGCAAAATTAGCAGCATGGTATCCAAGAAAGAGCATTAGATGGGCTCAGGACATTAGAAACTGAGTTCTAGTCTTGCTTTGCTCCTCAGCTGTGTGGTTCTGGGCAAGCCTACACCTCTATGGGCTTTGGGGAGTTGGAGATCACAATATGTGTTGTTATGAGTCCTGGCCTTGAAGTCAGAAGCTTGGGCTTTGGATCCCAGTTTTGTCAGTTACTAACTGTGAGACCATAAGAAAATTCACTAACTCTCTTGGGTCTTCATTTTCTTTATGTATAAAATGGTGGGATGGGGAGTGGGCAGTGTGGTTTGGATTAAGTGATCACTAAGATCCCTTCTCGTTCTGTTAATAGCTAATTAGTTAATTCTGACTAGGTTCCTTTTCCTTTTGTCACTATAAGATCCAAAATGATCCCAAGTTACATTCTTAGCGTTTAGAATTGTGGCACAGAATTAGTTGGCTCTGATTAAAGTGGTTTATTCACATCTAGTCTTTTGAAAGGTTCCTTTTGGTTTGTTTTGCTTATCCAACTTGTACTCTTTCTTTGCTTATCCTTACTCCTTCTCTTCAAGAGCCAACTCATTCTCATCACCTCCATCACCTTCCCTAATAATTTCAACCCAGTGACCTCAACTATAGCATTTATTGTGCCTATCACAGATGCGGCACGCAATCATACTTTGTCTTGTGACTTCCCTCCCACTTTTGTTGGACTCACGTATTAGTATTTCATGTATTTGCCTTATCTGCTCAATAAAGGGTTAGTTCCAAGTACTGCATTTCATAATTCTCTGCTCACTTTTTGGATATTTGTTGAATGAACAAATGAATGAAACTACCTGGGACAAGACAATGTTAACAGTGCTTGGGAGTCTTTGAGAGCTTATTTTGGAATGAAAATTTCCTGGTTTTAAGGTTTCATGGGGTCATAGAGGACAAGACTATGAATGTGGAGGAAGGTATGTTGACAACTAATTGACGAGCATTTATTAAGCACTTACTACTAGTAACTAGGAGGTTTTGTTTTAAGTGTTGGGGGTATCAGGAAAGAGAAAAACCGAACCATTGTCCCTGCCACCCAGGAGCTCACATTCTAATGAAGATACATACAAGATACAGAGCAGATGGAAGATGACCTTAGAGGGGGAGACTCTAGTACCTGGGGGACTAAGAAAAGTCTCCTATAGCAGGCGGCTTCTGAGCTGAGGCTTGAAGGAAGGCAGAGATTCTAAGAAATGAAGGAAGAGCATTCTAGGCATGGGGGACAATCAATGTAAATGCTCTTAGATGGTAGATGAAATGAGTGAAAGATCCAGGTTGGCTAGGTTGTAGGAGTGGAGAGGAGTACCATCTAAGAAAGAGCATGTTGATGGTGAAGAAGGGGCCAGGTTGTGAAGCTTTAATGCCAAACTTATATTTGATTCTGGAGGTAATAGGCAGCTATTGGAGTTCAAGAGACCAGAAGGTGACATGGGATGGGAGGAAGTGCTAGAATATTTAAACCACTCTTTTAGGAAAATTTTTCTGGCAGTTTAGTAGAAGATGGATCGGGGTAGGGAGAGATAGGGGTCATGGATACAAATTAGAATGCAATCATTGCAACAAGTGATAAGGGCCTGAAGTAGCATAGTGGTTTCTGGGATGGGGGTGGTGGTGCCATCAGTAGCAACAAGTAAATTGGGAAAAGGGGGGGTTTAGGAAAAAGGGAGGGTTTTGGGAAAAGACAGTGAGCTCCATTTTATCATACCATGTTTGAAATGTTTATGGAACATCCAATTCAATATGTCTAATTAGAAGTCTGGGAAGTGAGACTGTGGCTTAAGAGAGAGACTAGGGCAGAATCTATAGGTTTGGGCATCATCTGCAGAGAACTGAAGGGTCTCTGATGATAATTTGAGCTCATGTGAATTGTTGAACTTATCAATGATATAGAGAGGACAGAGAAGATGGCTCAGGACAGAACCTTGTGGGGAGGGACAAACACAATTGAATTGAATCCATGGGAACTGGGGAGGTCACTGAGATAGTATAGAGGGAAAAGAAATGAGGGACCAGACCAAACTGTGGGGAATTCTTACAGTCAGAGGAAGCAACATCCTTGAAGATTCAGCAAAGGGGAATGAGAAAGAGCAGACAAACAGGGATGTAGGAATCCATAGGAGAGAAGCTTCATGAAAGCCTAGAGAGAAGAAGACTATTCAGGAGGAGCAGGCAATGGACAGTGTCCAAGGCCACAGCTAGATCAAGAATATTGCAAATTGAGAAAATGCTATTAGACTTGGCAATTATTATCTTTGGAGAGAAATGTTTTAGGTGAATGATAGGGCTGGAAACCAGGCTACATTTATAAGAGTAATTTGAAAATTGGAATTTGAAGTAAAATTGATATGAGTTGTATATTGTCTGTTCTGGTCCTAACATGGGAAATGTCTGTGGCTGACACTGGCTGTAGATTAGGAAAAACCTTCCTTGGCTCAAGCTGAACTTCCCTAGGGAGTATGGAAAGAATGTGACTAGAAAGTACCTACTCTAGGAAGTCAAGACAAGGCAAGGCAAGAAAAGAAGCATTTATTAAACTCTTATTATATACCAGGCACTGGACATAGAAATACAATAAAAAGAAAGATGGTTCCTATCATCAAGGAGCCTACATTTTTAATGGGGAGGACAATACACCAAAGATAGAGGAAAAACAAGGGGAGTGGTATGTGAGGAGGATAGAGTAGTGAGTCAGAAGCAGAGAAAGCTGGGGAATGAAGACTACCTGGTCTATGCCCTTTACTAAAATAGAGGCCCAGTGAGCAACTCACTAATGGAAGAGGGGAATGAGAGGGGGGAAAGGATGTTCCAGTTTGAGAAGACTCCAGGCACTAAGGAGTGGGTAAGTCAGAAAAGGATAAGCTTAACGAAGCAGAGTTAAAATCAGTTGCCAAGGACATAAGATGGTGAACTGAGGAGCCAGAGTCAGAGGGAAATGTCCAGATCAGGAGCCAAGAGTGGTTCCAGAATTTCAGGAATGAATGAGGAGAAGAGTCTAGGGGTTAAGCTAAAGAATTCAATACCAAGAAGAAAGAAAGATTCTGAATTTTACGTACAACTCACATATTTTGGGGTGTTTAACGTGCTTTGGGAATATGACTATCTTAATGCCATATATCTGAAATTGTCCCTGCCTTGTGTGCTCTTCAAATTATCTATAGTTAGATAGCTTTTATATGAGGCAGAATTACTCTCCAAGTAGCTGCCTCTAAGGAGAGAATAGGTGGGCAAGGTAGTAAAGATGTTGGTATGTAGTCAATTTTGCACCAGGACAGTAATGAAAGAAAAACCCAACTGTCTGCAGGGGGTAGATTGTAACAGAAAGATGACACAGAAATATGTATGCCTGCACACACACACACACACACACACACACACACACTCACACTTTACTCAAAGTCTCACTTCTATCTCACTTGAAGATGTGGCCCTTCTCCTTGTCAAAACAAACCCTTCTACATAGACAAATGATTTCATTCCATCCAGTCTTCTCCAGAATATTGCCCCCTCTACCACCCATCTTCAGTCTCTCCTTGTCTGCTGTTTTTTCCCTGTTGCCAACACACATGCCCATGTCTCCATTACCCTAAAAAGCCCTCACTTGATTTTTCTGACCTCCCTATTATCCTATATCTCTTCTGTCTTTCATGGCTAAAATACCTTGAGGATGTTTGAATTCAATGTTGATACTTCCTTTCCTCTCACTATCTTCTAAACCTTCTGCGATATGACTTCCAACCTTATTCAACTGAAACTGCTCTTTCCAGTTACAAAGTTAATTGCTAAATATAATAACTTTTTTGCTTTCTCATCCTTCTTGACTTCACTTCAGCTCTTCACTCTATTAATCACTTTCTCCTCCTGGCTAGTCTCTCTTTTCTACATTTTCATGACACCATTTTTTTTCCTCATTCTTCTCCTCTCTATTTGACCCCTTCTTCTCCATCTCTTTTACTAGATATTCTTTTGAGTCATGCCCACTAACTGCGGGCATCCCATAGGACTCTGTCATATGTTATATTGTATTCTCCCTCTCCACTAGCTTTCTTGGTAATCTCATAAATTCTCATGGGTTCAAGAATTGTCTCCATTCAGATGATTCTCAGATCTCTTCCTCCAGTCTTGAATGTCCAACTGCCTCTTGGATGTTCCATAGACATCTCAAACTTAATATGCTGAAAACAGAACTTTCCTTCCACATGCTCCCCTTCCCCCAACTTCCCATTGTTGTTGAGGGCATGACCATCCTCTCAGATAACCTAAACTGAACTCACTATTTGCCCCCCAAACCCTCCTCCCCTCTTCCTAACTTATCTATTATTACTGAGGTCATCATCATTCTCCTAGACATCCTGGCTAGCAATCTAGGTGCCATCTTTTTTTTTGTAATAAATTTTATTTATTTTCTTGTTTACATCATTCATTTTTATGAGATTTTTGAATTACAAATTTTCTCCCCGTCTTTCCCCTACCCCAACCCCAAAACAGTGTTCCCACTGTAGAGCCCTTGCCCTGGTCTGCTCTCTTTCTGGTAGGGCAGGGAGGTTCTACCTATCTCAGTCCCTGTATATCTTAATTCCTAGTTGCAGGTATTGCAGAGCTTTAAATTCTAGATTCTTTTGATTCCTCCCTTGTCACCCACCCCCGCTGGAAGCACAACCAATTCAATACAGGCTGTGTAGGTGTGATTATACAGGACATCTTCATAGTGGACATATTGTAACAGTGATCATATATCCCTCCTTCCTATCCCTCCCCCCTTGTTCTGTTCTCTAACCCATCCCTGTCCCTTTGTTGAAGTGTGAGCATCCAGCATCCCTCCCCCAGACCCTG
>CM053593.1:31289327-31300715 GCA_028646575.1 Pseudocheirus occidentalis
AGTGGGTGCATCTGCCAGTTACAGCAGTTCTTTCCCTTCCCCCACTGCTTCCTTGCCCTGGGGGTAGATTGGCCAAACTGCTTTTCCTCCCCCAAATTTAGCTTGAAAGCTTCGCTCACTTTCACTGACCTCTAATCCTGGCTTAGTAGATGTGAAGATTACTCAAGGTGCAGTAGATCTTCTCTGAAGTAGACTCACGCTGAGGCTTGGGAGGCTTGGCTCCTCCCGACTGCCCTGGAGTCAGGTCACATGCAGTTTCAGGCTGGACTCTTGGCCTGCGAGATGAGCCCCTCCTGCTGAGCTGCCTTTCTCTAATCCCTATTTTTCATGCCTTGGTATATGTAGAGTTGCTGGAGGAGTTGTAGGTCTTTTCTCTTGTAGACTGGCTGCGGCTCAGCTCAGCTCCTCCCAGACTGCCCTGAGGCCTGGCTGTGGTTTTGGTTTTGGGCTGGCCTGGCCTCGGCTCCCATCCTGCCATGATGATCCCCTGCTGCCGAGCTGCCTTCAGCGGGAGATGTATTTTCTGTATTTTTGTGAGTTTGAGAGTCCTAGAATTTGTCCAGAGTCATATTTTATGGGTGTTTAGGGTGGCTGTGTGGGAGCTGTAGAACCTTGCTGCTTCTATGTTGCCATCTTGGCTCTGCCTTCTAGGTGCCATCTTTGACTCTTTTAATAACCCACTCCCCCCATACCTCACCATGAACAATCTTCTGTCAAGACCTTTGATTTTATCTTTGTTAAATCTTTTTTATATGACCCCTTCTTTCCTCTAACCCAACCACCAATTTTGTGTAGGCTGGCCCCCATCACCTCACCTCTGCACTATTGCAATAACCTACTGGTTGATATTCCTGCCTCAAGTCTTCCCTCTCTCTGGTTCAGTTGTCAGAGTCATCTTTCTAAAGAACAGATATGACTATGATATTCCCCTCCTATCCTCCCTACTCGACAAGCTCCAGTAGCTTCCTAATACTGCCAGGGTCAAATGTAAAATCCTCTGTTTGACTTTTAAAGCCTTCCAAAACCTCACCCCATATTACTCTCTCTATACTCTATACTCCAGTGACACTGGTTTCCTCATTATTCCTCATGTACAACATTCCATTTGTCATCTCTGTGCTTTTATACTCTCTCTCATGCCCAGAATGCTCTACCCAAGAACCTCCTGGTTTTTCTGGCTTTCTCCAAGACTTAACAAGAAGCTTTTGCTGTTCTAACTAAATTGCTGGTGTCTTTCCTTTGAGATCATCTTCTACTTAACCTGTGTATCTCTTGTATAACCAAGTTTGTTTGCACATTGTCCCCTCCATTAGAGTGTGATTTCTTTCAGATCTTTTTGTCTTTCTTTTGCCTGGTCCATAGTAAGTACTTAATACATGCTTTTTGACTGATTGCCACACCCTTTTGGCACACCCCTCACTGCCCAGCCCTCTTAATTCAATGTAAATGTCATGTAGCTGTATGGACTCAGCATAGGCTTGCAAGGATTTTGTTTCTTCCCTAACATAGCTAAAGATCACTTTTAAAGATCCTTTTTAAAGATCACTCTTGGTGAGCATTTGCCCTCTGACATGGAATCATGCATATTTTGTTGCCCGAGTCCATGGGGATATGCCAGTCTTTCCTGGAAGGAATGAAATTGGTTCTTGAAAACACTGTGGGCTTCATCTTCTATTCTTAGTATCTGGCCTCCCCTTCCTTCCTTCATGTAGAATTTAAAATTGTTTTCTGAGAGACCTCCCCATGTAAAGGATAATAATCAAGGGGGTGGGGAGGAGAAAGGATCTGGCTTGGGTGATTTTCCTTTTTCAAAACTTTGTCAATCATTTCTTAGAACTCTCTTATGTTTTTGGAGCATTTTCAGGGAGAAAAAGAAGCAAAAGATTTGGTTCTTGATTTGATAATTAGGAGCAGAACATTATGATTCCTTTGGTTCTTATTTGGCTATACATTGAAGTTCTCCTCTGGTAATTTTCCTTAGACCCTTCATAGTTGCTTGTTTGTGTCCCCTTGAAGTCACCATTTTTCTGTATAATTGTTTCTACATTTTTCATGTTTTCTTCCTACAGAGAAAGTTCCACATGGGCAGTATTCACTTAATCTTTGTGTCTCCCAATAGGTAGTCTGGTACAAGACTCCCAAGCCTGGGAGCCAGGACGACCTGGGTTCAAGTCCACCTCTTAGCAATGTGACCCTGTGTAAATAACTTAACCTATCAGTTTCAAGACAACTAGATTGTGAGCTTCCTTCTTTAGACTGCCAACTCCTTGAGAGCAGGGGCTGTCCTGACTTTCCTTGCATCCTCAACACTGAGCACAGTGTTTGGCATACAGTGGGTGCTTAATAAATGTTTATTGACTTCTTGATTCTCTAAGATTATAAGCCATGGAGCACTTAGAATAATAAGAGTTGATATATGCTGATAGAAGGAGTTTCCTCCCTGGGGGTTCTGATGAAATGGCTTGGTAAGAATTACCAATGAAGATAGTTCACAATAGTAGCCATTTGATCTAACCCTTCCCCAAATGGAATTCCCTACTCTATTATGTGTCTGACAAGTGAGCATTCAATCTGTGCTTGAAACCCTCCAAGGAAGGAGAGCCTATAATCTCTTATGGTAACTTATTCTACTTTTGGATAATTCTAATTGTTGGGAAAATTTCCCCCAGTTATCAAGCCTAAAGAGGCAGCTAGGTGGTGCAGTGGAAACAGAGCTGGGCCTGGAGTCAGGAAGACCAGAAGTCAAAATACTTACTAACTTCGTGACCCTGGGCAAGTCACTTACTCTGTCTGCCTCAGTTTCATCAGTTATAGAATGAGGATAATGTCATCTACCTCACAAGCTATTGTGAGGATTAATTGAGAGAATATGTGTAAAACACTTTACAATCCTTATAGTGCTATAGCTTGTTATTATTAAATATGCCTCCCTGTAGCTTCCATCTATTGCTCCCAGACCTGCCTTTGGGGTCAAACATAACTCCAGGCTAAACAGACTGAATGCCTTCAATTGATCTTCTTATGACTGGGACTCGTAGCCTTTCATCATTCTTGTTGTCTTCTGGATCCCCTCCAGCTTATCGATGTTCTTCTTAGACTGTGCCAGTCAGAATTCAACTTAATTCTCTAGATGATGTCTGAATAGGGCTGAGTACAGTAGGGTCATCACCTTTTTATTCTTGGAAGTTATGCTTCTCTTAACGTACCCCCAAACTGCATTACCTTTTTTGGTTTCCACAAAACGCTGTTTACATAACGGAGCTTGTTGCAGTCTATTAAAACCTCCGGATTTTTTTCAGACAGATTGCTATCTAACTGCACTCATCCTGTCTTGCATCAGTGATGTTGATTTTTTGGAATCCAAGTATAAGACTTTCCATTTATCCCATGTTGAATGTCATCTTATTCAATTCATCCTGATGCTCTAGCCTGTCAAGATCTTTTTGAATCCTAACACCGTCATTGAATGCATTAACTATTTCTCCCAGCTTGGTGTCAACTGTAAATTTGATGAACATGTTCTCTATTCCTTTACCCAAGCCATTGGCAAAAATGTTAAATAGCACATGGTCTAGCTATTTCTCTCTTTCTCTTTCTCTCTCTACCTCCTTCCCTCCTCTCTCTCTCTCCTCCTCCTCCTCTCTCTCTCCTCTTCCTCTCTCTCTGTCTCCTTCTCTCTCTGTCTCTGTCTCTCTCGGTCTCTGTCTCTCTCTCTCTCCCTCTCTCTCTGTCTCTCTCTCTCTCTTTCTTTCTCTCTCTCCATCACTCTCTGTCTCTGTCTCTCTTTCTCTCTCCATCTTTCTGTCTGTCTCTCTTCTCTCTGTCTCTCCGTCTCTCTCTCTCTCTGTCTCTCTCTCTCCTATCATCTGTCTATATTTTTCATCTATCTCAATTATTTATTCATTTCACTCATTCATCTATCACTTATCTATCAATAATCTATTACTTATCTCTATTATTCATTCATTTAATCATCAATTCATTCATCCATCATTCATCATAATCATCATCCATTTATCTATTATTCATTCATTCATTCATCCATCCATCTTTCTGCTTGTGTATTTATTTACTTACTTGATCTATGCTTTCCTCTGTATAGGGAGTAACTTCTTTCACCAAAGCAGGGCTGCACTTTCCTTGGAGCTTCTAGGCTTAGAGTGTTGTCTGGAACAATTTAAGAGTGAGAATACAATTGACTTTCCTAGGGTAACATGGACAACATGGAGCAAGGGTAAGATTCAAACCAAGGTCTTCTTAACTCTGAAGCTTGCTCTCCATCTACAACACCATGTTGCCTCTAGATTTTATTAATGGGATGGGGAGCCCCTTCTGCTCCCAGCTAGAAGTTTTTTCTCCTGCCTCAGATTTTCTGAGAGGGTGTCTAAACTTCTTCCCTTCCCACCCCCCTGCCATCCCCGCTCCATCAAACTCTATCTTGCATGATATTTTCTCTACAGATCATGCCTCTCCTAATAAAATTGAAGCCCTGAAGGCAAGGACATTCTCTTTTTGTGTTATTGTTTATCTCCAGTGCCTTGCATTCAGTAGGTATTTAATAAATGTTTGTTGAAGTTAACTCTGATTTGGGTGATGCTTGGAGCAATGGAAAAATATGGATAGAGGTGTTGGGGATGGTAAGAGAAATATGGAGGATTTCAGGAGATCAGATGTGAGGAAACTTGTGAAGAAGATGGTCAGAAGCATGGCCCTGGGGTGCATGCTGGGAATTCCACTTAAGCACAGAGTGGCCCAAGGAAGGGTGCAGCCTCCCTAAACCACACACTGGCTACCTTGAAAACATACCAGTCATTAAAAAACGGGCACAAAAGTCGATGGGAAACATTAATGAAAGCCAATGGAAAGGCTGATTTGAAACCAAGGTGGAAGATGGAGAAGCCCTTTTCTAATGGGAATCCAAAGGAGAGCATTTCACATCCTCTCTGACAATGGAAGAAAATTCCTGACTTAGCGGCAGTCAGTTTACAACTCCCTGAAAACAACCAGAAAAAAGAGGCTCCAACTTGCAGGAATTCTTCTTATTATACGCTTCAATGACTCCTGGAACAAAAGAAAGCTGTGCATGATTGTTTAGGCAAGTACAAAATAAACAAAGCATATGTTTTCTAACATCTACTGACTGTAATCTGATAGCTGGGCTGTGTGGGGCTCTGCTCATTTTAGGGTTACGTGATGAGAACAGCTTCAGTGGTTCCCAGTTCAGCACATAAATAAACACTGTTAAGACTCTGCTTTAACTTATGCACCTCTGTTTTCAAATGTACTTGTTTTTTTGGACAGGGGTAGAAGGAAAATGCATGTTCCTTGTGTCTTTGGATACGTTCCATCCTTTTTTATGCTTCTCCTTTCTCTTTTGAAAGATCCCCCTCACACTGCATAAATAGAAATGTCCCCGAGATTCATTTGATTTCATGGATGGCAGAGTACTCATTTCAAATAACTTAAGGAGAACCAGATAAAATAGCTACAGTATACTGTGTTACCTGATTTAATGCAGGGGACTGTCAGGGGACTAGATGGCAATGGGAAATTGCAATGGGAAACAAAGCTGGCTTTCATTTGACGTTCAGTCATTTGAATCCAGTGGGGTTGGTTGCGGTCAGAAGTCATTACTACCCGATTTGGCTGTTCACTGGTCCAAATGAAATAAGTTGGTGGTCTCTGTTCTGCTGTTAGTGGAGGAAGTTGGGGGAGGGAGATGGTTCTATACCCATTGGTTCTAATTGCTCTCCTTAAGGGAAATCAACAGAAGATAGACTGGCACAGAGTGACTCTCCTTTTCTTTACTAAATGGTCATTTTCTTAGAATGGAAAGCTATTCCACGAAGCGTGTGTGTGTGTGTGTGTGTGTGTGTGTGTGTGTGTGTGTGTGTGTATACTCTTCCAACTTTACTTCTAAGGTGGTATCCATTCTTGGACTAAATAGGAAGCATTGCTCCCCAGAGATGTCAATCTGGTGCCTAAGCTTCCACTGAAATTCTCCTCAATTTATGTCTTCAGAGACAACTGTGAAGTTCTTTGCACTCTTCAGAGTATATATTGTAAAGATGTATTAACCAATAAGATGCCTAGAAGATGAATTGCACTCAACTTCAGCAAGAGATAGCAACTCCTGTTGGACAGTGCCAAAGGAGTATTTAGGAAAGAAAAAAAAAGGTGATACCTGAAAACATTGTTCTCTTTATTTGAAATGATCTTTTTAGAATTATTTTTAGCATATAATTTTTATTTCCTGTGTGTGCCCTCCTTCTTTCTGACTTCCTTCATCATGTTTTAATTTTGCTTTGTTTATTCACCCTTTTTTTTCTCCTTTTGGGGCCTTCTGAATTATTTAAACATATTCTCTCTCTCTCTCTCTCTCTCTCTCTCTCTCTCTCTCTCTCTCTCTCTCTCTCTCTCTCTCTCTCTCTCTGCCTCTGTCTGTATTTCCCTTACTCCTTTTCCCTGCTTCTCCCAGCTCTAAGTAAAAGCCTGTAGGGGAAAAACAGACGCTGGTACAATAGGTTTTTTTTTCATTTTTCCTTTTTTCTGTCTGAATTAGATCATAGCCAGGCCAGGCTAGCCATACCAGAGCAGGGACATAACCCTTGATCTTACTGGTTAAGATTAGTTAATTTCCTTCAGCACCATGATGTTTACACAGAGCTGCCAAGGGAAATTGACTAGGACCAGTGTCATTTGACAGCCAAACCTGGGCTCAAGGCAGAGGCAAAATCAATAATTTTCACTCTATTTTCTTTCACAAACACCAGGATTCTGGGATCTGTCATTTTTCACAATGATTACTTAATTGGAGATGAGTCCTCAGTGGGGTGCTAGGCACTGTACAGAGGGCAGACATGGTCACAGTCTCTGATTAGCTGTTTTACCACCTAAAACAGACAGAGAGCATGATCCATGAGAAACTAAGGAAATAAGAATTTAAGAACTATAAGAAAACAAAATCAAGTTAGATTTTAGCAAAAGGAATCCATAGGTAATTCCCGCCTCCACCTCCTTCCCAACTCCAATAGCTGAAAAATCTGATAAAAACCCATGGCTGTAGAGAATTTCAAGACCACTGGTTTCCTTTTTAAATTTAAAAAGGGGTTAATTTGGTAGATCAATGATCTCATTGCATAAGAATTTCTTCTGCTTTTGCAGACAGTAACTCCTCTTCATTCTATTCCATTTAACAAACATTTAATTACATTCTCTGATTCTTCTCTACATCCTTCCATCTATTCTTTGTCTACTCAAAGGTACCAGATATCATGCCATAGAATTATAGATTTAGTGCTAGACAGAATCTTAGAGGCTGTTGAATCCAACTACCTTATTTTACAGGTGAGAAAACTGAGTCACAAGAGGGTTAAATGACTTGTCCTGGCTCTTTCTCTAAAGGTTACTAGTACAACATTCGTTCATTCAAACAATCAATATTAATTAAGCATCTACTCTATGCCAAGACATTATGCTAAGGTGCTAGAGATAGAGTAAAAGACTGAAACAAGCCCTAACCTCAATGAGCCTACATTCTGTTTTACTCTCAAGTTGTCCCCCTGTTATTCCTTGTTATGGCTACATGACCAGTTCATCTACATGTCTTTGATGCTTCCTTTTATGTTCATTCTATTGCTCAAATTCATCATTGACAAACTTATAAGTTACCATCAACACACCCTAATTCTCTCAAGAGTGCTGATGATTCTTGAGTACAGAGCACTGTTTTCCTATGTATGCACTGCCTAACTGGAAGGTAGGGCTGTCTCATGCATTGTTGTTAGGACAATTTGACATGAAAGTTGTAATGATCTTAAGAAGACAATGAAGATTGGAGAGGTAAGGTAAGGATGTAGAACAAAGCTTGAATGTCTATTGTACTCAGCCATTAATTTTCTTCCCTTTCTTGGAAATCTTCTAAAGAGTTTTGTCTTCCTTACTATGGGCAGCTTATCTGAGCCCAGAACATTTCCACTGGCTCCCTGTTATTAATATGATTAACTCCAGCCTCCCTAGCTTAGTATTTAAAGCCTTCTATGATCTGCCCTCATCCAAGCTAACCAACCTCATTATTCATGCTTCTAAATGAATATTCCACTGTTTCCAGGCTGGCTGATCTTTTCTGTCCCTTGTAAGCATTTTAGATTGCAAACATTTTGTTCTGTCCTGTAGGAAAGACTTCTCTCTCTGTCTCTATTTGTCTGTTTCTGTCTCTGTCTCTCTTCTCTGTGTCTGTGTCTGTCTCTTTTTCTCTCTGTGTCTCTCTTCTCAGACATTTATTAGTTATGTGACCCCGGACAAGTTATGGACCCTTTCTCACTTTTCAATCTGCTTATTTTAAAAATGAAGATAATAATGGTATTTACCTTACAGGGCTCTTGTGAAAGATCAGAGGAGATAATATGTGTAAAGCATTTTGCCAATCTTAAAATGCTATTATAATTAGTCATGGAATAATTATAACTAATATTTATATGGAACTTACTACATACCAGGAACTGTGCTAAGCATTTTACAAATATTACCTCATTTGAGCTTCATAAATGAGCTATCTTCATGTGGGAGATAGGAACTGTTTATCATTCCCACTTTACAGATGAGGAAACTGAGGCAAGCAGAAGTTAGGTGACATCCATAGTCACTCAACTAGTAAGTGTCTGAGGCCAGATTGGAATCCAGGTCTTCCTGCCTCAACTAGCTGCCCCATTTCCTGGCTCTGTCTTTTGTTACCTGTATCTATAACCTTTGGCAAATCACTTGTGAGCTACTTTGTCCATTAAAATCTGAGCTCCTTGGGGCAAGGATTGTATTTTCACCTTTCTTCATATGATTCTAGTGCTTAGCGTAGAGTCTTGCACACAGTAAGAGCTTAATAAGTATTTATTGACTGGTTGATTCTCTAGACAAGTTGACTTCTAAGACTTCTTTCTAAGTCTATTATGCTTTTAATATATGCAAATGCCATTGATTTTGGGAGGCCTTATTCATCTCACTATCTTAAAGACACAAACCCTAGTTGTGCTGGTTATGAAGAAGTAGCCTTGGGAGTCCAGTCCTAGCAATTCCCCACTGAAACTCAATTACTTCCCCAGAGACATTTTTCTTCTCATTCGTTCTCTCTGTCTTTTGCCTTCGTAGACCCCAGCCCTGAACAACTCCCCTTACTCATGGGATATAGTACTGGAAACCCTTTTGTTAAAAATGAAGCCAAGCCAAGGTCAGGTTTAAAATTGTTTTACTAAGGAATTAAGAGAGAGAGAGAGAGAGTCAAACAAAACAAAGTGAGGTTCAACACTTAAGCTAGTCAAGTTTACGTAGGCATCAAGCTGATCTTTCATTTTAATACTGCTTGACTCTGTCCCTTTGGTCTTTTTGTCCAAGATTGTTAGGCAAAGGAGCCCTGGTAATTAGTCTAGTGTTTTTGATAGTATCAGTCATTTCTCGTGAAATCACACACACCGGAGACTTGGCACAGTGGAAAGAACCATTGTTCTGTAGTGTGAAGATAGGGATTTCAATCTTCCCCTATGGTGCTTACTTTTTATATGACTTTGGATATTTGGCTCCCTGGTCATCAAGAAATGTCCTTTTATTATCATTAGCCCCAAAATTGTTGTTGTTCATCCTTCATTTTCAAAGAGGACCAGTGACATCATGGGGTGATATTTTAACTTGTATGTGAATTGGATTTAAGTGAGTCAGAGTTGCACCAAGTTGTTGGCTTCATTTTCTCTTCTAAAGATATGGAAGTCAAGTAAAAAATGCAGTTAAAAAAAGTCAAGATGACTAATGATGGCCCAAGATGCAGTGGATGACCTTGGCATTTTCAGTGTCTTACCAAGCTCCAAGCACTTCGCAGAACTTGCTTCAGCTGCCTTTGTGGACGTTAGAATCAATTGTTCTCATCCACCTCTTCTCCCTGGAGAAGTCTTCACACACTTGTGGTAGGCATCCCCCTTACTCCCCAATGGGTCTGAGGCCTGTTACTTGACCTCAACCAGGTTTAGCTGATCTACTGAGATAGTTTACCAGGGTATGAATGCTGCATGTGTTTTTTTGGAGCCACAGGTAAGAGGTGGTGAATTAGGTGGACACCAAAGATTTCTTCTCCTTTTTTCATTAATCAAGCAATCAACCAAGAAAGAAGGAGATATAATAGGGAAGGGAATAAGCATTTATTCAGCACCCATTATGTGCTGGATTTAGTGCTAAGAGCTTTACAAATATTGTTTCATTTGATCCCTGCAACAGATATGGTAGGTACTATTATCTCCATTTTATGGTTGAGGAAACTGAAACTGGGCACCTTATGTTGCACGGTGGAGAGAGCCCTGCACTTGGAATCAGGAAGGCCTAAATTTAAAGGCGGCCTCAGACGCTTACTAGCTGTGTGACCCTGGGTAAGTCACTTAATCCTGTTTGCCTCAGTTTCCTCATCTGTAAAATGAACTGAAGAAGGAAATGGCAAACTCCTCCAGTATCTTTGCCAACACAACCCCCAATGGGGTCACAAAAAGTCAGACACTCTTGAAAGGGACTAGGCAGCAACAAACTGAAGCCGACAGAGGTTAAGAGACTTGCCCAGGATCATACAGCGAGTAAGGATTTGAATTTAGTCTCTTTTGATTCTAGCACACCCAGGGCTCTCTCCACTGCGCCACCTACCTGCCTACAATAAGCACTTTCTTAAACAACTACTGTATACCAGTCCCTGTGCCAGATGCTAGAGATACAAACACAAAAATGATACCATTTCTACTCTCAAGGAGTTTATACTATAACAGCTGTCTCACTGTTGTCACTACATATAAAGAAAATATGCCTCAGGTGTGAATTTTAATACTTGCTCCTGTTATTTTGTATTCATGTCCACTTATCCTTCCCTTCTCTGGCCCTTCATAGCATTTACACAAATAAATGACCACAAGTACTTATAAGGACATCATGGGGAACACTATGACTACTCCTAAGGAGAGCTGATGTTTATACATGGTCTCCCAAAGGTCTTAGTGCATGTTTAAGCTATCAGAGCCTAAAACTGCTCTAAGACTTTTGAGATGCCCTGTATAGTACCTCGATGTGTAAAGTGCTTATATACATGATCTCTCACTCCCCTTCCTCTCTTTCTTTCTTTCTTTCTTTCTTTCTTTCTTTCTTTCTTTCTTTCTTTCTTTCTTTCTTTCTTTCTTTCTTTCTTTCTTTCTTTCTTTCTTTCTTTCTTTCTTTCTTTCTTTCTTTCTTTCTTTCCTTCTTTCTCTTTCTTTCTTTCTTTCTTTCTTTCTCTCTCTCTCTCCCCATATTTGCCTATGTCTCTCTGTCTATGTATGTATGTATGCATCTCCATCACTCTCTCATCTCTCTATCTACCTAATTATCTTCTATCTT
>CM053593.1:31300815-31311757 GCA_028646575.1 Pseudocheirus occidentalis
TCTATCTACCTAATTATCTTCTATCTTGCTATCATCTATATGTCTATCCTCATCTATCAATATTTATCTATTATCTACCTATCTATGCCTCCAGCTTTCTCTTTCTCTCTGTTATCTACATCTATCTACCGATCTTTCTCCATCTATTTATCTCCTCCATCTCTACCTGTCATCTCTATCTATCTATCTATCTATCTATCTATCTATCTATCTATCTATCTATCTATCTATCTATCTATCTATCTATTTATCTATCTTTCCATATATCTATATCTATTTATCTACCTACCAATCTTCTATCTAGCTATCATCCATCTACTTTTCTCTCTCTGATCTCTCTCTCTCTCTCTCTCTCTCTCTCTCTCTCTCTCTCTCTCTCTCTCTCTATCTCTATCTTTCTCTCTGCATTTGATCAAATTTGATGATTAGATTTGTTTTGCTTGTCCCCAGAAGGCAGAATTATGATTCTAAGTGGAAAATGCAGAGAGGAAGATTTCAGCTTGGTATAAGAACTTTCTAAATATAGACTCATCCAACAGATAAATTGAATATTATGTGAGATAGTGAGTTCCCCATCATGGGAGGTCTTTGAGTAGAACCTGATTACATATAAGGTATGTTGGAGAGAGCACTCAAGTATCAGTTAGACTGTGCAGCCTGGAAGGGCTCTTTGAATGTTGGGCCTTTACATCTACTTAATGTCTCTTCTGTGTTTTTGGTACTTAATTATCTGTGGTCATACTTTCTACTTAACCACTTCGTGCCTTGTTTCCTCAACTGTATTATAAGCTCCTAGGATATTCGCAGAATGTTAGAATTTCACATTTAAGGAACTGAGGCAGATGATGGTTAAATGACATACTCATGGTCTCATAGCTAGTAAACATCTGAAGTCAGATTTGAACTTGTCTTTCTGACCCCAGACCCAGCACTGCATTCACTGCTGGGGGAGACAACAAGGACATATAAAGATGTATGCAGGAGAAATGTAAAGTCAATAAATAGACCGCGAGTTCTTTGAAGATATTATTTTCTGCCTTTCTTTAAATCCCCAGTGCTTGGCACAGTGTCTGGTGCTAAAAGGTGCTTAATCAATGCTTGTTGACTTGCCACACACATAATTAAATACAGGTTTTGGAGGGAAGGCCCTACAAGAGGAGGGGCTTAGAAGAGGCTTCATGTTAGAAGATGGTACTTGAGTCACATCATAAAAGAACAGAAGGGCTCGATAATGCAAAACTTAGGAGAGAGTGAACGCCACATTTGAATGGAAGGGGTAGATGGCGTATCATAAGGGAGAAACAGAGAAGGCCAGTTTGGCTGGATTTCAGAGGGACTGGGGTGGGAATAGTGTGCAGTCTAATTAGCTAACTGAGGAACTGAGGCAGACCTTATCTTCTATAGGCTAACTATCCCTACTTCCTTCAATTGATTCTTAGATGGCATGATCTTGAGGCCCTACACCATGTTGGCTGGCCCCCTCCATGTGCACTCTAGCTTGTCTTATTGTTTGCCACAATGATATTCATGCACTAGGGACTCAGTAAGGACGTATTGAATGAATGGATAAGTTCAACACAATTTTGCTAACAGAACTCAGACTAGCAATTAGTAATATGATCAGCCTTTAAACTTATGAGGTTAGTCATCATAAATGCTGTTACTGTCTCTTCAATTTCCTTCTTTTATTTATCTACAAAGTTAGGTCAGTTCTGCTTTTCTTTTATTATCTCTCTTCCCTTCTTTTCATCCCATAGCACTTTTTTGTTTGTTTTTGGACTGCATACACTGATTGGGACAGAAATTCAAAGCAAATGGGAACAAAGACCTCAGCATATTGGACTCATTAATACAATCCTTTCTGCTCTGGGTTTTACAGAATTAGTGAACAAAATGTAAAGTCTGTGCAAGAAAACAAACAAGTAATCGAATACTCTTTAAGAGAGAGCCTGCCACTTGTAATATAAACAAAGGTTTGAGCTAAAGTCCAATCCTTTACTTAGGAAAAAAAAGACATGTCTGCTTGGTAGCGGCAGCATGGTCTAACGATCAGTGGTGCTTCTATGGGGGAAGAAGATCAGCAGCAGCGTTTCAGTTTTAGTTGACAAGGTTGATTATCTTTCATATTGGATTTGGTTGATTTTAAGTGGATATGTCTACAACTCTTCAGCTTGTCACGTGTATTAGTTCATGGTCATACAATATTTGGAGATTCTGGTTTAGATCTCATCACCATCAGTGGTTTCTCTTGTCTTAAAGTATCTTTCAAAACTGTCCGAGTAGAGAAGTCTTGGAATTAGACATTGGTGCTGTTTCTAATACGCTAGAAGCTAACACTTTTCATAGTGTTTATATGCCCTTCGATGTATCTTCCTGGTGCTTGATTTTCATTATGTGAAAGCATTTTCTAGGAGTTCAAATCCAGTCTCAGACACTAACTGTGTGACCCTGGGCAAGTCATTTCACTGTTCGCTTCAGTTTCCTCATCTGTAAAAATGAGCTGGAGAAGGAGATGGCAAACTACTCCACTACCTTTGTGAAGAAAGCATCAAATTTGGGTCAGGAAGAGATAGATATGACTTAACAACAACAATGAAATGCTATCATATTCCTGTTAAGTAAAAAAATTCACAGTGGTTAATGCTTGTGGTGTGAAAGAATATTAAAGGAAGTTGTTTTCCTTTTATTTTATTTTATGCCTCATTTGTAAATAGACACTTCTGGTTCCAAGGTCAGCTTCATTTCTAAAAGCTCTCATTTCTGTTACCATTCTTCTTTTCTGTCAAATTTTCCCAGTACATTTTGCTTGACTGTCTCTTTTGTTTCCATTATATATACACCTTCTATCGCACTTATGCATATCACATTCTTCTAGTTGATTATAAACTCCTTGTGGACCAGGACAAGTATCCTTTTTCATCTTTGTATACCTGAAGCTAACAGGGAGCCCCGCCAGTACTAGTATTTAATAAATGTAAATCTCCCTGTAATAACTGTCTGCTGGGTAACACATACATGTGTCTATTATGATATACTGAGCAAGGATTAAGAAGCCTGGAGGTCTATTTACCTTATGCAGGTGTAAACTACAAACACTTCTGATTCTTTACCATAATTCAAGAAGCTACAAATGTTCAGAAGACCAACCAACCAGCCAATACCCTTCTTATAACAAAGGTATTCTTCACTGTACTTCTGCTGGGTCGAAAAGAGAAGACTGGAGTGCAGAGGGATAATGATGATCTTTAGGTATGAGAAGGACAACATGAAAGAGGGATCAGTCGAAGTGGGAATGCTCTTCTTGGCCACAGAGAGTAAAATCAGGAGCAACATTTAGAAGATTCTAAGAGGCCAATGTAAGTAAGACAGAAACACTTCCTAACCAACAGGGCTATCCCAAAGTGAAATGGGTGATGTCTGGAGGATGTGGGTTCCCCATTACAGGAAGTTATTAAGCAAAGGCTGCATGGACACTTGGCTGGTATGTTTTAGAGGGAATTATTTTCAGGTATGAATTGTACTTGGTGCTTTATTGAGGTCACTTCCAGCTCTGAGGTTCTATGATCTTGTGATTGCCTTGCTTACAGTTCGAATGGCAAACTCCAGAGGGAAGGGCTTTGCGAGGTCCATGTTATGCTACCATACAATTTGGGTAGAGGTGACCTGTAGTGGACCATGTGCACCAAAACCGTATGATGCAAACAGGATAGAATTAGAAGTCATCCTGCTGGGCCCTAGGCATAACACCCCTAATGGTTTGTTTCCAACACAAGAACAATTGCCATTGTCATATTCCAAACTGTGTGCAAATTGTTTTATTATAAACTCTCTGTTGGTCCCTATTTAACTGGGAAATCATTCTCTCTAAATTTATCTCCACTCTGCGTGGCACTGACATCTGCTGGCAGTACCAACTCTGCCTCACTTCTAAGCAAAAGATTCCATGGAGAATAGGCAAGGTTCTCATCCGATCTATTAATAATCCTTGGAGGATTTTTTCGCAGTCTCTGCATATGTTAACTCTTACCAGGCTCTTCTTATTTTGACTTCCCATTAAATTCAGTAAACATAAGCCATGAAATTGAGCTTTCTTCATTGGACCCACCCTCCCGAGAGCAAATGTCACCCTGCCAAAGCTTGGGGATGAGAAACGAGATGCATAATGAAAAGTTGTTTGTTTTCTCGAGTTTTACAAGTCAATTTGGGATACTTCATCAGCCAAGTTTTTATCTCTGTCCTAGGCAACCATTACATGTTTTCAATTTGAGAAAAAAAAGTCCATTTCTGCTTTCTGTGGCATCTGGGCTCTATTCAAACCACTCTACAATTTCATGCAGACAAAGATTGTCCAAGTCACATGCTCCGTTGGAGTAATCGGAGTTCATTAAATATGTACAGAGCAAACCTGTATTCTAGTGATTTCCCTCTTTGTGAGTTTTGCAATTTCCCCTATCAAGCTTTAGCATTTGAAGATGACTTTCAGAAAATGAGATTTAAGCACCAAAGGACTTGAGACTCAGAGAACTGACAGTCAGCCACCTAGTAGCCTGGAAAACTCTCACTGGTTGTAGCCATGTCTCTGAACCAGCTGTCCTCAGAGTAGGGACAGGCAGCTTTCAGAGCATGCATGAATTCCTAGCCTCCATTTTCATTGACCTTTGAAAAGTTAAGAGGGACATAGATGGTCAAAGCTAAGGGAAATGAGAGGCATTGAACCACCCAGGGCATCCAAAGGCATGATCTGAACGACACTTCCTGTCTGTAGAGGTCAGACATTTCAGGTATGACTACTAACCAAGAAAAGTAATTTTATTTTGTTTTTTTTGTTTTTGTTTTTACTTTTTGGAGGGCAATTGGGGTTAAGTGACTTGCCCAAGGTCACACATCTAGTTTTTGTGTTAAGTGTCTGAGACTGGATTTGAACTCAGATCCTCCTGACTCCAGGGCCGGTGCTCTACTCACTGTGTCACCTAACCACCCCAAGAAAAGTAATTTTAATAAAGTACAGGTCAGACCTTGTCACCCTTCCTTGCCTTAGTAAACTCCAGTGACTCCCTATTACTTCCAGGGTCACATATAAAATTCTCTCTTGGGCATTCAAAACCTAACCACTTTTTAACCTCCCCAGTGTTCCTATTTTTTATTTGTTTCTTTGTACTTTATGATCAAGCAAAACAGGCTTACTTGATGTTCTTGACAAATGGCATTTCATCTCTGTACTATATGCTTTTTACTGGCTACTTCCCATGCCTTGAATATATTTTTTCCTCATCTCTACTTTCCAGATTCCTTCAGGACTTAGTTCACAACTTACCAACCACCCTACTTCTAGTGCCCTCCCTCTGAGATTACCTCCAGTTTTCCGTCTCTGTCTCTATTTCTCTGTCTCTGTTTCTGTCTCTGTCTATGTATATACGGATATGTATGTGTACATATATATATATGCATACATATACATATATACGTATACAGATGTCTGTATAATTAATAAATTTGTGCATAGTTGTGTATTGTTTTTTCCCATTAGAGTGTAATCTCCTTAAGGTTAAGGACTGTTTTCTCTTTTCTTTGTATCTTTACCACTTAGGTCAAGTGCTTAATAAATACTTGTTGATTTGACTCAAGCTATTCCATGATTCAACTCTACTGATCTGCTTTCATTCATTACACATGGTACTCCATCACCCAGCTCTCAGACCTTTTCATTGACTGCTCCCATAACTGGAATGCTCTTCCTCTTTACCTCCGAGGATCTGTAGAAAGGGATTGGGAGCTTTAACAATATTGAGGAGGTACATGCAATAGAAATTTGAGTGCCACATTGTCTAATTAAATCAATAAAAAAGAAGCCAATGGGATGAAATCCAGAAAAGAAAAGCATATTGAAAATTCTAGGTTGCCTTAATTAATAAGAGAATGAAAAAAAAATGCAAAGCTTAAAGAGATCTGGGGGCGGCTAGGTGGCTCAGTGAATAGAGCACTGGCCCTGGAGTCAGGAGTACCTGAGTTCAAATCTGGCCTCAGACACTTAACACACACACACACACACACACACACACACACACACACACAAACTAGCCGTGTGACCTTGGGCAAGTCACTTAACCTCAACTGCCCTCCAAAAAGCAAAAAAAAAAAAGAGATCTACAAAAAGAGTCAAAACAATGCAAAGAAGGCAAGAAATAATTCAATATCAATCAAAAACTTTACTACAGATTCTTGAGAAGTAAAGAAATCAAGGATAAGTAAGACAAAATCCCCTATGAAGGAGAATGTGGGAAATTTGTGATGATTGTTATGGTCACAAGGAGTCATAGAAAATGAAAACAGGAGTTGGATGAAACAAGCAACAGAAATTACATGCAGCATCAATATAATGAATGACAGAATATTTATGTAAAGGGAAATAAATAAAACTGCAGCCTCTGCAAAACAGCAAAATGGTGATACTTGGTAAGATTCACAATTATTGGCTCAAACACTTTCCACTGGCGCATGAATTGCTATCATGGAGCTGGACTAGCTACCTCTTGGATGAAAGATCTACCTTTTTATTTTTTAAAAGAATGTATCATGGAACTGTTACCAAAGAATTAGAACACTACAGAGTCCTCTAAAATAAAAGCCAATTATATATTTGTGTACTTAATAGAAAGTATTTGCAGATTGTACCACAATAAAAAATCTATAAACATAATACAAAAATGTATTTAGGTAAGAAGCAAAACCAAAACAAAATGATATCCTCAAAAGTCCCAGGGGTATGAAGAACAGCTTAACCATTGATTTGGTACTTATTGAATAAGCATGGTATATGAGGTTTTCAGGAAGGAAAGTTCTATAAAATCTGGATTCAGTCAAAAGGCCTCACTTAAGGTTTTAGAAGATCACATGTGACCTCAAGGCCTCACATTCCCTACCCCTGGACTAGCACCTCTGGTGTGAGGGCTTGTTGAGTCCTTTTCAGAGCTACTCATTCACTTTGGGTATCTACCTGTCAGTCAGCTCTCACCCATGGCTCCAAAAAGTTATAGCATGTTCATAGGCCACACCCTGGTAAAACTGTCTCAGCAGATGGGCTAAATCAGGTTAAGGGTAACCAATAGGCCTCAAACCTGTTTATGAATTAGAGAGATGTCTACCCCAAGCACATGAAGATTTCCCCAAGTAGAATGGGTACATGAGAACAATTTGTTCCAGCAGTCAGGAAGGTGACTGAAACAGGCACTGTTGAGTGCCTTAGAGCTTGCTCAGACATAGAAGATGCCACGGTCACCCTCAGCATCCTGGGCCAAGACGCATCTTGGCTAGTTGTCTTGACTTTTGTCTTGCCACTGAATTTTGATGACTCTGAAGAGAATCAGACCGATGACTTTACACAGCTCTGCCTCACTTACCTCCAATTCATGCTTAGGTCAAGCCATCACCTTGTAATTGCTTTGATCCTCTTTGAAAATGAAGGCTGAACAACATTGAATGAGCTACCTGACTGTATAAAATGGATGCAAGGATGGTGACCATGCAAGAATACTTGATGTCTTCATGGAAAACTATTCTCTGTTTAAATCATGCCACTGACTTCAACAATCTAAAAACAATTCATATAAAGTACGACACTTTTTAGGGAGACATTTTGAGTTTTGGCTCTTTTAGCCTTCAATTCATTATCATCTCCTCTAAATGGAACTAAATGTGACTTCCAAAGAAAAGGAGTCAAACCTAAGCATTTTACTAATCAGATGGTATATGTAAATAATATCAAGCTGTACAGTCCCACCTTCATCTCATAGAATCTTTCTCCAGTGATATCAAAATGTCATTTGAAATCAACCAGGAATAAAATTCTTAATGTATGTTAAAGAAAAAATAGAGACAGTGATCTGAATTTGAATTTGGTGGTCACATTGAACCAATGCTTGAGGGTGGTACTTTTAAATACATTGGTCTTCAGGCAAACCATGTTGAGCATAGAGATATCAAGGAGAAAACCATGACTGATTATCTTAAGGCACTTAATGGCATTCTTAAATCAAAGTTCAGAGGGATGATCATACTAGAAGCAATTAGCACCTCTTCAAAGCCAGTCTTAAAGTATACTTTCAGAATTGTAAAATGGACGATAACACATTTTGGAAAAACCCTGACAAAAATTCTTAACAAATTATTAACAAAACCTAGGCTCTATCACCCAAAGGCAGCTAGAGGCAAATTAATGCTTCAATTTAAAAAAAAAGAGGAAGGGCATTAATAAATATTCTTAGAAAAAGTAACAAAACAAAACCTATAAAATACTTTTGGAATAGGAGATATTGGTCTTCAGGCAAACCATGTTGAGCATAGAGATATCAAGGAGAAAACCATGACTGATTATTAAACAATAGTAAGCGACAATAATCCTGTATACAGCATAGGATCTGTCAAATGCAATCAAAAGCAGATTTCTTATGATGGAACCTATGAAATCACTAAGATCTAAGAGTTTAATCAAAAGATCCTCCTTGGACATCATTTAAACAAATTCAGCCAACAGTACATAAAAAAGAATCATTGAACAAATAATTAAGTCATGCAGGAAATGGAGGTATTTATTATGATCATTCAGGATCAGGTCATCATCCCTAAAACCTAATGAAGGATTATTCTTAAGAAACTTTTATTTACTGAGTGATCAGTGTTGATTATACAAGAAAAGAGAAAACTGCAATATTTCACTTAAGATTGTAAAAATTTAATACCTATTATATAGTTAGTAAGGCATGATCCTGTGGCTAGAATTATACTTTAGAAGTTTGCTCTCTTTCATGGACTGATAGGTGACAAAACTCCATCTATAAACATAGACCTCAAAATGTCCTAGGCAACTAACCCAACAAACTGTACTAGAATTTGGATCTTTATCATAGACCGAACTCTTGTTCACAATCACTTCGATGTTATTGAGTCAGGAACAACATTTTAAGAGATGTCATCTTTCCATATATTCCTCATCTTCAAGTCACAAGCAATGAAAAACATTCAGAGTATGAAGTTCTGGTCAAAGAGGTGATAATAGATAAAGGAAACAAAACAAGGTACATATAAGTCTGATTTTGAAAAATATGATACTGAAATTGTACTGAGGATTCTTCTGATTAACTTATTGAAGAAGAGACTACATTCCTTTTTTCCTTTTTTTTTTGGAGGGGGGAGGGCAGGGCAATTGGGAGTTAAGTGACTTGCCCACAGTCACACGGCTAGTAAGTGTTAAGTGTCTGAGGTTATATATGAACTCAGGTCCTCCTGACTCCAGGGCCCATTCTCTATTCATCCCAATTTTGTCTGGAGACCTCCAGTGAAGGGGTAATCACTGCCTTCCCTGCAGGTCCATTCCAGTTTGAGATAACTTTAATTGTTAAGACGTTTCCCTGCTTCTCACCTAAACTGACCTCTCTGAAACTTCCATCCATTGCTTCTAGCTCCACTCTTTGGGGACGAATAGACCAAGTCCAATAATCTCTCTTCTGCATTATCTTGTTTGCACAGTGTTGGGTTTTAACATTCTCAATATTTCCTTCTCTGTTAGACCGTAGGGTTCTTTTGCTTTCTTTTTATCCCCATGTCTAGCACATAGTAAGTATTTAATAAATACTTTTTAAGTTGCCTATCTATCAAGTACTTGAAGGCAGGTATCATTTGCTTTTGGGGCCTTCTGTTCTCTCAACCAACCTCAATTTTAAAATCCTATTCTTTGTGTTGAGGCTCTTCACTCTCTTGGTTGTAACCTTGGATACTCTCCAGTTCAATTCAATTTATAAACATTTATCAAGTGTCTAATATGTGCCAGGTACTGTACTAAGCAGCAAAGATACAAAAAAGGGCAAAAGATAGTCCCTGGCCTCAAGGAACTTACAGTCTAATGGGGGAATTTATAATACTATTATAGCAATGTAGGGTGTGAGCAGCATCTCTTACATATACTAAGTAGTCCACCTTCATCCCTTATCTCTTTCTCTTACTGGCTCATCTCTCAATTACTCCCCTCTCTCTGGGTTCAAAAGAAGTCTAGTATAACTGCTCAGAAATGGTCAATTCAAATAACCTTCTCTCTAATCATCTTGGTCCCCACCCCAGAGAAAACCGGAGAAAGTTCTTCATCCACAGGCTAACTTCCTTTTTCTCAGTCTCATATCACCAACTTATCAGCTTCAATGACATAATTATTAATGGCCATGTAATTTATTAGTAGTATCAGGTGACACAGAAATGCAAATAAACATTTAAACAAAGTATACAAAATTGTTACAGGGCTCACAGTCAGAGTCACCTTTTTTTCTGATCCCTTCCTACTTTCTTTCCAGCCAATCTGAGGTGGAGTTGCTGAAGAAAGGGATTGAGATCTAAACTTGGAGTGGAAATTTCCTCAGTGCTGTCCTCTAGGACAGGGCTTCTTAAAACTTTCCCATTCTTGACTTCTTTTCACATTTCAGCAGTCTTTATTGGTACTGTACAGCTTGAGGGCCCGCACAGTACAAAGTGCACTTGCTGTGTGTTCGGAACCAAGGCTGTCATGAAGTTGTGTGATGCAACATGGGCAAGCACTGCCAGAAACACCTCAGATTCATTATGTATTTGATTTTAAATTAATTTTTGGTCATTATGCTTTCAGAAACCTTTTGCTGCTGCAAAATTTTGGCATATGGGGTCAAGACTGACAGTTTAAGAAGCACTCACTGCAAATTTCTAGGTAAATTTAAGGAGTTATTGAATGGATGTCTCTCTCCAGTTACCATAATCATCACATTTGATGGTTTTTCCTGGTCTCAGTTCCAGTACACTCCTGTTACATAGAATCTCTTCTCTTCTCTTCTCTTCTCTTCTCTTCTCTTCTCTTCTCTTCTCTTCTCTTCTCTTCTCTTCTCTTCTCTTCTCTTCTCTTCTCTTCTCTTCTCTTCTCTTCTCTTCT